>OW203724.1:8977786-9326133 GCA_934045075.1 Yponomeuta sedellus | reverse complement strand
AGAAATGTTTTATTTCGTACCAAACACAGATGTATGAAAAGGTCCAGTTAAAAAGCTTTTAGGTCTTTGATACATTCGAAACCAACAGACTGAAAGAAATAAAAAAAAATGTTAAAAAACGACATCTACAAAGTGTTCAGACAATACGCCTATCAGGCGGCATTTTCGGACGTCCGGGCCATTGTTTACATTTAGGCAGAGTTAAAACCGGCGTAACAACGAGTGTAATAGCTTACATTAGTTAGCCGTGGACTAGACAGCGGTACAGGCGAGTGCACAATCGCAAATTGGCAGGGCGGCGGCGGTCGTCCCCTTTTGCATCGTATTTATATTATTGTCTTGGTCTTATCTTGACTACAATGCCTTCCTCCCTTTATTTATCGAATTTTATCCGTCGGAGCAAGCACATACAATTTCTTCTACACACTTTTTTGATGAGCTGTGAAAAACGGTCTCACATTAGATTCTAGGTAGCGGGTTTGAATCCCGGCTTAATTGCTACGAGTGTCAATTGCGGATTGGCAATTCCAAAACGCGAGGTATGGTGACCATTCTGGTATGCTTACGAGATCTTCCTTCACAGTCAGTGGATGGTATTGCTACTACGACTTCACAAATATAACGTAACTTAGAAAAGAAAGTTATTGGTACCAATGACTTTATTTGCTGACTGTGAATGCTGAATTTGAAGACACGCGTAGTAATTAAGCCCACACTCTCTCTCTGAAAGAAGTTCGTTCTATGCTCTGCAGTGGCACGTAAAATAGGCTACATAAAAAAAACTCTTTTGATGAGTTGTCCTGTTCAATAACAGGACCAATTTCACAGAATCCCTAAACCATAATCACATAAATTAGACTCTTGTGACTGTACTACTGTTTTAACAGTAGAACCTTAGAAATACACGTTTTATGTAATAGTTTTTAGGTAATAGAATATTTATTACATTGCATTTGTTGAACTATCTGGCTTAAAAGAGCATTAGAGCCCAAGAGGTGAGACCTTACCTATAGAGACAGACAGACAAGCAGATCTCGTAGGAATATTAATAGAGTCCCGTTTGGCACCCTAAAAAGCCTAAAATACAGTTACAAAACGTATCAATCAATGAAATCACTTTATTTCAACGTAAATAATTCACAATAGTAGGGAAAACATAAGCTGCGACCAGACACACGAACAGCACTCGTTCACGAGCATAACGCAGTGGTCAGCCATCATCAGTCTCAACCATTCTGGAGGGAGATAGATGACCCGAACACCACGCCACCATTCGAATGACCTTTAACAAACCTGCAGTTAAGTTTTTGACAGTCAGTGTCGTAAAACTATCGTTTCAAGGCTTTAGTACGCGAGTGTACCCCATTGGCCAACAGCCAGGGCGTCGGATAATTTGATAAAAACGCACAAGCCGCCGCGCTTCGTCCGCATTACGACCTATGCACCAGCTTGACTTCACAAGTTTCACACCCCAAATTAACCCCTATCCCAGCGCAGGAAAAGCCACTAAATATGTAACTACCTAGGTTAAAGTTGGCTGGTCCACAGCCACGCCGAACTTTGTACATGCTCTTTATTGAGTTATCGCCATTACAACAAGCTTTTGTTATCGCTAAGTGTAATATAGTTTTCTGTTTTACCGGTGTATTTAAATTTGTTGTAGTATAATATCTTTTTTTTTTTAAGTAAGACAGGTTGACACTTGAGCCCAGTCACGCCTGATGGTAAGCGATGATTGTGATGTCGATGTTATCAAAGTTGGCGTTTTACGCCACCACTTTTTACTTTTTTTTGTTTTTGAACCAATGTGAGCCACTTTCAGCAAGATTCATAGATGGCGCTTAAAGGCGTGGCCATAGAAGAACTGGAATGCGGCTGTCAAACTTAATCTGTGCTAAACAAAATTTGACAGACGTATTCATGTTCTTGTATGTGCACGCCTATAAGTGCCATCTATGAAGTGCTCTGTGAATTGAAATATGAGGTGCTGAATACGGCTCATTATTAACGGGTAGTATTTAAACGCAAATAAAGAAAAAACAATTTTTGTATCCAAAAATAATCCAAATTCTTATCAAACTTACTGATTGCACAGCAAAATACTTAAATCAAAATATTACTAAATAAACTTTAATTTATATTCGTGGTGTACTGCTATTTATCTTAAAGTAAGATAAAGCTTTTATACTAACGCACAGCTAATAATTACAAACGTACAATATACCTAGTAAGTATTTTTTTTTAATAAAGCTACTACTTTTATATGACCCATGCCGGGACTCGAACCCGCGACCTCTGGCTAACCGTGCCAGCGCTCTCCCAACTGAGCTAACAATGTCGAGTTGGTTTTCGGTCTTCCATGTTCAACCTTACACGCTCCTTCGCGCTCCGCTACGCTACGCGCTTCGTCGCACCTATATTTTAATTATGAGAATGAGTATTATCAACGCACGTTCTGGGTAATTTGCTGTGCAATGCAATCAGCATTTATGATGAGATTGTCGTATTTTTGTACCTTCAGGAATTTATTAGTTTCGCATTAGAGAAAAAAAGTAATGTCATGCTGATGTATATTTTCGAATTACCTGCTGTACTAGCTTTGTTCAAAATGTATTTTATTTGTAGTGAAATAATTTATTTGATGTAAAAAAGTATATAAATGATAGAAAGAAATTGATTGGTGATTATTTATCTGATGTGCAATTAATAATATCCCATTATTAACGAAAGGTTTTTTTTTATATTGAGACAATTTGATGTACATTGCGTGGAAGAATCCTCCTACTCAATAATATTTGGGTATAGACTTGCAGCGTGTATTGAATTGGAATTGTGAAAGTGTACAACAGGACCCTGGTACGTTTGGATGCTAAACGTAATGACACTGCATCATCGGACTGGTAGTTTCATACATTTACTGAGAACTCTATGTGAACGTTCTGTCAACGTTGTAAAACAATAGTGCAACGACTACTGCGCTTACTGCTATCGTGAAACTGTCCTGTGAACGACAGAACATCAATATTTGAACGCGCGCACTCTTAGTTTCATTAGCGGCGTGTTAGACACGTTGCCTTCTAAGCCTACGTCGCTTCCGGTTCTAACAAATCAACTTTAAAACTTAAAAATAATTATTATTTCCAAAGAAATACGTCCAAAGAAAAAAAACGTGTAGTATAGGGGTAGTATACCTACTACACGTTTTTTTTCGTAGAATAGGGGTATTCTCTCTCGTTGTTCTGTTCTCTTCTCGAAAAATCAATAAAATCATGGGGCTTTATTTTTGGACTGTTGTGTCTTGTAAAGGGTTTTATGTTTGTGACGTCCATGCCTAGTTACGATAGTACTGGGTATCCTAGTTTGGGACCACGGCAACTGATTGTATTGTGTGGAAGTTATTTTTAATTTTTATTTGCTGGACCGCATCCGGTGCTAATTATGTTTTTGCGTATTCTACGACTGACACAGGCTGTGCCTAGTGCGGGAGTTGCAATTGATCATAACTGTACAACTTGGATTTTAAATTAAACGTTTTTTTTATTTATTATTACTTATTTCTATTTATTTACAAATCCCCATGGGAATTAAACTGACGCTTTCAAGCGTGTTAACCTAAAGCTTGATCTGCCGACTGCACCGATATCTACATATCACGATGCTCAGTAGGAGGCAAAATTTCGTACATCTGTATTTACACCTACTTACCTACTATTTTATTAAAATTGGTATAAAATACCCACGGTGGATATTTTTGCTGTAGGTTCCATTTTCGTAGCATAATTACCGAGGAATTTTCGCCGTCGTAGTTACGTCGCTATCGACACTGGAATAATCTCATCTCGGAGCAAATAAGACAATTATTTTGACCCAAATTCCTTGCACGTGGAATCTCAATTATGATCCAGAGCAAGGAAATATCTTAAAACAATTATTATAACGTAAAATCAGTTACCATCACGAGTCTTCCTTCCACTATCGATCGTGTCTTTTTAATTCTAGGGAAGTGGGTCTGCCTACTATCGTGTATCAATAATACAAGGCAAAGTTTGCATCTCCTCCGTTTTATAAATCATCCATCCTTGAGGCATGTTGTAACAAAAAAGGGTCCAACAATCAATAAGTACTTTAATCCCGCGGGTACTGGCCATCCTCCTTATTGGCCGATACAAATTGATCAAGCAGGGGGCCGCTGCCCGCCGCCCGCGTCCGCCAATAGTATTAAGGTCTAATAAAGCAGGAGATTGTTTTGACATGGGATTACTCAAGCTTTTCCGACACGTTTGTTTTCGCGACGTGTTCATGATTTTTAGGGTTCGGCAACCGAAGCGAGCCAATGAAATATTATTAATATGCCTATAACGTTTCTTTGAACCATGTGTTGTATCGTAGTCCAGTTCAATTAAATAATTTTATTTCGGAGCAAGTCCACAGAGAATATATTATTATAATTGATAATAATATATTATATTATTATCAATATAATAATATAATATTATTATTGTATTATATTATATTATATAATATAATATTATTGTTCATAAATATGATAACTTACTGTTTTAGTTTTTGTATGTATTTTAAGTGCATGCATACTTTGGCTATTAATTTAGCTTAAAACAATAATATACTTACTACAATTATAAAACTAAGATTGTTACCTGTTTAAAATGGATAGTAGGAAAATTATAATTTTATTTATATAAAATTATAATAAAATAAAAGTATCATAAAAATATAAATATTTCTTAAAGTAGGTTAATATGCAAATTCCTCATAATATTCAATAATATTTGTTAGTCAATTCACAATTATAGATCCAAGTAAAACAATTATGGGGGTCTCAATATAAGAAATAATATAATAATATTTGTTTATGTTTGTACATTTACTTTCTTCTCTAACGTATTAGTCCGATCCATCCAAAGTTGTCTAGAAAAGATCACTTTTAGTGACAAGGCCCTCGTCTGTACTCTTAGGTTAGGTAAGATTTTTTGTCGTTATTTTTTTGTCAAACTTGGTATGAATAATCATAATATTTAATCAATCCAGTCTGAACAACAAAAGAACAATTTATAAAAACTTGGCAAGTATGGCTAGTAACGAACACATTTTTGATAAATACATAGCTAAATTACTATTTAAATCAATTTATTAATTCTGCAATACTGGGTTGGAAAATTAATTTGTTTTCATCCAGTACTGTGGAGTAGACTGGGTTTCATTATTTCTCGTTAAGTTTAATTTTGGGTCTTTGTTGCTAAAAATAAAAGTTAAATGAATAGTATTTTATACAGGGCGCTACCAAACCCTTAGTGCGCGAGTCTGACTTACACTTGACCGGTTTCCTTTAACGTTTCTTTTACATCTGTTCACTAGGGATAGTAAAATTATTTTATTCACAGTCTGTAGTCACGGATGTCTACAGCAACAAACTACTGACTTAAATAAAAGCAAGTTAAAAACTATCCCATGGTTGGGCTATAGGTTATAATAGATGGTGCTGCTGGTGCATCCATTAACGCTGAAATATAGTAAAATTGCTTTTCCGTCGCTTGGACTTTAACATTTATGAATTCAGAGTTTCCTTCTCTTTCATTTTGATATCCAACTCAAAAAGATAGCATAATATTAAACGGGCCGTAATAGAGAATCAATTGACCTCTCATTGTGCAGTTATTTCCGTATTTATTCAGTTGAATTTACTTACTTGAACCTGGTCGTATTTTTCTGGAAAAAAATCAAGTAAATAATATGTAGTGCCGGCAGATGCTGGATGCGGCAAGCTGAAGACAGGGCGCTATGGCGCTCATTAGGGGAGGGCTGTGTCCAGCAGTGGACTACATAATATAGCCTGAAGAAGAACAATGTGTGGTGCTTACAAAAGTTTTATTTAGAAGACTAACAAAACCTGCTCAATAGTTCAGGCGCTACGGTGGAACCGCCGTAAATATAAACATGTACGATAGATATGTGATATGATAACATGTGATAGATAGACTGCTAAAATCGTAACCCGCTCTTTTGCCTCTCTGGTAGTCGGATAAAAATAAAAAGGTTGTTATCTAGCACTCCACGTTACATAGTCAAGTCCATTTCGCAGCGAAGCACTAAACCGCAAATGTATTGCGTCGGCGGAATACCAAGAAGTAATTCTGTTTGTTGTACGGGACAAAACGACCCCAGCGGTACTTCGTTATCAGGTGGCAGTACCGGGTAAACCAGGCCGCAATACAACGGTGCCAACAGTTTTTGCGCCTTCGTCGGCGACGGGTTATCTTGCCTGCTAAGTTCCTAAGGTATTACGTGAAATGCAAATTCTACCGACCTTCTCCCAGACACGGTTTAATGCTAAGTGCTTTGTTAGTAAATGCTGCAACGTAGTAGTGTTAATGCTTATGATATGTTAATTCAGTGATTCTAAGCATCTACCTAGATTTTCGTCTAATTTTCTCGTCTTGCGTGCGCAAGGTCTGATAACATTTGAAACTTCAGGGAAAGTTGAAGGAACTTATGATTGTATGTCTACTAACTCTAGATTCGTTTTTAGCTTTTGATTTCTATGGGACTTAAATAAAACTTCGTATTTCATATCATTATTTAACAGTCTTTAGAGTGTACTCTAAGCGTAAGTATAAGTTCTATGTTCCAAATTGAGTACTTACTACAGTTTCTTTTTAACAAATTTGGTTTAAAATATGATTGCTGATCCGCCAGATTGCTGAGTCGGTAGGCACTGCCTCGCGGTTGAACTATGTTTTAATAGTTTAAGTACTTCGCCTTGTTTTTTCATTTTCTTATAAATTTTCATTTCACCCCGAGTGCGCCAACAAATTATGTGCTGCGGTAATGATAACAGCATTTTTAACGCCTGCGATGCTGCAACCTAGTCAATTTATCACGTTAGCGGCGAAGCTTCTACGTCACTCCGCCCAGCGCCGGGTCCGCTAAATTTATGAAATTAAAAACTGGCCAATTGCGTTTCGGGCTCCGCGCTATATAGGGTTCCGTTAAGAGCGGTGGTAGCGGAGTGGTGTAGAACGCCGGCTTCTCAATCGGGAGGTCGTGGGTTCGAACCCCGGCATGTACCAATGACTTTGTTTTCTAAGTTATGTACATTTGTGAAATTATAGTAGCGATTCTACTCGCTGACGGTGAAGGAAAACATCGTAAGGAAACCCTAGTGTCTGAGGTGTTAGCGTACCTCAGCGCTTGCTACGTACAATGGCCCAACTATGAGGCTAGGTGCGGAAATCTCAGGTCTAACTAATTATAGGGTTCCGTAGAAGGGCGGGTTTTTACCCACTTTACAGAACTAACAACTTCATTAAAGTAATTTTCACTGTAATTAGTACTAAGTTTGAATCTTGTTTTCTGAGTTGGTCGCATCTTTATTACTCGTTACCTTGTAAAGCCTACTTAGACGTGATAGTTTTCTTTTTAAGTTAATTCTATGTGCAATAATATTTCGCAAAGCCATTCCGAATTCGAAAAATGGTTCTCAAATACTCACAATATTTGGTTTATCAATTCAACAATATCCCATACTATATGCTGTATGCGAGAAATATGGCATCTCTATTTTGGGTATAAGGGAGGTCTAGGAGTCCTACCGACTCTTAAGAGTCTCCGTTTGTAGAAATTATTCTTAACGCAATTTATGACTTCTAAACAGGTTGGCAAGGTTTCATTGCGATTCGGCATGTCGTTTGTAAATGAAAACCAAATTACGTTTTATGTATTTATTTTTAGTTTATTTATTTCTTTCTTTCATAGTTAGGTAGGTTATTCAATATTTATGTAGTATATTGTGTACACGTATATAGACCCGCTTTTTACTGCTTCTCCGACTATCTATGGTTTGCTGGAAGAAATCTCTTTCAGAGATAAGCTCGCCTTTGTACAGGTTATTTCTTATGTAATGTCCTGTTAAATTTTTCGTGTGCAATAAAGTATTATTCTGTACATTTCTATGGAAATTGCTCCTTGAAGAGCATTCTTACGAATACGCTTAAGGGCCAGTTTCTGAATTGAGAATTCCTCTAAGTAAATATTTAAGTGACGTTCTGTCACGCTCTTTGGTGAGAAATTCAGAAAGACAGCACTACAGTTAAGTATTTATCCACTCACACACACACACACACACACACACACACCCACTCACACAAACACACACACCCACACCCACTCACACACTTACTCACACACATAGTTGGCTAAGTTAATTTTCTATTTATTTTTTCTTTCGTAATATCATCTCTAACTAAACTTCCTAGTACAGGCATTGTAAGCTTAAAAGGTGACTCCAATTACTATGTACCGAAAAATAATGAAGATAAAGAATAAAGATTTTTGTATTTTGTATTTACTTAAAGAAATTCTCAATTCAGAAACTGGCCCTAACACTCTTCTCTCCCTTGAGCGAGACTCATAAGAATCTTCCTATATAGAAACTGTTCTCAATGCTGTTATAATTTATTTTTGATAGTTTTTTTTCAGTTCACGATTAAACCTTGATTTGTGGCCTCTAAACGTATTAGCAAAGTTTCATTGTGATGCTGCATGTTGTTTTTAAATGAAAACCAAACTAAATTTCTATGGGAATTGCAATTTGAGGGAGACACTGAATATGAAGGCCAATTAAAAAGAAGGGGGCACTTATACTTGTGGAAACAAAGTCGTGACGATTCAGGGATCTTGTCCGATTCCTTGTCGCTGAAAGTTGGCACAGTTCGACCCTCAACAAGGACACACCAAACGCAAGAGCAGTTACTGCCAGGTGCACATAATACCCAGACGCTTGTATTATTACTTATTAGTTTTGGACGTGCCCTCTTCATTCGCGTCTGGTCCTCTGTCTGGAATAGTCTGGATGTATTTGGTAGCGAAGGTACAGTCTTGCGATGTCAAAATGTAATAACTTTCTTCTACCAGGCGGCGGGGCCGTCTATTTTACAGATTGTTTTTGCAAAAATAGGCTTACAAATCACTCAATACGATATACAAGCAATAACGTAAGATAAAAAAACAGCCAAAACAGTCGTTTATAAGATAAATGCTAAATAGTGCTGGATCTTGGATTCTGATTTTTGGTCCTAAAAATTACGATAAAAAAACGTAAGTTTTAAAACGCTGATAAGTTTAAAGAGATGATTTTTTTTATTTACCTCAGATGCTGTAGCAAGAAACTGAGAAATATAAAAAAAACTATTCTTCATTTGCAAAAACTTATCGAATAAAACAACTAGGCAATTTTGGACAATTTGGAAAAAAAACTAAGCTTAGCAATATATTCAACATAATTTTGGTAGAGAGCCTTGTTGTGTGTGCTATTTTGAGGGCAACAACTTTTAGAGGCAATTACCTAAATGCAAAATTTCGAGGCTGTAGTTAACTATTTTGGCGGCTTTGGGATTACAGCTTATTGATAATTATTAACAAATATAATATCAAACGCCAAAGATCGATTCCAAAGACCACCAAGATACAGATTCGCCTAGTGTGGGATCACAGACCATCTGGCACAATAAGGAAACCCACTTTATGTAATAAACTTTGTAAAATCTGATAACACTGCTTCTTCTTCTTCTTCTGGCTGTATTAGTCCACTGCTGGACATAGCCCTCCAATAATGAGCGCCGTAGCGCCCTATCTTCAGCTTGCTGCATCCAGCGTCTCCCAGCAGATGCTTACACTGCTTACTTTTACGTAATTAAATAAAGTTGTATTAGTTCCAAAGCCTCTTCCTCTTCTGAAACTAATACAACTGTATTAGTTCCAAAGCAGAAGAGGTCAAAAGTGCGGTGCTGTCCACTGTACCTCCGCTAATCTATAAGGAGTTATGAGTTGCGATTCCTCGGCCGTATCGCTCGTTAGCCGCCGCCGTTTGATGACATTAGCGGTCTACCCGGCCGGTCACGTCTGCGCCGGAGACGGAACTCTCCCGCTAGTAGATTCTAGAGACGCCTTCGAAATACGACTACTGCAATAAGCGAGAGCATTGCACAGAGCCTGCTCGACCGCAGTGAGGTTTAAGGAGAGAAAGAAACTCGGTGGCTTGTGATAAACTATATAAAATAAATAAATATTCATGGACATATTACACTGATCTCGTTAGCCCTATACTAAGTACAACTAAATGACTTGTGTTATAGGTGCTAACTCGACGATAGATTTAATACAATAAATACATAGATAACGTCCAAGACCCGAGACAAACTAAAAAAGTTCGTTTCCTACTTTGAACCGGCCGGGGATCGAACCCGAGACCTTCGGTTTCACAGTCAGCGTGCCAAACCGCTGTGCCACCGAGGCCGTCAAAAATAATAACCTTATTGCCCGGCGTGTCGTTTAATTGCGTTTTACCTAATAAATAATCGCGAGTATCGCAAATCATTAAGACATAATCAAAAAAAAAATACGACGGCCACAGATTGAAGTCCTCATATGAGTTGATTACTACCAGTATTTATTTATTTATAATTTGTTCATTGTGTTGAAGTTCTATGCTACTAAGTTGGTTTCTTGATCAGAAACGTGACAAGTTCTGTCCATCAAAGATAATCTAAGCGACATGAAGACATTGTAGACTTTTAGTCCGGATTTACTTACAGGTGTTGTTATATCGGAAAAGTCCGACCAGGTTTCGCTCCGATTCGCAGAGCTTAATCATGGTGAGCAGAGACGGAGCTCGCGTCGTCGGTTGCTCGTCTCACACTACGGGCAAGCGCGCGGCGCGCCCGCGCCGAGATAGGTGGGGCGGGTGCCGACACTGGCTGCGGGGGATTCCCGTTGGCTTGCGCCGCAGCGCCTACTGCTTTCCCGTCGTCAATGCCACTAGGCATGATGGCACAGACACAGCTCACGACATCTTCGTTCTTGCAGTGTCGATTTCGATATTCACTATCACTGCACTTTCGTAGAACCGGTTTCCAGGCCGGCGGAAGAGCCCATCCACTGTCTCTATTGAAATTCGGGTGGCGACTTATTTCAATAGCCTCGCGCATTTTTCGTGGCACATAAAACTTGTCTTTGGACAATACTTGTGCCTTATCGAAGCGGATAAAGTGACTTGTGTCCTGGGTTAACGCGTGTTCTGCTACCGCCGAGCCATCGATTTTTCGGTTTTTCATACAGCGTATGTGCTCCGAAATTCTGACCGAGATATTTCGCTGTGTCTCACCTATGTAGCATTTGCCACAGTCACACGGTATCATATACACTCCGGGGACATTCAGGGGGTCGCTATCCTTCGGCGAGCGCAGTAACTGTCTGATTCTTGCTGGGGGGCGATAGATCGACATGAAGACACTTTCAGTGTTTACAAATATTGTACGGAACAAATATGGTAATGAAGGCAACTATAAGTACCTACTGCATTTTCGCAACACCTCCACAAAAATAATGAACCGTCATTGCTATCTTTGAGACTTGAAACATTTGTCAAATTTGCCAGCGTCTCTGGAGGGCAGTTCATCAGTGCAGATAATCAGTTGCCTCATTAGGCAACGTTAAGTGGCGCGACGCGCTAAGCGGCGACCCTTAAATCATTAATGCTGCGTCGCGCCTCTGCGACACGGAACCGCGACATGGAACCGCGACACAGAACTGCGATACGGAACCGCGACACGCGTTTTTGTCCTCGTATCGAGGAGAGTACCGTTGGTCCCGGTACAAAGTTGATTCGGGTATGCAAAGAATTGCTCGTAAAGTGGAGCAAAAACGTAGGTAAAGGCCTAGTCTTTGTCTGAGAGGTACGGCACATGCTACCTGCCTGGGTAGTACGATGATGCTAGTCGCTCGTTTTAAATTTCAAAAGTCGCGATTTTTTAGTTCATGAGTTGTCAAATTATGACAATTTATCACCACAAAACGCGTGACACATGGCATTACCCGGACTGGACTTGTTGATAGCTACACGACTGTGCGATAAAAACGCTTTTCACAATGCCGTGCCGCGGGGCAGCCAGGAGGCTCGAGGTGGAAAAGCAAACAATCTTATTAAGAAACAAAAAACTTAAATGCAAAAAAACCTTGGATCAATTAAGAAAGGTACTTTGGTCTTTGCTACAATTATCTAAGAATTTTTATTTGAGAATGGTACATTTTTCTGTACGGTAATTTGTTGACGAACAAATGTTGAAGAAGAAGATAATGTCTTCTTATTATCGTTTGTGTTTCTACTTTTTACTTATTGCACGCATGTGACACAACAACAGAACATTAGCGGAGCCCATTAAAATGGTCTTATAAATTAGAAATAATTCTGAATTATACTTCTGTCACAAGTTATTTATTGTCCATTTCCGACTCACGAACGGGATTATATAAGGAAATGGCTTTCAATTCCTCAGTGCTTGAGAGAGAGGTAAAGCCGAAGGCAGGTCAACATTTACATTGTTGTTGCAAAGACACTTAGAGTGAAGGTGTATAAAGTTTGCTTTGCTGTCGACTGTACCTATTTTCAACCATATTATTTAAGCAATCGCTCTTTTGTTTTTTCTCGAGAATCGTGATTACACTGGAGAGGTTTTTACTCATTTACAACACTCTAAGTCGAGACAAAAGGGTGAATATTTACTTCCATTTTCATCTTGGCCCTAATTTAATTCAATTGAAACTAAATTGTTGCTTCTTAAACGGAAACACTAATTGGGTCGTTCTTCTTTTTTATCGACAATCTGACCGGTAAATTTTTATATTTGATAAAAAAATAAACTTGTGATTTATTTAGTGAAATTTGATTTAAATTATTGCTTCATTATTGCAGATTACAAAAACATATAATGCAGCGAAGCATTACATGTAATTTTAGTTTCATTTCAAATTTCGTAGGAATGGTATGAAAAAAATAACACCTCAGTCACAAAAGTATTTATTTTTTTTATGTCTCATTTTAAATCAGAACTTCAGTTTCTTATTACTTTCTTATCAAGAATATAAACATTTACTATTATCTAGCTCCATAGGACGGATTTTTTTAAATAATAATTTTTTTAAATTATCCAATACCACTCCGTCACATTTTTGCTTCATAAGACATAAAACTTTTTAATATTATGAAAGTCGCCCAATAAAGTCGCTTAAAAATCTAGTAAACACCTTTATTGTTTAGCATTATAATACTAGAAAACGTTACTTTTGTAAATACTAACAATAAAGTGGTTCAAAACTTACTTTGAACTGAAATTTTAAGGGGGACAAAATTGTGACAGAGTTGTAACGAAGTGACGGAGTGGTAAACAATGTTTACGTCCGCCGAACAAAACTAACCTTATAACAATTTTTTATTTTAGAAAACAATAACAAACATAGTGTATACTTAAAATGTTACTACAAGTCTTGATGATTGGTGTCCATTCTTTGGTAGATATTAATTTAGTCTTACAATATATTATCACTAACTCAACTTTTCAAAAACTTCTATTGGTTGATTGTATTCGTAAAACACGCGTTTTCCTCTTTTAATTAGCTTAGAAGGTGGAATAATTTGTAACAAATTTTCATACATCACATCTGACGCATCAGTCTCTACCAATTTAAACAATTTTCCAGTATCATCAACAGTTCATCTTCCCAGAATATCTTCATCCACTCCACTTTTTGCTACTCCTAAGTAAGTGTACTCAATTTTTCTTTCATTTAGTACTTTGACTAAAAGACTCTTTTTATTTCTAATCTGCCATTGTCTTTTTATTTTTTTATGTTCTTTTGGTGTCATATCCTTAACTAACTTTTTGCGAGCATTATATCTTTCTAAATCTTTACGTTTTACTTCTGCAACAAGTTCAGGGTTAAGCTTTCTTTTTTCACGACACCGTCGCTGTCTTTCAGCCGCAGATCATGCCATTTTTTCATTTACTTGATGGTAATGCCTTAAATTAACAAAATAGTTGACGATAGAATAACCAACATAAAAAAACAAGCAATCATCTATTATGGATATTAACTAAGGTTCTAAGTTCCATACAAAAATGACCACTCTGTCACGAGATATATCACTCCGTCACACGTTTTCGTGACAGAGGTGTAAAATAGTAGTGTTCGAGATATTCAGCATTTTCCTAATTATAATTTACGCAAAAAACTGGGTATATATGAAATATTTATCATAAATTAATCAGTTAATATTAAAACCCCGAAATTAGAATAACATTTGGAAGTCGTAACTTACGTGACAGAGCGGTTGCTGAATAAACACACGCACCTCCTTTTACTGTTTGCGGGCGATTGACTGGTATTGCCGGGGCGTGGGAACGTATAGCGCGAGTGCGGGGTAGAGGGGGACTATTCTCGAACCTAGTGACCAGGTTCAAAGTTTCTAACGCACACTATTTTGTACCATAAAATGAGTGACAGAAGGTAGCAACTAAAATCATATACATCGGGAGACAGCCAATAAAATATGTTTTTATTTAATAATATAAACATTAAAAAATATTTCTTCTTATTAATGTAATAAAAAAGGTTAAGTAGTTCAGTAAATGTTCTTGGATAGAAACTTTTAAATGTGTTTTTTTGCGAGAGCACTTTGTTTATATACTAGTCATAGAGGGACACACTTTATTAGTATGTATAACACCTCCGTCACGCTTTTTGTATACTATGTCACACTGATTTTGTAAAAAATAATTATGAATAAAATCTAGTTTTGAGGATATCAAAATTATTGCATTTTAAAAACCTATTTAGAGGCTAAAAATTTCACCCATGCCGGGATTCGAACCCGCAACCTCTGGCTATCCGTACCAGCGCTCTACCAATTGAGCCAATGGGCGACTCACGGCATCAGTGAAATTTCGAACCTCTTTACAATATTCTCTGTATTACGTACAGGCAGCGACATCTGACTTAAGCAAATTGCATTACTTACAGCCCCGACTTTGCAGTTAGGTTTAACATCGGAACGATATCACTGTACCCACATGATGAAATTGAAATGGCATGGGTGAAATTTTTAGCCTCTAAATAGGTTTTTAAATTTGTTCCTTAGCACGGGTTAGTGCATTAAAAAAAAAAAATAGTGTAATTATTGCATTGTCAAGTGTATTGTTTTATAAAAATATTAAGTAATTTAGTATTTATGAGCAAAATATATTTTTTTTTGCTGAGAAGACAAGTCATTGTCGATAAAAAAGAAGAACGACCCAATTCCGTTTAAGAAGCAAACAATTTACGAAACGAATATTAATAATATCTAAGCTTCTATATTTTCTTCATAATTAAATGAATATAAGCGGTTTTGGAATATAGAAAATAATTTTATTGATATTCCGTTGTTTTGAAATCCAATTTGGTGTTTATTTTTCCAATGTAGTGGTATACGAATTAGTTAAGCAAGCGAAAAAAAATTTACTTGACTTATTTCGGCTGTACATTACAGGTTTTATTTCATAGATTTATGTTAATTGAACATCGTAAAGGTTTTTTTGAGGCCAAGGCGAGTATTTTCGTGAGAGTGATTTTCATCTCATTTCAATTACCAGCAAATACGCATGTTCGAATTTTGTCGTTATATAGGTACTGGTATATTTGCTGGCAACGTAGCTTTCATGTCTCTATCATACGAGCGGTTTATTACTGCCGTTTTGAGCTCCCAATATCAATAAGAATCTACGTATAGCGTATTGTTAAATATCAGAGATTATTATGTCCACCAAATCCTGGCTGAATCCGACGTCTGCGATTGCAATTTAGTAGGGACTTTGACAGTTAGACGATTGTAATCGTTCGGGTTTTGGATTCGCGTAAACCAAAAATTATTTAGACGAAAAAATGTCTTGACTTAAAGCCTTGTAGGTTTCAGAATAATAATTTAAACTCTTTTAACTAAGGACCAAAATGGAGAAGATTAAGTTTTGAGTTTTTTGTACGTGTTTGCTCTCAAGTTATCTAGATTTTGAAATGGGCAGCTAGTATAACTTGTAACGTTCATTAAGTCGCAGTACAAAAGTCACTATGAGTAAAAACATTTTGATTCAGATATGGTAAAATTCTGTAATTTAACATAGAAGCTGAGCTTCACCTTGCGTCACATGGCATTTTTGGTCGGCATATACTTTCGTGCTTCGCAATGCACGTTAAGCAGTTGTTGCCGGCTGCCGTCGATAGATGGCGGTCGTTAAGCCAAATTGGAGACCGGGCGGCTTGAAATCTTCTGACAGTAAGAACAGCCACTAGTCTGGCAAACCACCATCAATCCGGACTAGCCCTGTGGTAGAGTACGGCCTATAGCTTCCTCAGGGAAGAGACTCGTTCCCCTTGGTGGGTACATAATGGGTTGATGATGATGATAACGTGTAACGTTCATTAAGTCGCAGTATAAAAGTCACTATGAGTAAAAACATTTTGATTCAGATTTTAATATGGTAAAATTCTGTAATTTTATATCCCACCAAGAACATTCTGTAAAAAACTAGCCAGGTCTCGATGGAGCTGCTTGTTTATCTCTAAAAAGTAATGAAATCGTGAGTATAAGGTTCCTTACTGCGATTTCTTTATTATTATAGTTAATGTTGTGTGACTTGGCCGAACAGACGCCTTTCAACGGCCAAGTCCAATGCATTATATTTTGACCAAATTTTGAGCGAATTAATAAAAGAAATAATAACCTTCTAATAGTTTGGTTGGGCTCTTGTGTTTTCTAATCAGGGTCACCAGGTACTCCAGATCTTTGATTTTCCTAGTTTTCCCTTTATGTGGCCATAAAACCCTAACTCTGTACCAAATTTTAGCTCTCTGAGTTTATGGTAAGTACTAGTTCTATTTTGATGATCATCAGTGATTGAGTGTCATAAATTACCCGATAGAAGCTGAACACACCTTGCGACACATAGCATTTTTGGTCGGCATATATTTATTTACTACTAATAGTCTGGGACTTACCTTGCCCACCCCGGTGGGCTCCTTAACGCCGAGCCTCCTAAGCAGCGCGGGCGGCGGCGGCGGTTGAGCGCGCTGCAGGGCCGCGCAGAAGCCCCCGGGCGCCGCCCCCGCCCCCGCGTCCTCCTCCCCGCGCCGTCTCCGCTCCCGGTGCGGAGAGCCGCTCGCGCATTTCGAGCTGGATATCCTGCGATAAAAATGAATAAAAATAAAATTAAAAGAATAAAAAGGTTTTATTGCTAAACATGAGAATATTATTGCCAAATAGGGTAAACGAGAGACACGTTACTGCGAATGAAAATTGCAAATAAGAATAATACTAAATACGCAACTTATTATTTCAGTTTGCAATGGGAAGTACGCTCAGCTGTACCCCTGGATAAAAACTAGCGGCGCTGGTTTTCAGTGTGTTTTAAATGACTATTTCGTAATAATTTTGCAACTATGTAGTTTCCATTTTTGTGTACAATAAAGTGTTCTGTACTACCTATCTATCTACATAAACTTACGCCTGAATGGGAAGTGGTAGAAGGGGTAGGCAATGACCAGATTTTGCCACGATCCTGACAAACCACCTTCGCTTCATCAACATTCATTAGTAGCTGCATGCCCCATTCTGAATTGGTTACAACAGGTAACAACACAGAGACCAGACTGCACAAAGTCACAAACCTTCTTAAAAAGATAGAGAAAAACAACAATTTTATTAAAAAAAAGTCGAGCTAACTAGGCTAGCCGACATCATCGTTGTAGGTTCAGTAGCATTGTATTCATTAGGTACTTTTAAAATATTGACGTGAAACATAAAATGTCACTTTGTTGAGACAGACCGCCCACTTTGGATGCGTTTTCGAAACGCGCGCATTTATAAATCACAGCAGAACAGATAGCGATCCATTTAAATTTCGGTTGCAGATTGGTAAGCAAGCACCTAATATTGCATCATTGTGTCAGCATTTCCTATTCCGATCAGTCACGGAAGTGAGCATTTTTCACTCAGCCCAACTGCAGAAAACACCAATAATAAATGGAGTGCACGTGCCGACTGAGTGACCTTTTTACATTTTTCAAAAATTCGCTCTGCGTCAATAGCGATCGAAATAGAAAGGGGAGGTTCGGCGCACGCGGTGATGGATGGCGGCGACGTGACGACTGACGGCGAGCCCATATTTTATATTAATACCAAAGTGCAAGAGCCCGCGTTCCCCAGAGCGGCTTAAAATTGAAAATTTTCCTTATACCGACAGCATAGTGCATAGCCAATAAAACGAATATCGTTGGCTCATACCGTACTCCTAAATAGATACAGATTACGATGCAGTGTCGGCAAACGTTTCGTTTCGACGAAAACGGCGAAACAGAAACGTTTGCCATGCTAAACGGAACAACTCAGAGGGAATTCAAAATGGAAATATCTCTCTCCATCATAACTCTTAATGAGAATACCGGAACCCACAAAAGGGTGAAATTTTTTCGCAACGAAGTTCGGGTAATTTCCGCGCATACGAAGCGGCATTTTTGAACGCTTTCAGTGGAATTGGACATTTATTATTCGTGAAAATTCGTCGCGTGAGGCGCGGCGCGACGCGGGCGTTATCGCGAGTGCACTTGTAGAAATGCTAACAAGTGCAGCGACAAGCGGCAAGGTCCCAGGCCGCGTGTCGCTGCCGCCCGCCGCCGGCTGGTATGAAATGTGGCTGCGTACGCCGCATGCCTCCTCGTATTTCAGCTAGACCTCGCGTGAGCCCCCGCCCGCACTCGCCCCCGCCTCGTCGCGTGCCCACCGCCTACTATACTTTATTGTGCTTACCAACTATTAACATTCTTCTACGGGGAATGTTTAGATAACTCTGCCTTTCGGCTATGCCATCCACGCATTTATTGCCCTTTAGTGCCACATTCGTAATACGGCTTGTTGATAAGCTCACCCCTTAATCGCTTATTGGCTGCGGCTGACGAATATTTGTCGGATTTATTATTACGTGATTGAATGTTAAGTAAATGTCTATATGAATTTCGTTGTGCTCTTTAAAAGGACGTAGTTCCCCTATGATGGGCTTACCCTTGATTTTACGGGCTGCTGGGCACGCTGAAAACAATCCGAATGAAAAGGCCAAACCGTGACATTTGATAGAAAATTCCTTGAGGCATAAACAATCTGCCCCGCTTGACTCTGTCGGCCTGAAAATTCGCCGTCTTGTATTTTCCGTATTCAAATAAAAATGACGAGGAAAATATTCGGCGAATTTATTTTAGTAGGTAGGTATGCGAATTCCGCGAATGGCTGTTGATACACTGGGTTCAGTAGTTCCGTAGAATATTTGAGCGTGACGACTATACAGTAACATTGTTTACGAGGTGTATTTGTAATGAAACACGGATGTGTGGCCATAAAATGAAGGCTGCGACGCCGACGCTTAGGGCGGTGCCACACATAACTTCCCCTGTGTACACATCCTTACATCCGTACTGAGCTCGCGTGACAATCGTTGCCTTTTGTACTTTAATTAGAACATTCACAATTAATACTCGTAAAACATTTAACTACCAACAAACTTTTCGTCGCAATAAACCGTAATTTTACAATTCATCGCTTTCTCATTGATGTTGGACATGTTTTATTTGTACTCGTGATTTGAATTATAATACTATTATTGTGCTATTTTATTGCTTTTGTGTAGGCGTTTTTAAGGTTTGTCCTCGTGACGAATAAATATTAAGGGCCCATCCAGTTTGGCTGGCGGAAACATTACATAATAAATGATGCAATAACGTGACGTTATACCTATTTACCTAACCTAGGCAATGCGTCATAGTTCTGCTGAATCAACGACATTTTGTAATATCGTTGTGTTGAATTTCTTTGTTGAATGTTTTTGTCTTTGCTTATGGGGTATACAATTTGTAACACCTAGTACTCGTAATATTTTGTGCACACTAAGCATGCAGCTAAGTACAAAAAATCCTGATATCTAGCCTCTAAACAGAGCTCATTTTTGGGCATAGCTTCTAGTAAATTGCCTCGATATTCCTGGGATATTTTCTTATTATTCGCAACCTTATGGTAAGGGCGGATCTTGGAGGAGTGTGACACTGATCGTGCCTTGGAACACGCGGAGCGCCAAACGTGCAATGAAAAAAGCATGAAAATTACGCTAATACCCTTCAAATCAGAAATGACATCGGCAGAGCCAATTGCTATGGCAATTGGTAACATATGTGTTACCAAGAAGAATAAGAAACTAATTTGAGAAACGAGAATATCGTACATCAGCATTTGTCGAAATTTGTAAAGTTCTATCATTTGCATCCATCCATCGTAGTATCAATATATTTAAATTTAGCGCGTTAACTGAAGGTGTAATCGAATTACAAAAACACAGAAAGTTGGTTGTTTAAAGTGGGCCGCATAAAGCTAAAGTTGCACAGCTAGCTTTGTGCGGTCCCTTAAGTATTACGATTATTCTTTCGACAAAGAACGATTGAAATGTTTTGGTTATTTTTGCCCTTTTTCTTGCGAAATTGTCCTCGACTATTGTAATATCGTCGCACGCAAGGAAGAAATTGTAAGCTAGAACCGCACAGTTTCAACTCTTACACCTTTTATTTGAGCCAACGGACGTCGAATTTTTTCCTTTTCAGAACTGCCGTGGCTTTGTGCCAGTACTGTCTCTGGAGTGAAATGACGGCAATAAATATAGAAAAGCCTTTTATAGAACTATCCAATTGTATTCGAACAAGCTGTTCAACACGCTCTCCTTACTGGAAAATTTAAAACAACATGATTTTTCCTGTCTCAAGTCAGGACTGTGTCTGCTATATTTACAAAAACGATTCATGTAATCTTATAAACTTCAATATGCTAATATAAAGATATTGGATTAATATTTACACTGACAAGGTGGTATGTATAATAATAAGGTTTAATATAAGTAATACAATAAGAGTTAGAGCGCTTCGCCAGCAAACTGCTTTACAGTTTGTCGAAAATTGTTTAATAATGTCAAGGTTTACAAAATAGATAAACATATAATATCGCCACTCGGCTCGGATTCGTCGTACGTAACGATGTTTACACAAATTGTGCGAAAACATTGTACTATTTATACGTATCGGACTGTGTTATGAATACGCTTAGTGGACGGTTAAGGCTGGGTGCATGCTGAGACGCAGGCGACGCAGCACAGCGCAGCACAGTTCAGTACAGGGCAGGGCAGTTGAGGCAGACATGGACCCCCACCGCATGCTGCGCTGCAACTATTCTCTCCATTCCTTGGCAATTCTCACACATAATAACTCTTTCAGTCTTTTTTGAACAGACTGGATGATTTGTATCATACAAACAAGGTTCACAACTAATTCAATTACATGTCCTGTCATTGCGACAAAATTGTTACTAAACACGTCTCGACGTGCACGCGTCGCACAGAAATCGGTGCCGGCACTACAACGAGACGCAGAGCAAGGCAGACATAATGTCTGCGTCGCACGTGCCTGCGCCGCAGCGTACGTAGCTCAATGACGTTCCATGCTTTACAAAATCTGCGCTGCCCTCCGCTGCGCTGTGCTGTGTCGCCTGCGTCTTAGCATGCGCCCAGCCTTATAAATGGATAATCATTGATATACAGTATCGGTTGGGATATCGTAAAATTACTTGACTTGATATTCAAAAACAGTAACAGGCACTGAAAAATGTCAGTACTAACCCGTCGGAATATTATCACAGTGTTGGTTTTCGTAGCAATATTAGCTTCTTGCTATTGTTTGTTCTCACGCCACCTCGTCGCGTGGGACTGCGGTGATCACTCAGCAACCTAACTAACCCTGAGAGAACGATATTTCTCTCCTCACACACGCACGCCACATCCATCCTCTGAATTTTTTATCTGAAAAATTGCTAACAGTGCCAACGCTTTATATTATACGGCGTTAAGCTATCCTCATATCTCTAGGAACGTGAAACAGGATGCGTTGTATAATGTGCTTCCTTCCTTTCTCTCCCCAAATTCACTGAAGAGAGAGTAGGCAGGAATATGTGGGTGTACAATTTTATTATGTTCGGTGGTTGCGGTAAAACTGGAATATCCACACAAGCCATTACATAGCGTATTAATAAAAGAGTTGGGGTTTGTCCGTCCCTTTGTGTACAAAACTCTTCATTAGACCGATCATGCCATTGTTGCGTGCAGGGTGAAGTTACCGCAGCCAGGCTTTTAGGGAACAATGAACAAGATGGATTTGTTCTCTTGAACCCCCGTTGAGATAGCTATTAGAATAAAGAGCGCCACGTAAAATGGCTACATTATTATAATGAACCTTTGATTGATAAATGCGTATATCTTAGCATAGTCTGGTAGCTTATCTTGTCCTAAATAGCTCAGAGCAGTTTTCTTGATAGGTTTACAAAAGTTAAAGGGAGAAAGACAACCACAGAAAACAGTCTGTGAGACCTACTTTAAATTGTATACTTGTAATTTTTTTTAATTTAGTATACCATACATAGAAAGGAATACATTGAGTTATGAATTTCATTAAAATTATTAATAATTGCCTGAAAAATATCAACAAATATTATACGACCGGCTGACGCAAATCTTTCCGTAAGTCAACTTAATTTAAATGTTCCTGTATCGGGCTTCCTTTGTAGAAATGAGGCGTATATTTGGTTTGTAAATGTTCAAGTGTTTACAGCGACCACCTGCATTCCCCTACAAGTACTAGTACGTTTGCCAACAAACAGAGCCGTTGCAGTAAAGGCAGGAGGCGACGCATCTCGACTGAAATGATTCGGTAAACGTTTCCTGGCAGCGTTGCCCCGCCTCGTCCGGCGGAGGTGCCTCCGCGCAAAGGGTAATAATTTATTCCCTACAATCTTTTTCCTCTCGACTCCACGAGCTTTGACATTTATAAAATACGAATCGTAATCTGAGCCGCGCTCCCTCGGGGCGCGCGCCTTTTCTCAAACACTTGTACACCATAAAGAAGAATTTTCACGTGCTTTACAGCCTAGTTCGGGGGAGCTACGGTCGCTCTGATCCCTTTAAGTACGACACGTATAGAACACCGTAGACGAGCAGTCTCAATTGCATTAGCTCCGTTAAACATCAAGAACAAATTGAACAAAAGTCGAAACAGAACAGGGATTGAGTAAATTAGAAACAATTACGCCGTACGTGCGGCGGGATGTTGTTTACACAACAATTACAGCTAACGAATGCCGCACAAAGCGCGGAACAGAGCGTCAAGTCTTTATTACACAATCCGGCGGGCGGAATAAATGATCGCCGGCACACGTGAGGCCGGATCTGACGGATGCCGCTGAATGGAAACGTCCCGCAAAAAATGTAGCCTTACAGGAAACGAATACAAATACGAGTAAAAATAAATGTGCAGGAGAGCGGGAGGAAATGAGAAAAGCCATATTCCTATCCTGCCCCCTTTCTGAGCTTCGCGATAGGGTTGGCGCGGTGGAGCGTCTGTTCTTTGACAGCGGAAGAGCCCTGCTTTGTGTCAGATTGTGGTGAGCCGAATTTACGAGGATTAACTGGTGCGGCGGCGGGCGGCGGCTCGTGCCGCATGCCGTCACTGCTCCATTGTTTCTTGTTCTTGTTGAACGCTCGCTTGCAGGCTGCGATGATGTTAGACAACGCCGCGAAGCGCCGCTAACATGAAAACAATACTGTGAAACCTAACAATGTAAATTTAATAAGACTTCTCAGTTGAGTACAGCGGTGGTAGCTCAGTGGGTAGAACCATGGACTGGCAAGCGAGAGCCCCAGGTTCGATCCCGAGTGCGGGCATGTACCAATTTCAATTACATTACTTTGTTTAATTTCAAAGTTACGTACATTTGCGAATTTGTAGTCGCAATATGTGTGGTATATTGCGACTACAAATTCGCAAATGTAATATAACGCTAACAACGAAGGAAAATATCGTGAGGAAACCCGCGGCTTGGTTGACTCCGCACGTATTGACTAGTCTTTCCTGTGGGCTAGGCCGACTAAGCTGTCAGGATGGTATAGGTGCTGGGCAAGCCTACACCATCTATAAAACCATGTCCCAGCACGACAGCGTCGGAGTGGTCCCGTCACCCATCTGTGAGTGAAGATACCACTGGACGCTGTATAAATCATCTCATTAAGTAGATGCAAAAAAAAGGCCATTTATTTATTATTTCTCAGTTAGCGTTAAGTCTTGTATTCTAAACCGATTTGTACTCAGATAGAGTGGTCCACCTTTATCGGTGTTGATGCAGATCGCAATATTTTTTTCAGTGACAATAAGTGGCTAGATACTGACACCCGAGCCGTTTCCAGCAACCCTATGAAACTCGTACATTTCAAAAGTACAGAAGTGGGAGTGATTGTAGGGGAACTGCGTGATTTTTTTGGGTTCCGTTCCCAAAGGTTGCCAACGGAACCGTGTTAATATTCCTACGATGTTTATCTGCTGTTTGTATAATTATTGTGATCTGTATACAAGAAAGAATATTCTTATCTTATCCGTCAGGCTGAACAATGAATAGCTTTTTGTCATAGAAATAATAGAAAAATAAAAAAAATTATGCGAAAAAAATTTTTGCGCAGTTTTTTTAACCTATGGCAATAATTGATAAAGGTGTCAATGTGTAGAACAAAAAAAATTGACCAAGTATAAGTCTTGATCTTAATTAAATTAAACAAACTCACTATGTATTTCTAAATACGTAGGGACGATTTACATTAAAAGTACATTTACATTTACAAAAATGGTAGCGTGGGGTGTGTCTAAACCCCAATTAGTGAAGTAAAATAAAACACGAAAATCAGATTTTACTACAAAGAACAATTGAAGTTTAAAATTTAAAATATTAAGTAGTAATCTCTTATGTAATGTCCTTTTTAATGTTTCGTGTGCAATAAAGTATTGAAATAAAATTAAAAATCAACAATAAAGTTATCTTAAGTAATTAACAATTTGTAAACAATGAATACTTAATGAATACGCGTCTGCCTACCATGCGAATCCCGGCTAGGAACAAAAAAAAAGCCCCGGTCTTGGATGTTTACATGTTTGTGATGTCGTTGTTTCTGGTACCCACAACACAGGGTATCCTAGTGTGGGGCCAGAAGCAATGTATGTGCTTGTATGTAAATGTTATGTTATGTTAATACTTGAAGAAATTTTACTTTTCGTCATTACAATTTTGGCAGACTATATTCATACGGTCATTGCACACATTCCTCTGGCACATAGAGCAACCAGTCTTGGTTTTTCTATCCTAAGTTCTTGGACATACGTCACCTTTGGTGAGACTGTGAAGGGCGTGCGAGTGCAAGTGTGTCACCTGGGGTGTCATACTCCACACATGGTCTCCGAGCAAAACCGTCCACAGCCGAGCACCTCTCCTCACCTCACAACTGAATTGGATACGTTATATTGTAACGGTGCCCACCTCTTTACACAATTTTTTTCAATATCGTTTGAAATTAATAACTATATTGAATGTCCCCGGGTAGTGAAAGGGTGTAAACCTCTTTACACAATTTTTTTGATATTTCTTTAATTGTGTGTATCTCTTTCGAAATTTAAAATTAAGTCACCCATTTTTGAGATTTCTCTCATTTTTTGGCATTACTACTTTACATGTCAACTAGACCGGATTACATAAATCGTCCTTTGCCGTTTTGCTTATTCTATTTTTCTATAATTTTTTTTTCTGTTTATCATTATTAATAAAACACAGAGTTGAAAACGTAAAAAAATGGTGTAAAGAGTTACAATATGTTTGCACAGTTACAATATGTATTTACAGAGCTACTTAGAAGACAAGCGCGCTAAATTTATACATTTTTTTAAAGTTGTGTGATTGTAAATCTGCTTTAGTGTGTAAGACCTTCCACGCGACCAATTAAGGGCTAAAACTTGAATTAGAGCTACGGAACCCTTGGCGCGTAGGTCCAACTCGGGCCTTATTTTTTATTTCAATGTAAATTTACATAATGATATTTCTGTCGCGGATCTCGCGGCAGAGATTTACGGGTGCGAATCTCGCGGGGACGCATTGTGCCGCCGGCTGCGCCACAAATGAGAAACTTCTGATAAACGTCCTGGAGCTTCGCTCCCTTGCGCCCTTATCACCATCGTAGCTTAGATTGTTGAGTGGGTATAGTATATATATTCATTTGAATCGATGACGTATGCGTTGATAGACCTGGGGGGCGAGTCTCTAAAATGTCGTCGTCGTCAGGCTATACTAGTCCACTGCTGGACATAGCCCTCCCCTAAAGAGCGCCACGTTGTGCTATCATAGGGGGTAATGCCCATAATCCCCACGCTGGGCATGCGGGTTAGGGATCGCAGTTCGATGGAATTGTACTGCAGGGGGCGCTGCTGCCCACCCTCCGGTTTGTGTCCCTTAGTCGCCTTTTACGACACCCGCGGGAAGAATTGGGTTGGTGCTATTCTCTAGGCCGACACCACACAGCAAATAAAATGTATAGTTGTTCAATATAGTCATATTACTCACAAAGTTCAGATACGTTTTTATTTTCCTTTTACAACTTATCTAAAACTAAAAACTTCCTCCATCTTTTTCATCAAAAATTCCCCGTACACTTTTTTTTCTATTCCATTCAAAAACTCACTTGCAAAAATACAGTTTTACGTTCCGAAATCAATAGCGTTATTTTAATACAAACAATTTAAATATCTTTTCTTTTAAATAATTTAGTAAAACGATATTGACAATTAAATCACACTACTTCTTAAATAACAAAACCTTACAATTAGTCCGGTAATGTTCGTTTCCTTCAAACTATCGGTAGTCTGGTAATAAATTGTGCGACTTAACTCGGCGCCTCGCGCGATTCGATCTTCTTCGGGAGAGATGCCTATTTAATTTGCGCGGGTTATACCCCTGGAATGACATTGTACTACTATTGTTTTGTAGACTACCAAATTGAGGCAAATAATAACCATTTTCGTCCTTATATTATTCTACGAATATCATTTCCCGATATTATATTGATGCCTTATATAAAGAATTATATCGGCGCACTGTAAATTATTAGTTGGTTGATAAACACAAATGGTGCTCGTATACAGGTAGGTACTTCTCTTTTAAGCAATCATTGGTCAAAGCTACGCTTGTTTCAGAAACAGGCGTAGCTTAGATCAATGACTGCTTTCAGACACAGACTTGCCTATCCATAAAGCCTCGTTTTCACGATATTAGTACACTCGAACCGAAAGACCCTTTTTTGCTATTCGAAAGCTACTTGTATCATATACAGTCACTTGCCCTAACATCTATGCACTTCTGTACTTTGTAAAAGTCAAAATACACAATTTATCATACGTCAGGCTAGAAGCGCTCGTGAACTAGTTAAACCGAGAGATTGGTATCAATCACTTGAGTTAAGCAACAACAGGCGCGGTCAGGTGCAGGATGGGAGACCGTCCAGTGACTAACGCTAGTGGCATTTTTCCGGTGCTTTTGTGCTTCACAAGGCACGCTAAGCCATTGGCGCCAGCTGTCATGTAATGGCAGTCGTTAAGCCATGTCAGAAGCCTTATGGGTGGCTTAATAATTTCTGACAGTAAGGCCCGCCACTGTCTTACCATCCTCCACCAACCCGGACTTGGCCCCCGTGGTGGAGTATGGCCTAACCTTCCTGCGATGCAGGAAGAGACCCGTGTCCCAGCAGTGGAGACACACAAGGGTTGCTATCGAGATGAAAGCCTAGAAGAGGTTAACGTGTTTTCATGTTAATGCACGCAACTGCGAAATTTATACTGTCCTTTTTTCCACTGTGGTATTGTCGAAGTTCGACTGTCGTCGAACTGATTTCTTATTTTGACATCAACCCATGTATGCCCTACTGCTGGGGCACGGGTCTCTTCCTTCATCGCAGGAAGGTTAGGACATACTCCACGACGCGGGCCAAACATATTCCATTCCGCTTCTATTCATGGCTGTAGTATTTTTAGTCATTTTTGGCTCGACGGCGCTTTGGCTTTGACGTACATACATAATGTTTTCATAGATACGAGTATACTGACTGGCAACTGTCAGGATGTTAGTTTCTTTAAAGAAATCTCTTAATCCTTACTGCCTAGTTTATAAATGAATCTGATCGCTCTCTTCTGCAAGAAGAAGATGGTCTCAATGTCTGCAGCCCGTCCCCACAGTAGTAGGTATGCCATAGGACATAACACTATGGAAGTAACTAAAGTAAACAAGCCTAGCAGTTACGACGTCAGTTACCTAGTTCCCTAATTCTTTTAACTGCATAATTATGCTGCTGATTTTTTCTATTCATATAGAAAAATTAGCACTGGGGGTCCCCACTGAAACTTTGCGTCAATTGTGATACCTAGAAATACAGTTTTCAGTTACTGAGATGAGTCATTCTGTCGGAGTATACTAGGATTGTGAACGCGGCTTAATGTTAGGTTTAATTCAACATCGCGCAGTATTTGTTTTTGCCACTGTTTGTCGCGTCCCGTTTACAATAGCAGGTACGCATCAGGCTTTCCAATGAGACATATTTGCATCTATTAAAAGCTGACGGGCTCACTTAATAAAATACGATTTCATTAAAACATTCCTTCTTCAGGCTATATTAGTCCACTGCTGGACTTAGCCCTCCCCTAATGAGCGCAAGGTTGGGGGCACTTATTGGGGGGTAATGCCAATAATCCCCACGCTGGGCATGCGGGTTGGGGATCGCAGTTTGGTGAAACTGTACTGCAGGGGGCGCTTCTGCCCACCCCCCGGTTTGTATCCCTTAGTCGCCTTTTACGATAACCGCGGGAAGAATTTGGATTGGGGCTATTCTCTAGGCCGACACCACACACCAAAACATTCCTAGAAGCGTTTTATTTAATGTGTTAATGTTACGTCTTTTCCTTGTAAAATTTCCACCATAGACGTGGCGTGGCCGTTGTGATACCGCCAGACCAACGAAGCACTTGTGTTTCAAGAAGACAACCTTGCAAAGTGTGTGAAATATCTCATTTGTTAATCGCTTTGGCATAGAAAATGACAGAAAAGGTAACTTAGGAAGGAAAAAGCATTGATCTGTTAAGTTTATACTTTAGAGCTCAGTAAATGAGCAATATAAGTAAGAAAGAGACCGATACATATTTAAAGCACATCTAACATTGCTATCGAATGGAAAGTTTAAGTAATCAGTTTTACCAGAAATTACTTATGGGTCTCTTGGTCTATTGATAACAAGAGCGCAATGTTCCGAAGTGTGATAGATATAATTTCTGTGTACAATAAAGAATATACCTTCCTACCTTTCTATCTATATAAATATAATTCAAAGTCCTGACTGACTGACTCACTCATAAACGCCCAGCCCAAGTCGTTGGACCTAGGAAGCGGAAATTTTGTACAGAGGGTCTATATATAATGTAGGCAAGGAATAAGACCGGATTTTTTGAAATTCAACCCCTAAGGGGGTGAAAAGTATTGCCAAAATTTGTATGGGAGGTATAAAGAATGTTGTATAATTTTCATGAAACTTAAAATAAATACTCTTCAACACAATTGATTGAACACGTGTTTTGACGTTTTTTTTTTTTAAATTTAACCCTGAAGGGAGTGAACGGAGTTGCAAAAACTAAAGTCCACTCGGACGGAGTCGCGGGCAAAAACTAGTCTATCTATAAAACGATAAGACAGAATACGAAATTAAGCTGTAAGAAGTCGCACAGGCTACCATCGCAATAAAACACATTTATGGCAATGGACATACCACATAATGGGATTATTTAAGATGAAAGATGAACTCAGTTAATAATATTGTAAGATCCTCATGAGATGGACCGAAGAACATAAACATAGAATTTAAGCCCAATATACGCTACAAATAGAGTAAAATAAAATAAAATGGCAATTTAATTCATTGTCAGTGAAATTTAACATTAGCAATGATATTCTAATCTATAGTTCTACAACTTATAATTAAAATTAAAATTAAGTTTCACCTGAAAGTTTCTTTCACAGTGTTAACATCAGTGTGATTTGATTACAATAATTATGATTTTTTGTGTAAGTTATATGTTTAATGAAAATTGCATGATAACTAATATTTTGATTTAATATTTTTTAGCGATAAGACCGCCAATTGTAAAACATTACTTAGATTTAAGAAATTACGGTTGTATCCTTTTTTCTGGTTGTGGAATAAAGTGTTCTCTTTCTATTTATTTTGTTTTAAGTACGTACGTTGTAACAGCATATGGAAACTTATGTCCACTACTGAGGATAGTGGAGTGGTAGAACTCCAATCGGGAGGTCGTGAGTTCGAATGTGAAGAAAAACATCGTGAGGAAACCCTAGTGTCTGTAGTAATAACATACCTCTAACTAATGGGACCGGACTTAAGCCGATTGCTAGATGCTAGCTACACGTAGATAAAAACAGCGAATGAATATCGTTACTGATGTTAGAAGGCTCCCTGACGACGACTATGTTTTCCCATCATGTGAATTCCTCTTTATGTTTAATTTACATTTTTTGTTTGTGATTGTGAATGCCAAAAGCGTCCATGTCCACCGCTCATAGAAAGCTTGATTAAAACAAACAGAGGAGACGCGTACTTTATAATATTAGTGGGTATTACGAGGCAAAGCCGAGCGGTGACTTTAATCCTGATTAACAAGTTAGGTAATCTCCGGACAAATCGGCGCAGTCCGTCGCGCGCGCTTCGTTCAATCGCATTTCAACTCGAAATGCGATGTTGTTCGTCGTAATGTAAAATCGTTCAGCTTGTTCAGCAGGTAAATTCATAGTAACAAACTCGGTTTTACTTACTCGTACAGCACGATCCCTCATCTCTCACATAGAGTTATCAATTTACAGATATGACCTTTAATTATATTACTCGTTGTCTTATTGAATACAATACCAGAACTATATGAGCAACAAAACCTCTTTTCTAGCTCAAAAGTAACACAAACTTTATATTGAAATAAGAAAAATAATTGACTATTTGGACATAATTATGATACATTTGTTTATGAACGCTAATTTCATTCGTGAAAATAGGTATTCGATTCTATCAAATTTTATCACAATTAACTTACAATTATGTATCATGACTTCAACAAATTTAAAGCGTGGTAAAAAATTGTTGCTCAATCTCGTGAAATTGTAAATAATGTAACTATTTTAGAAAACAGCAAATTTTTTTTAAAAAAGAAGAAAGTAAATAGTAAATACCATCAAAAAAATTTGGACAGGGCTTGTGAAGCAACTGGAGTTTCGAAAAGCAGCGTGTTAAAAATTCGACAAGCTCTCAGATCAGTCACCTAAAGATCAACAATCCAAAGAAGTGCCCGGCAAAAATTTAACTGATTTTAATCGTATTAAACAACATGTACCTATAGTAGGTTTGAATGATTAAATCTGACTTCACAGACATAGTGCTTACACTTGACGTAAACATGCCATCTGCATTAAGCACGATATACGAGCATTTGCGTTTCCATTACAAATGCGGTGCTGCACATTCGAAGAGGTTTACATAGTGCTCTCAGTTTCACACTACCTAGGCATATCGCATAGTTGAGTGCGCAGGATACGGCGAATGCAAATCTCTACCTTCTATGGTAATTTTTTTATGAGTTTTCAAATTTCTTTGTATGGACATTGTATTTATGTAACTGTAGCTGAATAATTGTGTTGCTATAATAATCGGTTTTGCGCCTGTGGTCAAGGGTGCGATTTGCCATCGACGGCAGCCGGCACCAACTGCTTAACGTCGCCGGCTGCCGTCGATAGATGGCAGTCGTTAAGCCAAGTCAGAGGCATTATCGCGGCTTGAAAGCTTCTGACAGTAAGACCAGCCCCTAGTCTTGTAAGCTTCCACCAATCCGGACTTGTCCCCCGTGGTGGAGTATGGCTTATACCTTCCTCAGGGAAGAGACCCGTGCCCCTTGGGGGGGACATAATGGGTTGATGCTGATGATTATGTGCGTTACGTGCGCATGACACAAATGTATCGCTATAAATAAAAACAATTCAATACAAATGCTTAATTAGTTTGGTTCCCGTCGCTACGTGGTTTTCTGTGCGATATTCCAATTATCAGCACGTCAACTCGCGGCGCCAAAGCCCGCGCGGGGCGGTGACAAATGAAGTTAGTCGTGTCTTCAAGAGCTGAGTGACGACGCATGACAAGCCAGCAACAAATGAACTGCGACGGAACGCTGTGTAAAATCACTAGCTTGCATCGACTGAGCCGTGCCTTAGGGAAACACTGTAGGCGGCGCAAGTAAGCTTGGTATCTCCCAGCATACCACATAAAGTGTAGATCACTACATATAGAGTGTGTACTGTAACGATACTTCTTTATAGTAGCTGGCTGGCGTAGCCGTCTAGCAGAGTTTGAATTATTTAAAGAATATCGTTACGTTTTGTTTTTGTAGGTGTCAGTCGTGTTGAGACTCGCAGCTAGGCTAGGTTTTGGTGATCAAAAATATAATAAAATAGAAAGTATCGCTAATGAAGAGTTTCAATAACTACTGTGCTACAGTACCTTGCGTACTCGCCTAGTCCCGTTTTTAGTGCCGTGTCAATCTCGAATAATGCCAGTATCTATGTATGAAATTTAAAATTTTTACGTATCTTTGAATTTTGAAGCTAAACCAAGATATCATAATTACACTATTTTTATTTTTAATGCACTAACCCGTGCTAAGGAACAAATTTAAAAACCTATTTAGAGGCTAAAAATTTCACCCATGCCGGGATTCAAACCCGCAACCTCTGGCTATCCGTACCAGATAGCCACGGATACGGATACGGATACGGATACGGATAGCCAGAGGTTGCGGGTTCGAATCCCGGCATGGGTGAAATTTTTAGCCTCTAAATAGGTTTTTAAACAAGATATCATAATTATTCCTTTTAGTGAAACTGTTATTCTTTGTTATACTTGACAACTGAAAAATATTAATTGAATTGATTTGGTGCTATGGTACAAATAATAGATGGTGAAATCGTTAGCTATATTTTGAGAGAATGTCCTTTCCTTTGCGAAAAAAAGTTTTATTAATGATTTATCGTTAATTGTATAACATTTTTATTTATGGATAATAGTGATTTCGGAGCTTTTGATCTAAATTGAATCCAAATTCAAAGTAGTATGAAATGCCATGATGTTGAAAAATGCTTTCTAATACATAATTATGTTAAATATATATGAATAGAATTTGCACTAAAAATAGTTTCAATAGAATAGGATTCGTTAAAAGAGAAACATATTTTTGAACTAAAACTTTCGTAAGCACAACACATTGTAGACTTTTAGTGTTTTAGTGTGAGACAAGCAACCGACGACGCGAGCTCCGTCTCTGCTCACCATGATTAAGCTCTGCGAATCGGAGCGAAACCTGGTCGGACTTTTCCGATATAACAACACCCGTAAGTAAATCCGGACTAAAAGTCTACAACGAGAAACATATTTCTTTCTATTATATTCTTTTTTTTAATGCACAAACCCGTGCTAAGGATAATTTTAAAAACCTATTTAGAGGCTAAAGATTTCACCCATGCCAGGGTTCGAATCCGCGACCTCTAGCTATCCGTGCCAGATTCGTGAGGCATGGGTGGAATTTTTAGCCTCTAAATAGGTTTTTTAAAATATTTTTTTCTATACAACTAATACTTTTTATCGTATAACCAGTAGAAAAGTCAATATAGTCACGTGGTACTGAAACGCGCCATACATATCGACCTCAGCCTATGACGTCACTCTCTCACGTAACACCTGAAACCGAACTCAAATATTGAAAAAAATCTATATTTCAGTTATGTCGTAAAATAATGCTGTACTTTTATCTGCACTTTTATAAGAAAACCTTTACAGATTCAAAAACGAAATCTTACAAGATGGTTAATTATTATTTAACTTTAATTTTTACTTTCCTGTGATTATGAAAATACTGAAAAAAAATTTTTAATAAACTATTATATGTACGAGTATCTATGGCGTTGAAGCGATGTCTCTCCAATCTCCACTGCGTCCCACTCAGATGACATTGCTCCCAGACCATAAGACGTTTTGATGTTGCTTGTCTCTTCTTAAGTGAAGTAATAATGGATAACAAAAATATTTTCACTTAACTTTTTTTAAATAGTGCTATAGGTTGCTGAATAATGGTTAGAATCTGTTTAATATTGGTCTACTATTCGAAGTCACCCTGTAATAGTATGGCCCAATAACCATTTTTCCGGGCATCAAATCTCCTGAATTTTATTGTTAATTTATATTAATGTATATTATTATTAATGTAATAAAATATAACTTCATGAAATATAAAACAAAGTCGGGTTAGTTGTCATTCACCTCCAAAAACGGCTAGAGCGAATTTTATGATCTTTGGCTTCAATTTGTTTCCTAACCAATTAGCAGAATAAGCACTAAAATATAACAACAACCTAAATTTATTTTCCTATAACATTTATCAATTTTATAGATTAAGTCGCTGCGAAGTTTGCAGAGTCAGTTAGTAAAAATAAAAACTGACTAGCAGACACTAAAAATAAATAAATAAATGAGAATGACGCGGTGTCAAAATACAAATACATAAAATGTATGAGCTTCATTAAACCACCTAATTATACTTCTGCAGTCTTTAGTTTTATATAGGTTTCGATTTAATGGCAAACTCGAGGTAAATTGTATATCTAGTTGGATGAAGACGTGCATTTGCATATAGCAAATTTGAAATTCGACATTTTATAAATTAGAGTATTAACACGAGCGCGACACGTGAACCTACCAATCTTCCACTTCGTATGCATGCTAAACGGATATCTTCATAGGGGTTGCGTCCTATGCCAGAGGGAGACAGATAGCGCGACGCTCCCCCACCAAACCAATATTTCAGGAACCGACAATAGCTGTCAGCCGCAAACTCGGCTCAATTATGTGCATTCTACCGATACTAATGCGCATGCAAAATTAAAAACAGAAAAAAATAAAACAACCAGGCAACAAGCGGGCAAAGAACAATAAGTAGCTAACTACGAGCCACTTTTATAATAGCGCTGTGCTTGTGCTACACAAAGAGTTCGAAATGCGTCGCGGTCGAACGACTCTGAAAGGCCGGCCAAATGACGACTTCTGTTGAAATATATATGATCATGTCTACTTAAGGCATTCCGGCTCTGGTGGTCCCGAACGTCACATAAAGTTACAAAGGTAATGTAGCAAGACGAAAAACGAATTTAATGCGTCCCTTTACGCCAAGTTTCGTCTCACAAGAGCAATGTTCCGTGTTTCTAATGTTGCGTGCGAGTCGCGTCCAAATGAGTTGGTGGCACTCGAAATAATGCCCTAATGAATGTAAACTTTGGGGGAGCTAAGTCGAGAACTTTTTATTGGCAGAAGGTTGACTTTACATTAATAAGAGTATAAATGCTTTACAGGATTCCACATAATCTTACTTTACAACTTTTAAAGGTAGGTTGCTTTTATTTTAATTTAACTTAATACTATACCTAAGATATATATGTTCAACTTAATTGTACATCTATCGTTTAACGGCCTCGGTGGCGCAGCGGCTTGGCACGCTGACTGTAAAACCGAAGGTCTCGGCCGAGTCAAACTAGGAAACGAACTTTTCTAGTTTGTCTCGGGTCTTGGATGTTATCTATGTATTTATTGTATTAAATCTATCGTCAAGTTAGCACCTGTAACACAAGTCATTCAGTTGTACTTAGTATAGGGCTAACGAGATCTGTGTAATATGTCCATGAATATTTATTTATTATTTATTAAATAGAAGAAAAAACTGTTTATGTTCATAAATATTCAGTGTTACTAACTAAACGTTTTTGGAGGACAAAATTAAAGATACAAAAGTCTGATTTTTAATTCCGTAGAATTCTGACAGTTATCATTTTTTGACATATCAGAGATTACAAACCTTTTGGGCCAGGCACATTTTTCAATTTCAATACGAGTCTGAATATCTGAGTCTATACAAAATATAATTATATATTGTATTTGTTAGTGAATGTTTCCATTTTATAAAGTGCGGTGCTCGACATTAAAAGTGAATTTACGACGAGTGATAGTTACGTCTCTTTTCGTCACAACCAGGAAAAACCGCGCAAGTAAAGATAACATATTTTTATTAAAATCTTTAATCATCATTAATACTAATATCACTAAATTGTTCACCATTATCGCTGACATGAATTATGAAAGAGTCTGCGACTGTTTCAATCAAACCGTCGAGAGTGCACATCTTATCTTCTTCTTTGATTGTATGGCTGATACATTCTTGCCATTGATCAGGAGTAACTTGACAAACCCACGCCAATCATCTCTGAGGTCTTTTTAGCACATTCCGTGGCACTCCAATCACTTGTTTTCGGCCAATTATTTATATTGTATTTGTACCTATATGTTTAATATTATGATCTTTTTGTTGGGCGTAAAAGCACCACGAGGACGCTTCTTTCTGGGAGAAAGAAAGTCTGAGTCTTGTGCTCTGTCAGATGAGGCTGCTTCCCGGGAAGGGCCAGGTTGTGGCTCCATAATGTTTATAATAATCAATAAACGATCACAACACGAAAAGTAACAAGAAAAACTTAACAAATATAACAAAAATAACAGAAACTTAACAAAATATAACAAGAATAACAAACAGCGCATTCGAGCATTCAAAGAAGTCGAATGAATGATATAAGTTACTCTATGGAATGAATTGAATGAAAATCAAAGTGACAGACGCGACGTGACAGCTAACATTTTATTCTTCTAAAAAGGTTTACTAAACCTTAAATTAGGTGGCTGTGTTGTCAGCTCTAGAATAAAATAAAGTAATTAAAGTTAATTCGATGTATTGTTCATGATATTGAAATATTTGTTATTTTTGTATTAAGTCACTTAAGCAAGTAAATACGTAGATTTAACCTTATGTAGGTAAAATATAAAAAATACGCAGTATTTTATTTTTATTATTCTGAAATGGGACAAATTTGTCTCTTTTTCGGTGGAGAACTCTTTTAGTAGCAACACTTACGAAATGTCAGAATTCTACGGAATGAAAAATCAGACTATAGTCACTTTACTGGTGACTTTGAAAAGGATAACTATTTCTGAATTGATAATCACACTAAATATTTAAATACCGTTGTCTCGTTATTTTTTAAGGAATTTCCGGAGACATGTAGACAATTAAAAGGTTCAACCCTTAACCAGGCATGAGTTAAGGATTATGTTCTTAGTGACTCTAAATACTTTATCATTCTAAAATTAACTCTAACCGTCGCGAAAATGCGCGAATTATCCGATTTGTTTAAAAGTGTTTGCAGTTAAATTACGCTTCTGTTTGACTTCTGTAGTAGATATTTTGTGGCAGAGTCAGAGTGCTTGGCGTGTTGTACTATACACCATTTATATCAACCCATCATCGTCTTGGCGACGTTTGCTCATTCGTAACACTAAGGAGTTGGCTTATTTTAAATATCTGTCATACACAACAAAACCAATTTGGTATATTATTACAAAAACTTGCTTTCGAAGCTAATTGACAATTTTTATACAGTAGAATAAAGTTCGATAGAAGAAATGTGTACGTATTTTCCTAATTAAAAGGTTTAATTTGAAATAGGTCTATTTCGTAATCGGAGTTTCATTTGCACAGAGGGACGATAAATGAGTAGCCGGAGGCACATTGTAGCAGAAGCATGTACCTAATACTCAACAACATACAATATATAAAAATATTAGTGGAGCTTCGATCGACGGCCTCGGTGGCGCAGTGGTTTGGCTCGCTGACTGTAAAACGGAAGGTCTCGGGTTCGATCCCCGGCCGGGTCAAACTAGGAAACGAACTTTTCTAGTTTGTCTTGGGTCTTGGATGTTATCTATGTATTTATTGTATTAAATCTATCGTCGTGTTAGCACCTATACCACAAGTCATTTAGTTGTACTTAGTATAGGGCTAAGGAGATCTGTGTAATAATTATGTCCATGGTTATATTATTATAATTTTTTTCCTTTATTATCTTAAGCGTTCGTAGCCTAGTAGAACCGAGTGATTGGAATGAATCACTTGGGTTAAGCAACAGCAGGCGCGGTCAGGTGCTGGATGAGTGACCATCCCGTGACAACCGCTGGTGGCATTATTCGAGAGCTTCCGAGCTTCTTGGAGCTAAGCCATTGGAGCCGGCATCCATGTAATGGCAGTCGGAAACCCGTGTCACCTATGTGACAGAAAGGCCCACCACTTACAATCGTCCACCAACCCGGACTTGGCCCCCGTGGTAGAGTATGGCTTAACCATCTTGCAATGTAGGAAGAGACCCGTGCCCCAGCAGTGAGGACATACATTTTCTTAAGTAAAAAAATAAACACTGTTATTATAAGAGTACTTATAGGCCTTAATGTTGAATTACAGAAAAAGTATTTCATGCCCCTCTATGCCCTGTCATTTGACGTAAGGAATAAGTTTTGAAAGTAGGTACACAACAACACACCAAACTTTACATTTTATTTTCAAAGTTGCCCCTAAACAGTTTGAGTAACTGGGGTACACGGCTGTTGCGCTGTGGTCTGATCATATGGAGCATGGGCGCTTGAACTTAGCTAGTCGGTCGCTTTGTTTCACGAGTGTTAAGTTAGGTTCAATTTATTATAATAAATTGAAAAACACCGATTGTGTTGAAATTTTCCGACTTGAGGGTGCCTGGAAGAAATTGCTACGAGCAATAAGGCCCCCAATTGTATCTTAACTTCTGTATCTGCTGTTTCTGTAACCATTTTCCGCTATACAATAAAGAAATTCCTATCTTAAAACACCAGTAAAATGAGTTTCCTTGCTAATCACGGTCAAATTGGTATTTAGTATTACATTAAATGGGTCTAATCGCGATTATTATTAGGTAATTACCTTACTTACCTTACCTTAATTTCCAACGTTTCGGCAGCGATTGCATTGGTAACGAGTATATATATATATATATTGGCCTTTTTGCATCTACTTAATGAGATGATTTATACAGCGTCCAGTGGTATCTTCACTCACACGTGAAGGGACCACTCCGACGCTGTAGTGCCTGGGACATGGTTTTTATAGATGGTTTTTAGGCTTGCCCAGCACCTATACCATCCTGACAGCTTAGTCGGCCTAGCCCACAGGAAAGACTAGTCAATACGTGCGGAGCCAACCAAGCCGCGGGTTTCCTCACGATGTTTTCCTTCACCGTTAGCGTGTGGTATTGCGACTACAAATTCGCAAATGTACGTAACTTTGAAATTAAACAAAGTCATTGGTACATGCCCGCACTCGGGATCGAACCTGGGGCTTTCGCTTGCCAGTCCATGGTTCTACCCACTGAGCTACCACCGCTTCGAGTATACAGTAACGAGTATACATTAGGTAATTACGTTTTACCTGATAAATGATCGCGATAAGACCCGTTTAATACATAACTGTGTATGAGCATCGCGAATATTCAAGAAATAAAATTGGGATTTAACGAGAACTTTAGCTTAGTTTGTTTTTTTACCACATCGATAGCTTTTTTCATATTATATTTTATTGCACACGAAACATATTTTAGATTTTTGTCATACAAATAAAAGAAAACTGCCCATCATGCTCTTGCTAGTGGTCGAATTAAATCAATCATCAATTTATTTATTGCCATAAATTACAATGCAATTTAGGTTAGGCGTGGCAAAAATGGGCCAGCTATAATTATTTACATAACACATCAAAAATTAATATGATATAACATATTAGGTCCACAGTAGGATACCCTGTGTCGTGGGTATGAGAAACAGCTACATCACAAACATGTAAACATCCAAGACCTGGGGATGTTTTTTGCCCCCCGCAGGGATCGAACCCGGGACCTCTCGCATGGTAGGCAGATGCGCTACCGCTGTGCCACAGAGGTCGTCAAATATGTATCTATAAACAATCGAACTTATAATAGTTTTTTGTCACAAGCCAATTACTCGTAAATAATTTGCGCCTAAAGCAAGGCAAGTTGTCGATATTTCGGATAGTTTTATAATAACATAAAATCATCAGATTTCAAATTTTAATAATAGAACTTATTTGTGCTCTCTCTACAAAGTTTTATAACATATTGGATTAAGATTTATTTAAGTATCACTGTCATCAGATTTTCTAATCCAATACGCGAGTTAACTTTCTGAAGTGAGAATTCCGCAATCGCAGCGTCTGATCTTTGAGAGGCAAATTGTGTCCCGTTTATTCTGGGAGCTTGCATGTATTTCGGTACACAAACAAGCTTGCGCTTCAGTTGAGTTGAGGCGCATCATGTGCTCACTTGTTATGTTGAAATTATCTTGGTGTACACTGCTCCATACAAGAGTTCCTATCTAAAATTCGAGAGCTTAAAGAGAACTTAATAAAACATTACAAAAACCGTCCAAGTGCATGTCGCACCACGCGTAATGTAGGGTTCCGTAGAAGGACAGGTTTTTTTTACTTGATTTACCAAACTAAATATTTTGTATGTAGTTTATTTCTTACACGTATATAGACCCGTTTTTTTCTGCTGCTCCGACTCTCCAAGGTTTGCTGGAAGAAATCTCTTACAGAGATAAGCTCGCCTTTGCACATGTTATTTGTTATGTAATGTTCTATTTAATGTTTCGTGTGCAATAAAGTATACTAATAATAATTATAACTACTTTTGCAACAAATTTTACATGAACGTAATTTTCAATGGAATTTGTGGTCATTTGGTCGTTTATTTTAACAAATTTTATAACAATGAATAAGACACAAAAACCTGGTAGACCTAAGTGTCAGATATATATATATATATATATACTTAATGAGATGATTTACACAGCGTCCAGTGGCATCTTCACTCACACTAGATGGGTGAAGGGACCACTCCGACGCTGTAGTGCCTGGGACATACTTTTATAGATGGTGTAGGCTTGCCCAGCACCTATGCCATCCTGACAGCTTAGTCGGCCTAGCCCACACGAAAGACTAGTCAATACGTGCGGAGCCAACCAAGCCGCGGGTTTCATCACGATGTTTTCCTTCACCGTTAGCGTGTGGTATTGCGACTACAAATTCGCAAATGTACGTAACTTTGAAATTAAACAAAGTCATTGGTACATGCCCGCGCTCGGGATCGAACCTGGGGCTCCCGCTTGCGAGTCCATGGTTCGACCCACTGAGCTACCATCGCTTCGGACGGATATAGGCTACATAAAAAACACAAAAATGCACTACGCTGTAATTTACATAAATGATAAACGACAGTCTATTAAATTCTGTTGATTTTACTACAGCGCAGCATTAAGAAACACATCTATCCCTTAATAGCCATGACAAGGGTACACTGAAAAGCTCTCATGAAGGCTTTCACGCCCACAAAGATTAATAACCAAGAATGCTGAACTTATCGAGAGATGAACAAACTTAAGTTTTTAAAGTGTAGAGTTTGAAGGTATATCTCGTGTCATTCGACGCTCGTTGGAGTCTTAAACTCGTTAGCTTTTGTATTTCAGCTTGGTATAGCAAAACACTGTTGCTTTTGCAATTCAATAAACTTTCGCATGCACGGTTGAGTAGAAGTTGCCTAATTTTGTGTGTGCTTGGCTTGGCTTTTGGCGTTTGAAAGCTGCGGTTCTGTATTAAGTAATAAAAAATATCTTTAGTTTAAATCTTTTTAGTCTAATGCTTTTAAGTATAGTAATATAAAATTCTTGAGAAATCTTGTTTCGAGTTAGTACCGCCCCATCGTCTATCAGAACGACCCGTGGTCCAGCGGCGCGCACGAATCGCGCTAGCTGGCTACTAGTGGTTGTCACAGATTCGAGTCGCTACTAATGGTTCTCACAGATTCGGGTTTGTATTGATCTATTCTTAGAAAGTGCCTTAAAAAAAAAATTGTGTATTCGATAGCCACTGTTTACGCATGTTAATTTTTTTATTGCTTTAAAACCACCCAAAATTCATGCTGTACATTTCAGCGCAGTAAAAAAGCAATCCTTTTAATCTGAGCTGATCTTTTCATTATCTCCTTACTAAGACACACCCTTTGTGTGCCTTAGTAAGGCACAGTCAGTCGTCGACGCCGGTCGAACTAGGTCGACCGGCGTCGAACTCTCCCTGTAGTCCCTCCTTGCCTATCGGTTAATGCCGTGATGGTAGGTTATTAATTTTACAGTGCAACACTAATTTATTTCATTACTCGTCGTACGTAACCAGACCATATATTTTATGTAACTTGGAACTCGGTAATAGACATTAATGGTCCGAAGTTAGCTTTAACAAGCCAACGTTATTGCTCATTTTAGCATGTTTGGCTCATTCAACAACAGAGCGAATGACTGTTCGAATAATAACTTGTGTAGTTTCCAAAATACTTGCGAAATACTGGTGGATTTATTTCCCTCTACGACAGCATAAGAAGCTTTTGATTTCGTGCGTCTAATCTAACTGCAAAGTGTCATTAGCGAAATGATGTAACTGCTTAAGTAACATTACGGGTTACTTTGCAACAAAAATGTAAAGTTGATAAACACTGTCATTCCCAGGACTTACGGCCTTATTTATATAAACACGATTCCACTAAAACACTCCTAGAGGCGTTTTATTGTAAAATGTCCACCACAGACTATTTAAGTAAGCGTTTTTGGAGTTTTTTAAGAATATTTAAAGGAATCCTGGCCGGTAGTGTTCCTACAAACTTTATTAACCCAGTTCGGGAACATTAAGCACTTAGCCAATTGGTCTAAATTACCAAGTATAAGAATTATTGACTACCCAGGTGGCCGTTTTCCTTTTTTAATTAAAAATAGAGTAAGTGCATGAAGAAATTGCCAAATATTTCTAATTTAAAAATAGTGCAACAGGCTATATTACTTATGTTATATTGTCTCTATACTGATACGATATATTTTTCTTGCTTTCTTTTTGTATCTTGTATCTATTAATGATGCACAAAGATAAAAAAAGAAAAGATACCAATATCACTAAAAACACAACATAAAGTTGTGTTTTATTATTATGTCGTTAAATAAACGTTTTATCTATCTATTTTACAAAAAAACTACAGTAATTTAAAAATACTTATGAAAAAGAATGGAGTGAGGCCTAGAGAGCGCGACAGATCAGAGATAGGCCACTGAGAACTTTTCTATCGTGTTATGAATACACAAACGAAAACTTAATATTACCTGCAATCATTGAAAAAAGTCAGTTGACTGCCTCGCTTAGCGGTATACCGTTGGATTACCAAGTCGAAGGTCGTGGGTTTGATTTCCACTTGGACTTGATTCCAAATGCCCTCAGTCTGGGTGTATTTCCATTTTTGTGACGTACTTACCTGGTTGCCATAGCACAGTGTATCCTAGTTTGGGATCAGGACAAGTTTCGTGTTTGTGTTGTGTGGAGGTTATATCTAGAAGTTAACTGGGGTCGCAAGCGCAGGCTAAGGGCGGCCTGTTATTAAGGGCGGCAAATCGCGGAAAAGGATTGATTCAAATATTATTAGAACGAAAATCGATATGATTTGACACTTTATTGCACAAACGAAAAAACAATTATAATTAGGACACGATTATCTGAATAACAATAATAACAATGGCAGTCGTTAAGCCATGTAAGAGGCCTTATGGGCGGCTTGATAACTTCTGATAGTAAGGCCCGCCACTGTCTTACAAACCTCCACCAACCCGGACTTGGCCCCCATGGTGGAGTGTGGCCTAACCTTCCTGCGATGCAGGAAGAGACCCGTACCCCAGCAGTGGGGACATACAAGTATTGATATCCATCTGAATAACAAGATAACATACAAAAACTATATTTTTATATGTGTGCGTGCAAGCCACGCACACATATGCACGCACACGTATAATATGTAAATAAAAATTATATTCAAAGAGCACTTGGAGCCGTATAGGTTCGTCTATAAGGTGAGTTACCTTCTCGTTTTTTACAATCAACGTACAAAACGTTTATTTATCTATTCATCTTTCGATAGTACCTACTTTCTGAGTCAGAAACATAGGATGAGTTTACAAGCTGCTTAAAACAAAACGCTTAAGCATCCTTGAAAATTGTGCTTTGTTGAGACTTTTATTATGTACCTACGTAATTCCTCAGGTAGGCTTTCTATTACAGCTTCATTAATAAAAGACACGGAAGCTGGTACTACGCGTCTGAGGGTGGCCAATATTGCTAGTCTGTCTCTGAAAGTAAATATTTTCCTTACGCTACAACTGTACCAGTAAGTAGAGAGTGCCTCGTGACAGCGCATACATTGAAACTTCACGATTGAAGGCCGGAACAACTCAAACTATGTAGGCAAAACTTTGAGACAACATAATTTGGGGCTCGCTTTTTAACTTAGTTAAATACTTGATTTCGCTCGAAAAAAAAGTGAAAGGGCGAGGTAGGGTATAAAGTGGCTGCTCAAATCATCGGTTCACGCTTCCAGCTGATTACATTATGTAAATTGTGACGCTCATTCCGCTCCCCCATCATCCATTTTTTCTTACATTTTCCTCAAACAGATACTTTCTCGCAAACGACGTTAGGTGGTTTTATTACGGTTTTATTGTTGAAACTTTTCGATTAGCACGCTGTTGTTACATTTTTTAGATCAACATCATGCTTATCATACATATTTCCCAGAAAATAACTAAGCAAGTAAATTTCCAAACGCATTCAAATCTGTCCAAAATGAATAAACAACATTTTAATGTACACACGCTATCGAACTTGATCTACACTTTTACAATGTGTAAAAGTGCAGATCAAGTTCGTATCGCCTTTGGACATCTTATTTCTTATGTAACGTCCTGTTTATTGTTTCGTGTGAAATAAAGTATAATAGATAGAGAACATTTTATAGTATAATCAGAAAAAACGAAATTACAATTATAATTTCTTAAATTTCAGTAATGTAATACGGATGTTGTAATTTTTTTTTATTGAAAATATTTTATTTCTAATTCAGTTTTCTCTTCTCTACTATAACTTATGTGTCCCGTATTATAGTGAAAACGTATTATATTGGAAATAACCTTGTATATTGAAAAATTGAACAATGCTGGGAACAGACAGAGTCAACGCTCAGTGCTGCTCGGCGGCATTCTAACGAAGTCACATTTCAGACCGACGTGACTGGGTGACGGGAGGGCTATTGGCATTCATGAATGCTAATCTCGACTGCGGCTCATAACTCCGCGGCAAAACTTCCACGGCTCCAGCTCAGCCTGAAAATCATTAATAATTAACGCAGCCACGACGGCGCAGCTGCATATCTTTATTTTTGATGCTATTTTCAGACAAATATCGGCTCTCCAAAAGCTCAACGTTCAAAAAACTTTAGAAATTAAACGGGTCTTATCGTGATTATTTATTGGATAAAACGTGATTAGCTTAATCCCCGACGTTTTGGCAGCGTTGCAGTTGCCGTGGTCACGGCTAGTCTGAAGTGGCGAGTACAGTCAATTATTGTGACTTTAGTTTCACTTTAGTGTCACTTTAGATTTTCGCAGCGGGCCGACATATAACACCCAAACACAAACGTCGGGAAAGAAGGTAATTACATTTTACCTAGTAAATAATCGCTATTTGACCCGCTTAACAGTATAACAATTTACCTGTTAACCTAGCCTCTCCGATTAAATTATAACATTTTTTATGTAAGTTCTTCATTAAACATAGAGCTTTATGAAATGCCTCCGTTCAGTAATATTAAATCGAAATTATGAATTCATTGTAGGTTCAGCTTATTTATTAATATTAAGTTAGCAGAATAGGAACAATAGCTTCTAACATAGGGGTATTATTTGAATTGAACGGAGTGAATTGTTGCAACAATGGCGGAGGTAAAAATAGCATATCTCTCAAAAACTGGCAGCGGTCGTGGGGTCGGACATGACACATCAATCATTCGAGGAGATTGGATCACGTCTGGACCAGCTCAACTTCTATATTACGCGCACCAAATCCACAATGATTCCTATATTGTAACTGTCAAATTCCGTACCAATTACTATCGCAAAGGACAGGATTTGAATATTGACAGGATTTGGTGCGCTTATTGGTCTTACTTTTTCCCTTGATTTTATATTTTTTATTTTCCGACTCGCTGTTGATATCGTAACGTAGATAGTAAAATTCCCTTTGCGGCATTCTCAGGTAATACTTTTAAAACTTATAACTTGGCTACAGTAAAAAGGCTATTTTTTGGTAATAGCATAGTCCGATTTAATCACAACTCAATATCTGGCGCTTTATTGCAAACTCACAGAATCGTGTGGCTTGCAAGGCGGAAAAAATCAATAAAAAATACTTTCCTATATTTAGATATGTAACGTAAATTTTTAAGGAAAGTGGGAAATGTTTCCTTACGGCTCCATAGTTCCTATAACTTTCTAAAAACTTCGTCTTTGAAACGATTTTATTTTTGTCATTCGAAGATTTCGAGAAAAATATTTTTGGATATTTTTACTTTAGGCTTTATTATAAGCCTAAAGGAAAAATATCCAAAAATGTTTTACCTTTCAACCCGATATCTGATAGATTTTTTTATTTGTTCGTCGACTGGGTGCTGGTCAAGCCGGCCGCTTACCCTCCAGGTGTTATCCGGGAAGGTAATACGTCGAAACAAATAGAGACACGTGATTGGAATGAACAGTGGAGGCTGAGCTGACCCACATGTGAAGATGGAGGGCCTTTACACGGATCGATTTTTTGTCCGTTACCACGATATAAAAATCGGTGAGGACGTCTAGAACACTTGTATTGTGTTAGAGGACGAAGGCGTGGGAGAGAAAGGGCAACGGTAAATTGTGGTGATTTAGACATTTAGTTATAATTTTACTTGGAATGAATTTTTATACTTTCATTTTCTTCAGTATCGATATAAATTAGACCACTTCCAACAAGCAAGAGTTTTATAATCGTTATAATCACTAATTATATGGCGTAAGTATAGCGTAACATAAGCTACATCCTTGTTGTAAACCCAATGTTCATATTCTGTCTTTTTTGCGGTGTAGGATACTAATAAATATGTCTGACTTTGTTTCACATATCAGAGGCCTTATCATGCGCACCAATTCCTGTCGGAATCCTGACGTTTGCGAAGGTAATTAGTCTGGATTATGACAGTTAACGATTGGAATCGACCAGGACTTGATACGCGTAATATAGGAACAGAATACGAGTACGTGTGTAAAGTTTAACTGGACGGATTAAGTATTCTCGCGATTCTTTCGCAGCACAAAGTCGAAGTGTGTAAATCCACGGTATTCTTAACAAACCGCGATCTCGTGACCTTTATTGGAATGCGGTAGGGATGAAATTCCATTGTGCAGCTGAGGGCTCGCCTTCCTTCGCAGTTCATTGGGTCGGACGAGACGCGATTCTACGTCAATCTCCGCGTCGCCCTTTTTATTTTTGGCAATTTTTCTGTTTCATCCATTAGTTGAGATAGCTCATCTGGCGTCGTTTCAGAATCCGACAGCTTTTAGAGTTCTGTAACTTGAAAAGAAAACAGAACCATAATATATACCTTTGTTGTCCCTCCGTCCGCCCGTCAGTCTGTCCGTCCGTCAAGACCGTTTGTCTAAGAACCGGTAAAACTTTCAAGTTTAAAATAACATAACATAACCTTACTCCTGTATCGCAGAGGGGTAGGCAAAGACTAGGGACAGCCACTTGCCACGATCTTGACAGATCACCTTCGCTTCATCGACGTTCCTTAATCGTTGCATGCACGCTCGCCGGTTCCGTGCTTAAAATAATATAATAATATCAAATTCAACCCAACCTTATCCACAGCTACGAGCATTTATATCAAAAATTTGTTTTATTTTTATGATGATATAATATTTGTAGGCACGTTAAGCCCTTATTGCCTGCTGTCATGTAATGGCAGTCGCTAAGCTATGTCGGAGTCCTTATGTGCGACATGATAACTTCTAACACTAAGGCCCGTCACTATCTTACAATCCTCCACCGGACTTGTCCCCCGAGTATGGCCTAACCATCTTCCGATGCAGGAAGAGACCGCGCCCCAGCAGTGGGGACATACAAAGGGTTGATATCATATCTTGATGTTTACGTGACATTTTCCGTTTATTGTATCATGAAACCTTGTTTAGGGCCAAATTTCACACTTTTAGGTCAACTGGAAGTACCCCGTGAGTGAGAGGTACCCTGTGTGTTTTTTTGTGTGGTCCAGAGCCTAATTCGTAGTTCATTATGATAGTTCCATGTAAATTCCGTAAAAGATACTGTCTAATTGCTAATCCGTGGATTAATCGACTTTGCAATGTACATAAATTGTCATAGTAAACCACCATTGAAGTTCTATGGAACAGGCCCCAGGCGTAACGTCAGTTTTTTTAAAGTGAAAAGTGTATTAATACTAAAAAGATTAGGTTTTTACATTTAAGGTCCTATTTATGAAAACAAGTCCAGTCTAAGACTAACACTCGATAACACTCCAAAAACGCACACTAAAATAGTTTTGGTGGAGATTTTACAAGGAAAATACGTAATCACAGATTAAATAAAACGCCTCTAAGAGTAATTTAATGGTTTTATAAATCGTGTTTTTAAAAATAAGGCCGTTATTCTACAGTGTACTGTCTCCCAAAATTCGATTTCCTATCCTATGGGTTATAGGTTTTTGTAAGGCTGAAAGCCAGAATATATAATGTTAACTTGTTAATGGTTTGTTTGGAATCCTCTGTAGCAAATTTTATATGATAATATCCTAGGAAATTAATCAATTTCCGCTAAAAACGGCCGTTTTTGGCGGAATTAAAGTCCTAGATTGTTGGTACTAGGTTCTAGACTGTAGGTTCTAAAATAGTTGTCACAGTTGTTAAGATTTCTCATTATTAAAACTGTTTTTATACAGATTTATGCTCGTTTATTACATTTTTACAATTTTCCGACGTTTCGGCACTTTTTCAGGTGCCGTGGTCTCGGATGACTGAGGTGACAGGCGTCTTTTAGAAAGCATTAACGGTTAGTTTACTACCCTCGGCAAAAATTAAAAAAGTTAATTATGAAGTTACGTTCCAAAATAGGCAAACCAATTATTTTATATAAAGTCAACAATATTGATTATTATTAGTAATTGAAGTTAAAATTAAATTTATAAACTAATTATTTTACATGAACTTAAAAAAAGATAATAAACAGTTTTAATTACGTCTAGTGCTCGTGTTAACCTTAGAAGATACTATAAGATTTCTCATGTTCACTTTTAGATAAAAACATATTACCGTATTAACGCTAGTTACCACCCTGAATTAACGTTTTATTTTAATAAATGCAATAATGCGTGAATTGCTATTGGGAGTGATCCCGCATGGCAATGCATGGTGTAAATAATTGTGCCTTCGTTATTACTGCGGCTAATTACCAATTTAACAGACAATGCAGGACGATTTGATGCTGCGAGCCCTTAATTTTCAGAGCGACAACATAAATTTCATATTCATGCGGCATTTCAACTATGTGCATGCCATTATCAAAAGTACAGGTATGCCAGGGGGACAGCCGATAGCACATCTACGTTAATTAGTCACGCTAAGGTTGACTTTGCAACAGAAATGTAAAGAATGACCCGCTGTCGATTATACAACTGTTGGATGGTTGTGTACCTTTACATAAACGTTGTTGAATTTAGCCAACTTGCAATTTGGCTAAAAATACACTTTATTAGAATTAAGTGTATTTTAGAGTAATTTTAACAAATTATACCTTCAGTCTTCCATTCTCAAGTTTCATGTTTTACTGTCTTATAAATAACTCAAATGCGGACTCATTTTTGACTCATTACCCTAAATTGTGACGAGATTTAGGACACAAAAATTTTGAGAATTGTTGTGTCCAGTATTTCAGTTCTAAGTTCAGGCAGTGAGCCATTGTTTGAGCGGCAGAAATTTTATAGGCACTGCAGCAACAAGATATACCCAATGGCAAGACACGGGTATTTTCCAGGATTGCTTCAACTGAATTAAATATGAACATTATGTCTAGAGTTGACATCTGTAAAAAGAGTAAACATACTTTGTCTGTAGGTTGACAAATGTGTCACGGACTGTGGTCACAGACGTGGGCTAACGGGTTTATTCATTCTTTAAGTTTCATTGTTCCTAATGTGTCTAACTAATAGATAGTAAATTTGAAGTAGCTTAAGGATTTTTTAAAGCAATGTTGCGTTGGTTTAGACTTATTCAGAGCTTGAATGAGAAATATTATAACAGATGTGGCCACTAGGGACGTCACAGGTAGACACACTATAACCAAATAGGGCATGTATTAATGAATGCATGAAAATTCTTTATTGCAATAAAAACAAATTTGTACAAAGGCGAGCTTAATACTAGATAGTATTTTCTTCCAGCTAACCCACGAATTAGCGGAGGGCAAGTACCTACTAGGAAAAAGTACCCGAAATAGGCGTGCGCGACTTATGAATTTCGATAAAGCGGTGGAGGTTTGTCAGTATCATGGTAAGCGGAAACCCCTGGTCCCTGCTTACTCCTCCGGGATACAGATGTGAGTAAGCAAGCTGCATCGGGGCTGTAAGGGATGCAATCTACTTCAGTCAGATGTCGCTGCCTGTACGTAATACAGAGAATGGTGTAAAGAGGTTCGAAATTTCACTGATGTCGGTGAGTCGCCCATTAGCTCAGTTGGATAGAGCGCTGGCACGGATAGCCAGAGGTCACGGGTTCGAATCCCGGCATGGGTGGAATTTTTAGCCTCTAAATAGGTTTTTAAAATTGTCCTTAGCACGGTTTAGTGCATTAAAAATAAAAATAGTATAATCATACAGATGTGAGTTTATTTATGTGGCAAAGGAATTCCTACTGCCCTGCAAGATCTTAATAGTCTATGGGCCAATTTTTTAATTGAGTATTTCGCTAAGTAAATAGTTAACTGTAGTGCTGTCTCTTCGGTTTTCTCAGAAAAGAGCGTGACAGAACGTTACTTAAGTATTTACTCAGTGAATTTCGCAATTCAGAAACGGGCTCTGTAGGTATACTGCTGTTTATGATACTTAAAACCATGACATGGTTTTAAGCCCCCTGTAGCTGTGGGTTGAGGTTTAGGCTGTGCGTGGTCTGTCGGAAAGTCTGTCACGTTACAGTTCTTACATTACTTAATATAGGTAGCTGTAAAATAATTAAATTAAGCCTTAAGTTATAAGAGCGCAACGCCAACTAACTGCACTGCAGTTTGGCGAAATTTGTGAAACCAAAAATGTAAAGGTTGTTTTTTTGTTATTAATAAAAAAAAAAATCTTACTAGGTAGGTAGCGGCTTTCATTTATCTTTACCTTGTACATTGTCATTCAGCAAATAGAATGTAAATTCTTTACGTTGAAATAAATTAAATTGACGGAGAACACTTTATTGTACATAAAAAGGAAATAATACTATTATAATTTTACTATAGCAAGGATGAATGTGTGTTTGTTGCTTGATCACATCAAGCGGCTAAACGAGATGAAAGATAGACAGATAGATAATGCAGTAGCACTCAAGCTATTTTTAATTCCGGAAAAAAACACTTTAATATTTCCACGTGACGAAAGCGCAGGCAAATAAAATAAAAATAAAGAAAGTATATACATACATATTGAAATTAGAGTTGTTTGAAAGCCATGGTAATGTAACTTTTAAAAATGACATTTATTTACGCCTTGTATTACTTTTAAGTATAAATGTATACAAAGAATGGAGATGACAAATCATGTTTGGAGTTGAAAAATCTTGATTAAAAAAATGCACTTAAGATTAGTTCCGCGTCATCGTCTATCAGAACAAGTGACCTGCGGACCCGCACCGCTTTGGCTGGATACTAATGCCTTGTTGAAAGATTCGAGTTTGTGTCGAGAAATTTCGGAAAATACGTTTTAAAAAAAAAGTTGCGAAGGCGATTATTACTATTATTACGGCACAGTAATTTTGATATGGTTTTTAAACCTCCTAAAATGCATGGTATAGATATATAGAGAACACTATTGCACACCTTATAAATAATCGTTATTAGGCCCTTTTAATATATAAAAAGAATAGATAGATAGAATCGGTATATAGGTAGATATATTTCGTTTTTTTTTTTATTAAGGAACGCAAATAGGTATTCCCAAGCTTGATGATTTATAACCATTTTCTATTTTGCGGTTTGTGGCAAACGTTTGAATTTTCTAGAGAATAAAGGCATAAAAATTGCATAATTTATCTTGGCGGTAGAGTCGGGTCGACGTCGGGCCAGGGCGGGCAGGTCGTGGATTGAATGAAAATGAGAGTTTCCCGCCTCTTGCGACAAACACGTACGTCGTACAGTCGACAGCAGGTCGACCTTTACATTTTTGTTGCAAAATCGCCCGTAACGTAACTGTGTAGAGTGTACGCGTATGAAAATTATTGTGCTGTCGACTGTACGTCTAGGGCAATGTAGCTTTACTGATACGGTCAGTGGCTGACATACCTATGCCCTTACATTTTGAACTTCAGATTGTTGTTATGTTAAAGAATGAATCAATGATTTTTTTTGTATTATTACCATTAAACAAACATGCTTACAGAGCATATTATATAGGCACTAGCAGTGCCCCCGAATACATTCGCATGGTAAACGTATTAGCTTAAGTCCACCCCGATTCAACTCTAAATAGCGGTGAAAGAATTTTTGAGATCGGATAAATACTTTCGGAGATTACTTACGAACTGTTCCTCTATATTTATATTAGTATTGATTGATATCTTCTAAATTGAGAAGGTTCATGTGCCATGGGGATAGTTAGTAACAAGAAAGTTTATACTTAAAAAAAATATTCTTCTATGTCTTTTATGGTATAAAAGCAATGCCACTTCAATCTAAGTTTGACGTAATTTCCCCATTAGAGGCTAAAAATTCCACACATGCCGGGATTCGAACCCGCGACCTCTAGCTATCAGTGCCAGCGCTCTTTCCAACTGAGCTAATGGGCGACTCACCGGCATCAGTGAAATTTCGAACCTCTTTACACTATTCTCTGTATTACGTAATAGGTTTTTAAAATTGTCCTTAGCACGGGTTGGTGCATTAAAAATAAAAAAAGTATATTCAATGTTCTATTTACAATTTATTCGCGTATGCCTGACAATTGCAGAAATATTATAAGCGCGAGTTTTGAGTACGGTTAGGTATTTATGTCACCCGTATGTGATAAAAGTGGTCGTAGTACTGCTCAGTACCACCTTCACTGACATGGGGGTAACAAATACATTAATTTGACAATTGCAGCGCGGTGCACGCAACCAAGATACCAGAAACGTGTTGACAGGCTCGGGCGTGGAAAGTCATGTGGAAAATTGTCCTCGTTCGACAATTATTATTCTCTGCCCACGCAACTGTTGACATGTCACTAAATTAACAATCACTAAACTTCCTTTTTACTAATAAATTATTAGTAATCTTACTGCAACCTGTGGGTTAAAGACGACCTTACACTTACATAGGAAGGAGGTTCGAGGTTTTTGTGGTAATGGTCTACTATTAAATAGATAGATGGAGAAAATTTTATTGCTGAACCAGAAAAAAATACAATTTTATTTAATTGCATGTTTTATTTGAAAAATTTTGAAACTCTCACTCGCTCTTTAATGTATTTTTTTATTTATTTATTAATAGAAAAATCAATAACCGAACGTATGTTTGTTACTGATGTCCCTGTAGTGTTATGATTTTGTGTTTCCACAGAAGCACTAGAGAATAGGAGAAAAGGAACTTATCATTGTTTTTATTGGCACCAGGAACAAGTGTAAATTATCTTAAGATCAGATGATGCACCTATCCTAAAATACACCTGGTGCAAAATAAGTATATATATAGTTATGTATTAAACGGGTCTAATCGCGATTATTTATTAAGTTAAAAGTAATTAATATATAACTATGTATGAGTATCGCGAATGATTAAGGTATATATATATCACAAAATGCGCCTATCGGAAAACGCACCTTTGGTGAAATGTACCCTTGCAAAACAAACAATTACGAAACATAACGTAAGTACACATTATACTATTTTTATTTTTAATGCACTAACCCGTGCTAAGGACAATTCTAAAAACCTATTTAGAGGCTAAAAACTCCACCCATGCCGGGACTCGAACCCGCGACCTCCGGCCACCCGTGCCAGCGCTCCATCCAACCGAGCCAATGGGTGACTCACCGGCATCAGTGAAACTTCGAACCTCCTCACACTATTCTCTGTATTACGTACATGCAGCGACATCTGGCTGAAGTAGATTGCATCACTTACAGCCCCGATTACCTACTTTGCAGTTACGTTTTTACATCGGAATGATATCGCTGTACCCACATGATTATACTATTTTTATTTTTAATGCACTAACCCGTGCTAAGGACAATTTTAAAAACCTATTTAGAGGCTAAAAACTCCACCCATGCCGGGACTCGAACCCGCGACCTCCGGCCACCCGTGCCATGGCTCCATCCAACCTATAAAACCATTTCCCAGGCACTACAGCGTCGGAGTGGTCCCTTCACCCATCTAGTGTGAGTGAAGATACCACTGGACGCTGTATAAATCATCTCATTAAGTAGATGCAAAAAGGCCAATATAATAATAATAATACCTTTACAACTGAAACAATACAAACTGGACCAAATTGCAATCATATTCAGCTTTCCAGTGCAAGGCACATGGAAAATCGATGGAATCGCAAAAATACCAGCGCAAACAACTTTCATTAAAAAGTTTTTAATGCATAGTCCACACAGTGATTAAGCCAGCCAATTGTCGCTTCGAATAAAACTCGTAAAAGAGCTATAAATCGCTGCGCAGGCTGCCACCGCGCTCCGCATAATTCATCCCACGCTCGTCGATAATCGCGCCATAACTTACTGCCGGGGGTGACTACTCTCTCTACATGAAATTGTCCACACAGATTTTATTTTAAATTGAGGTTCCAAATACTGTACGGACATTAAATTGTAAAAATACATTAAATTGATGAAATAAAATTTATTATTACTATTAAAAGGGCTAATTTCTCGAGTTAAGAGAACTAGGCAGGATAACAATAATATAATAATAACATAGCCTTTATTTCAGACAATTTAGGTCCATATAAAAACAAACAAACAAAAGAGCGTTAGTAACAATTTTAAACTTAACTACATATGTTAGTGCTTAGTATTACTATTGGTTCACAGTACATGGATCACAGTACATTGCGCCAGGAATCGACCGTCAGATCGGTCCGCTATTCCACGCAGTATGCCGTTGGTGCTGGCTCGCAGCCTGTAGAGCGTACCGGCTTAGCGCGAGCAGTGTGCCATGAGACCCGTCGGCGCGCGCACGCGCAAACATATCCGACGCACTGCACCAGCGCGGCAGCCGCAACGGCACCCTCAGGGCATTGTTGTACTGGACGCGCAGGGCGCTAAGCGACTTTCGCGTGTTATTAATCCATAGGCTGCATGTATGTACAAAGAGGTGTACAATAAGCACTAAACAAAGTTATTTTTACCTCGGCTGTACATCTCCTGAACCTACGTGCTATCATATTTGCCCTGGTCGCTAGCGTCCTCCGCTCCCTCTCTATGTCCAAGTCATCCCTTAAATCCTCGGTAATGATATGACTGCGGTACTCTTAAAGGACGACACTATTTTCAAGACAGTTCCATTTAAGTAAACTGGTGATACATAAGATGGGCACTTTTAACCAGTCTTGAAAATCATCATCTCGCTCTTTTTCTCATTACATTTGAGACCATGTGTTGACGCGTACTGTTCACAAACTTGGAGCAACAGTCTGAGTCCCCTGAACAACAGTCTGAGTCCCCTGAGAATGTGAGAAAGAGAGTGAGTAAGACATTCTATATATTATTCTATGATTGATATCCGACCATCATTCATTGAACAGATTCATTGAAGACGTACCATCATAAAAACTTATCTTATTACCATTACAAAAACAGAGTTGATATTTCAAGATTCCTAACATTGATTATCATTGAGTGACAAATGTACAATAATAAAATTAATAATCATTCCTTGTTATCACGTAAAACGTCCTGTATTTTAATTACTATATAAATCCAATCCTCACTTTTATTCACTTTTACTATCGGACCTGTAATGGAGAAGAAAGTACCGTAGGTTATACTTAGCTCGAAAAATTTACATTCATAAAAAAAGTCGATTCCATCTTAAAACGGATTGAAAGTCGGTTTATAAAAGGTATTCCTGGCTTGAAATTCGTCTGACGAGTATTAACTCGTAACATAAAACATTCTATGTTTTAGTGGGAACGACTATTTAAAACTAAGACTATTAATGTAACACAGTTACCTGGTTTAATATTGATGAAACGGGAAAGATTACACTTGAAGCACCATAATTAGTATTAGATTTTTTATTGTACCGATAGCAAGGTGGTTTAGAAAAGTGTACTTAATGCTAAATATCAGTTTTTTTCAGAGAACCATTGATTTGTGATAGTGTGGCTTGGGCAAAACGCGATACTTATTCATACAGTAATCATTTAGGTACTAAAACACTAAGACAGGGGGGTATATAATTTCAAAGTCCAATCTTAAGTAGACCACCGAGCCGTCGCTGAAAATGCACCTCTATGCTCCATCCTATATCAAACCACGATAATGTGCGAATTATAAGTATAAAATAAGAATTTATAACGGCACACGGCGAGGAAGCTTCATCCAGATTTATGAAGGATTTGGCATTGAAATTTTAGTATTCTTTTAAAATAAATGGATAGATCTCTTAAAATACGATATATAGAGAAGAAAAGGAAAAGGCACTTAGCCAGACCTTTACATAGGATAGATCCCCTTCACACGTTTTAGATAGGTAGATAACGTCCTAAGTTTGACTTTGAAAACAACAATCAAAAACCATTGTTATTTTCAAGGTCGGGACAATAATCAACTACCTAATACCTAAGCAACCAACAACTACCAACAACAACAGATAACAAATAACAATCGTATGTTTGAATACATGTTTAAAAACACATATTGCAGTCGTTGTGCACTGATCGACGCCCAATGTTGCAAAGTTGACTTCGAGAAGGTTTGTAAAGACATATTATGCCCACATTTTATTGCATCTAGTCAAATCAAGCGCGGGGATTGCATCAATGCAACTACTTTGTATCGTAAGCTGCGTGTTTTGCAAGCAACTGCGACTATAAATATGGCGATAAGAAAGACGTGGATGGCGCTAACTCTGTGGGGATTTGGCACGCCTAAAAAGCTTATATTATGTCATCGTCAAAGATAATTTATTTTGGTCCTTATTCTGTTATAACAGAGTCTATTATTATTTGAAACTTAAACAACTACTCGTAGCTTCTGTCTCGGGAAATCAACAATTTATTAAACTGGCCTTTCTCTACGTTTTTCCTTCGGAGCAAAGGAGCTTTGCAGATAGTAAATGAGAATCGAGAATAATGAGTTTCCTTGAATACTTGGACTATACTACATAGACAATAAGCAAGCAGTATCTGAGACCTTTCAGCGTCTTACTGGAAAAAGCACGAATTTGTGAAGCAGCATCTTAAATATGCACTTAAGTTCGTTTCTCAGAGGGGTAGGGTCTGCCACTTGTCACTGACACACCTCTTTCTCAATAAAATATTAAAAAATAATACGAATATTTATATATTGTCTTCGCAGAAGAAGCACTACTTGTTCTCGCGGAATCAGAAGTGGAAGCGACTATTACTAAGAATTTATCTGCGGATGCGAAATTTGGGATTGGACATTATGCTATGAAAAAAATTGAGTTAAAAATTTCATTAATTTTTAAATCGAAAAATAAAAGAATCTGTGCTCGCAAAACCGGAAGTACGTACGTGTAGTGTACCCCCACGGATGTCATTGACATCCGTGTGTACCACATCGAAAGATAAAACTAAAAAATAATCCTAATCTGTGCAACGTACAAGTTAGGCTGATTTTTTTACAGAATTTGATATGTCATCATTTTGGCGTATTTTATTCAAAAATATTAAACCTTCTTTCATTTATTTACGTGTGAAAGAAAAAAGGTTTGAGGGTCGTACAAAAGTCATACACTTATTTTTAAAAATACAAGAAAATCAGTGTGTAATTAATTTATGATTGAAGCATTAGAGTATATTTCGTGAGCTTATGAAGTCTTCAACCGACAGAGTTATGGAGTATTTTTCATTGTTTATGGACTTTATTTTAAAGTGATGAGGGTAAATTTGTCCTGGAAACTATTATACCATTTCACGGTAAAGTGTGAAAGTGAAACGAAACAAATTGTTATAGTTACGTAGTATCTTGTAACTAGTTACTTTCCATATTTAGGACATTGACGGTGGCGCTCATATTACGCAAAAGAAATCATTTATAAAATCACTGCACTTGAATGTACCTATTAAATGTAGGCATATTTCAGAGCATCCTATCTGAACCTTTCTCCAGGGCATCTAGGATGTTGTACACTTTTTTGTAATTTTTAGATTTTAATAATATAGATCAGCAGCATCTAGTATAAAAAACGATGGGATGGACATTGTCACTTTTTGTGTTTTTGTGTACAAAAATCCCTAATAAGTAAAGAATAAAAAAAAACGGTGACGCTCATACGAGTAAGAGCCGCCGGGCGGCCTTCTGCGGTAGTGTCGGCAAACTCGCGTGGAAGCTCGTGTATGGATCATTGCTCGTGTTTTTATAAGGTTTTCCGCATTATTTTTGCAATTTATTGAGAGTGAAGAAGTATTTGCATATGAGGAGAGTTCCGACACTGATTTTCGCAATGAAAATAAAGTGGCATTGAATGACTTTAATATTATTTAGGTTCCATTACCCATCACATTCTGATCGCGCGCGTAATATGTCTTAATTTTTTACGACCTGCAGCAGAAAAAATATACAATCAATACTATTGCGACCAAGAACATTATGCGCACGAAATTTAGTGATTTAAATGTGCTTAACTTGGCATTATGATGCTGAAATTTTGGCTTGCTGAGTATATTGAATAGCGTAGGTAAACTTTCTACATTTTCACCTTTGGTTATCGTTCAACATTTTGTTTGTGTTTGTGTAAATGACGCGTGCGTGATAGATGCTCCACAGTAATAGACCATTGCCTGCATACCCCCGGTCTCTCGCACACTAAAATATATTAAGCTACTGTTGAGAAAGGAATGTTGCGTTGGTTTGGACATGTGGAGAGGATAAAGGAAGAAAGATTGACAAAGCAAATATATATTGCGAATGTGAGTAGAAGGGCCGGTAAGGGACGTCCCAGGTGGACATACGTCGACCAAATAGGGGATGTATTAGCAAAGGGGTCGAAAACAGTACCCGGAACCTGCGCGCGTGCATGAAATAATTTATCAACGTTGATGAAGCGAAGGTGATCTGTCAGGATCGTGGCAAGTGGCAGTCTCTGGTCTCTGGGATACACGCGTGAGGTTATGTTATGTGTCTACTGTTAACAACGGCTGTTGGCAAAAGTGCATACAAGAAAAGCAACTAACAGCTTTTGAGAGTAGATTTGGACAACAACAATGCCAACAGAGTCTTGGCGTACCAGAAACCCGAGTTAAAAGCAATCTCTTACATAATTATAATGATAATAATCTGAAACTGAAAGATTTTTTAGCATGCTAATGTAGGTACTCGTACAAACAAACTTGCGAAATGCATGCTTTTTTGTCAGATTTCATAAGCTTGCTATAAAATCATAAAAATAAAGCAGACGTAAACCAGGCTTTAGGACAGATATAATGAAACTCTGGTCGGACTCTTGCGAAAAAAAATCAAGGAAGTAAAATATAAAAATCCATGAAACGGATTCACCGATTTTTATGAATTTTTGTGCATATTTGGTAGATTTGAGAATAAAATAGGTTGTAGATTTATTAATATGGCAAAACAACGTTTACGGCGTCTGCTAGTAATATTATTATTGAACTCATTTCATTAGTAGGTATATAGGTATATTGCCCGACAGATAACTTGATCAAAAAACCGCGCAGCCGATACGAGCCGGATGAGTTAGCGATAATTTGGCTAAACTTAAGTCCGAGAAATTCTAAGAAAATTATTTTCTCGCGTCCCCGATGACACATAAATACATCCATGCAAGGTCCATCGTAATCGTAATTTATTCAAGTTATTTGTCGCGCATTACTTTTACAGAAAAATGTTTATAAGACAATTATTTATAAAATAGTAAAAAAACATACCTCGGGACTTCTTTAGCTGGGCTCGACTGCGTCTCTTGGTGGCTGAAGGACGCCATTTCTTCAACTTCAATATGCCTCTTATTTATTATCCATAATTTCACTCAGTTTCATTTTCCCTAATAATAAAAAATGTCATCGATTTATCGTCCGATCGCGAGATAACCGGAAAGCTGGCAACACTAGGTAACTGGTTTAATAGAGTCGTGTTAGTTTTACAAGCAATGAAATCGCCAGTTATACGATTTGATGGGGCTCCCCATCAGAACTGCTTTGGGAACAAATTATACGACGCCAGTAAAAAGCAACTGATTACGAAGGCAATTCCAATCCTATCACTGTACAGTGGGCTCCTACGGCACACTAAACTTTGAAATCGGTGCTGGGAGCAAATTCTCACTTCATTATATTCTCACACAATACAAATAATTCGTATACGACTCTAAGGCTTATGACTTGAATTCTACATAAAAAGTCAATGACAACCAAAATCTGTATTTTCAGAAGCCATGCTACATTAAATTAGAATGAGAAAATAAAAGTCTATTTTATCTTATTTTTATGCGACAAATGTTTAAGTCTTCGAATTTTTGCGTCTACGCTTTCAACTCGCATGGACAAGAATCAATCCCCAGGTCATCAATCATCAAATTATATAAATATTTATTAACATTGATAAAAATAATAAGCGACAGTACAAGAGCCTCTACTTTTGTAACTGATCATAAAAACCGTAACTGTTAAAAAGACTTATGAATATGATCGTGCCGTAATAATAGCTATCCAATAGGCTAGTTTGGTTTTTAAAGGCAGTTACAAAAAAATACTCTATACAAACTTGAATTTATTACTAGCCTGCCAGAGCGGTACTTGCGTGCTGTGGGTCCGCGGGTCATTGTTCTGATAGACAGAGGGGCGGTAATAATATTTTGCCCATTTTGTTAAATAACATCTCTCAACTCTTTTTTTTTTTGTTTACGCCCATACTCAAAAATTACAATTCCCATACCGCGGCTCTCAAACACCCAGATTTCGGTGTATTTGGGAATCGCCCGGTACCCAGGTAAATAAAATATCATTATTGGCAAAAAAATGCAGCCAATACTGCCATCTTCTTCTTCTTCTTCAGGCTATATTATGTAGTCCACTGCTGGACATAGCCCTCCCCTAATGAGCGCCATAGCGCCCTGTCTTCAACTTGCCGCATCCAGCATCTGCCGGCAGTTTTTCGCAGATCGTCATCCCACCAGGTCAGAGGGCGTCCTACACTATGTTTGCCGAGTGGCGGTCTCCACTCAAGAACACGTTTACTCCTGCCAATAATACTATGTTCTTCAGTAATACCAGGGGTCTGTTTTACAAAACTAAAATTTAATTCGCTAATGCGTAAAAGACAATTCTATGCACATTGAAAAGCCGATTAATCCACAGATTAACAGAAAGGAAAACTGCCACACAATGTACCTCGAATTGTAATAATAAACTACGGATATAAAACTGTCAAGGGCATAAAAGTTGACTAAAACCGAAGTGAAATGAATCTTTAGCTACTGTCATAGTGATATTTACACCGTACTAAAAAATAATCTTGCTTAAGCCTAAACAGAAACATAAAACACCTCGCCATATTGCGGAAAAGCAATAGAACTTTTTTCTTCCACTGGTAGCACTTAGTAAAATGCCATCTGTCTACATGTCAAGTTGTTGTCTGTCTTTTGATGTCAAGTTGGTGTGTGGGCTTTTGTGAGATTTTTGTGCTTCAAAAAGCCGAAAACTATACCATAGCCGTGAAAGAAAACTAATTCACAATATAGTTAAGTATTTGTCGGAGAAAAAGTCCGAGATATGAGACTTTATTTCTCTTAATAACATCACCGAAGCAGTTGTCAACATGACTGGTATGTATATCGTATAGTAAGTGCACACAAAATTGGCTAATTCGTGAGTTATACAGATTTTAGTATCAAATTGCTTTTTTTAGGTATATCTCGCTTTTTCGTAATGAAGATACGCACAGAAGGAAATGCGTCATCTGTATTTTTTACACCTAAGAAAAATAAACAAAAATCGGAAAAAAAAATTAAACTGGACGATTTTAATATTTGTTCTATTTTGATATTTAATTAAAAATTATTTTAACCAGACAATGGTTTCATTTACTTATTACTTGGTTCCGCATGGAAACCTGCACGTGAATGTGATGTAGTTTATCTTTAATTCCAGTGAGAAAAGAAACTTTAATCCAGTAACCAATTCACATGGGCATGACTATACTCAGTGTTGCAACCAACAAAGCGAATGTGGCGCCCATAAAACAGGTTTTTTATATTTCTGTTTAAGCTTTAATAACTGTTATAATTATATTTTTATATAAATTTAGGTACTTCAACTTGACGATAGTAGCTTATAGATAGTAGCTATTTCCTTTGCCGATAGTAGCATATGGAAGAATTGTCAAATTTTTACTGACAGAAGCTACAAATCGTCACACAAAACTAACACATACTAATTTAGGCCTTTTTTCTAACATTTAATTTAGCATTGAAGTCTATCGTGAAATCTTATTTTTTAGGTAGCAACTGATGTATTAATTAAAGATAACTTGAGAAAAGATGGTCAGATTGGACTTTTTTTCCCGCTGCCTTTTTCTCCACTACAAATTAGGCCCGAACAGAGCGACAAACGTTGCGCATTGAGATACAGCAAACAGAATGTAGATTCGTTTAGTTAATACAATTTTGACAATTGTGTGACAACCTCCTGCAATAGATGGTGAAGTTGTGTCTGGGACATACTTTTAGATTGCCTAGTACATCTCACATTAGGTCTATTAACTAGTATATTTAATGTAATGTCTGGCTAAACCTGGCGCTGACAGTACGAAGAGATTCATTGAATAGCCATCGTTAAGTTTATGTGCCATAAATGGGGCATTGTATAAGCGACGCAGAATAATACAGTCGCAGAACTCGCAGAGGAAGTAAATGAAAGTGTCTTTTGTGAGGACGTTAAATTTTTTATAACCCAGCCGAGTTTTGGTTTACAGTCGTCACCGTTGCGTAGTATCGCTCGCCGAGGATTTTCATTTTAAACGTGTTTTGTTTTTATGAGCGACATCATTAATGCTTGTGGCAAATTGGGAGTAAGCATACATTATGCAGTATTAGTAAGTTTATACTGTTGTGTGTGTATTTTTAAAGGCTACATAATACATAACGGGGCTATTTGTTTACAAATGATAAAACCTTTTTAGGGTTCTATACCGTATAAAGAAAAAAAGCGGAACACTTTTAGGATCACTTTGTTGTCCGACCGTCCGTCTATCTGTCACGAACCTTACCGCGGAAACGCGTCAAGTTATCGAGTTGAAATAAAACTAAATAGGTACTTAGGTTTACAGTCTCTTGAAGCTGTGAAAAAATCAAACTTCTAAGTTAACTTAAAAAGTTCTGGCTGTTTATGTCGCAAAAAACGTATATTTCGACACTCGGGTATGAACTGGAAACGACATTTATAATTTTATTTTAAAAAATTGGGTTTTATCTTTCCGAGAGAAGGCCTGTGCCCTGCAGTGGGTCGTTTATAGGTTACATAAAAATTGCTCTTGAAGTTCTGGCAATTCTCGGAAAAAACTGTGAGACTCGATTCCTGAACATAAAATATCTGTATCTACATATTTGTGCGGAACACTCAGTGCTTGAGTCCGACTCGCACCTGTTTTTTGTTGATCTTGTGGGGGAGTTATTTTGTCAATTTTTTCTCCAAAATGATGTAAATTTTAAAATGGACACCTAGTTCATGTTGTAACGTCGAACGATTCAATTCCTCAACATCAATTCGAAATAAAAAAAAATCGAATTAATGTTTCACTTCAACACTTGTGAATAGGTGCTCCTATAGCTTGCTAGTTTAACGCGCATATCGTACCGAACCCTTCATGATGCTGCATGAAAAACGCTGCGATTAGCCGGGTCAGGATTCTGCTAATCCCATCGCAAAGTGACCGATGTCTCGGCCACTCGTTAGCCAGAACGGGGTCACGTCGCCGAGGGTGAATGCTAATGAACCTGCTTATCATTCTAAATGACAGGGAAGTTTGTCTTGCGAAGCCTCCGCGAGACGGCCAACTTTAATTAGTTTATGAATTAGACGGCCATGGACGAGTCTGTGGGAATTTTAATCTGTGGCTTAAATCGGACGACCGAGCCCCCGAAATTGGGAGGCGAGATCTTCTCACAAATCTCGTAAACTAGTAAACTTGTAAACACACTGGATTTTAGCCCATGAATATTTATTATAAAATGACTGTGGATATTATATAACTTATATTCCATTTTTTTATTTAAACTTTGTGTACGTGATCCGAAATATTAATTTGAATTGACAAATTATTTGAAGCTAGTATTTCTTCATAAAGTTCTGTGTATTTACACGTTCTTGTGACGAAGTGCTCGCAGCTGTTACATTACATTTGCTCACGGTCTCTGCTGTGATGCTATTCAATGCTCGGGCTCAATTTTATCGTCAGTTGCACTCTTCATAATTAAAACGCGCAAGTTTGAATGATCGGAAGTAGAGGGTCCCTCACTCACACATCTTAGTGAAGGTGCACTTACTTAAGCCCAACCAAAAGACCAAATAATATTTTCCCTGTGTAAAATTTGCTTATAATACCGCATTTATCCTCAGTTTCGCACCTCAGTACGCACAACAATCCGGCAAACTCACGGCCATAGAAAAAAAAACAACTGATAACCGCCAGCTTATTTACGTAGGAGAAACTAAGAGATAATCACGCTAAAACATCAATGTGTATTGCCTTAGTTGGTCTCTATAAAACCAAATAAAACGTATAAACATTAATTTGCTTTGACCGTAAGCAAGCAATATCGATCTAGCGTGGCCCACTAACTAACTTGCTGATAGGCATACTAAATTTGTCAGTTAACCCTATTCTCTAGAATAAATGGCTTAACCGAAACTAGGCTCGGTATATGTATTCCAAGATGTAAACGCTAAGTTTTAGGACAGAAAGGAAAGGAGTTGCGTGCTGTACCGCCTGGTAGGCCTAAGTCAAGGACCGAATGCGTGGTTTATGATTATTACACACTATAAAACAACAGCTTCACCCCTCAGGTTTATGGTTTATAAATTTCATTAGCGTACGTTGCGCCGAAGCGTTTATTGTACGGGCTTCTGTGAGCCTAACTTTTATTGCTTGAATTAAACAAACACAAACAAACTATTTGGTAGCGTGCTAACAATCTGATCAACTATAGAGATAAAAATTAATTTGAGATTTTAAAACGTAGGTCGTTTAATCTTGGCATGTGTCGTTTCTTACGATTTTACCATCGCATACGTTTATTCGTTTATCCAGGTATCCGTTATAACAAAAAAATTACATAAAGAAAGAAAGACAGAAAATAAACAATTTATTTAAACTGCCATCAGTAAATGACTATTCGCTTGTTACTATAAGGATCCCTGAAATTGCAGAGTAAAAATTTCTATTGAACCATGAACACGAGAACAATAAAATGAATTACTACTCAATACCCAATACCCTTATGATAAAGTCCGTCACTGCCTTACAATCCTCCACCAACCCGGACTTGGAGGTGGAGTATGGCCTAAACTTCCTGCGATGAAGTAAGAGACCCGTACCCCAGCAGTGGGAACACACAAGGCTTGATATCGAACCCAATAATTTATTACATTCCGCAAGTATGTACAGATGATATATGTAAAACTACAAATATGGATCTTTGTGGACCCTGTAGGGCACGCAACATTATAAGCCTACTCTCGACGGATGCACAAGAAGGTGAATCTTGTTCCCACCACCAAGCAGAGGATAGGCCTTGTGCTGCAAAGCAGAAGATACAAATTGCTGCAAACTATTATGATGGGCAAGGTGGAAGGAAAGAGAAAGCCGCAGAAAGATGCCATGGTTGTGCAACATCAAAGATTGGACTGGTGTTGAAACCGCGGAGGAGCTGTTCAGAATGGCACTGAACATAGACCGCTGTAAAGAGCTTGTAACGGTACAAACCTCTTTACACCATTTTTTTATATTTCTTTAGTTCTGTCTGTCATTTTTAAAATTTAAAATTACGTCACCCGTTTTTGAGATTTTCCTTATTATTGGCATTACTACACGGATGTATTTTACATCCGTGCATTACTACTTCACATTTCAACTAGACCTGAATATTTTTACCTGCTTATTCTGTTGTTATAGAATGTTTTGCTTATAACACAAATAAAATAAACAAACACATTTAAATAAAGCACAAAGTTGAAGTCGTTCCAGTTTTAATATTTATTAAAAGTTTTACAACATCAAGCTGACTCAACCTCCAGTGATGGAGAGACACTTTAAAAGAAGAAGAAGCCTACTCTGTCTGTGCGTATATTTTTCGATTAAAGAGCTTTATACATAGACTGCTACTTATGTATGCGGCATCTGGGATTCCAATAATTTTAAACGCAATGTCTGACCTCCATGGTCGAATTCGTCCTTTTTTTAAATACTGGCCGCTAATATTTTTCTCTTGTATTCGTTAGTGTTTTGTTTTTGTTGGGTTTAAAATGTCATATTGCTGAAAAAATGGAACTCACTCGTGAAAATATTCGTCATCCACCGTACAGCCCTGATTTGGCACCCAATGATTTCTATTTATTCCCAAATGTAAAGAATAAATTACGTGGTCAACGATTTTCGACCCGTGAAGATGCCGTAGATGCGTTCAAACAGCACGTTTTGGAGATACCTCAATCAGAATGCAAAAGTGCATCGATCATAGTGGTGAATACTTTGAAAAACAATAAAAGCATATTTAGCCATATACATTTGTTTATTTTTTCTATTCCGCATACAAAAGTAGCAGCCCTCGTATAGGTACTTGAACCGCAGTGGCTAGATAGGTGTTAGTTAGACCTGAGATTTTCCGCACTGAGCCTCATAGTTGGGCCATTGTATGTAGCAAGCGCTGAGGTATGTTAATACTTCAGACACTAGGGTTTCCTCACGGAGTTTTCCTTCACCGTTAGCGAGTGGTATTGCTACTATAAGTTCACAAGTGTACATAATTTAGAAAAAAAGTCATTGGTACATGCCGGGATTCGAACCCACGGCCTCCCGATTGAGAAGCCGGGCGTGCTACCGCTCCGCTATCACGTCGTATGTAGTTAGGTGTTTTTACTGAACATTGTCATGAAGACGATTTAAGCAAAAGACATGAAAATTCGATTTTTAAAAACCTATTTAGAGGCTAAAAATTTCACCCATGCCGGAAAAAAAATTTTTAGCCTCTAAATAGGTTTTTTTATTTTTAATTTGTTCCTTAGCACGGGTTAGTGCATTAAAAATAAAAATAGTATAATGAAAATTCGAATTAACGATGAAAATGGGATTTTTTATTTATACTCTTAAATATTGTAATTCACTCAAGAATCTATCAGACGCGGTGTGATTATGAGACAGTCAATCTATAGTATAACAACATTTAATATAAAAAATACGGCCAAATGTGAGTTAACCTCACGGTAACTGAATGTAAGGAAACACATTTTGCTACTTATGTGAGACAAGATTTGTTCAAAATTCTCACAGATTTAAAATGTGACGAGCTAATTAGAGAACGCGGCATAATATAGACGCACTGAATTGCTTATTTCATTGTGTTTGTCTTATTGTGTTAGTTGTAACGTTGTAAGTGTGCAACCACTCACATGAAACTGACCGGTCCAGTTTGATTTGAATACGTACCACGCTATAAAGCCAGCAAATTGCGGTGGGCTTTTACGAGGTACTTTACGCTGCTCAAAACAATACTATTAAACCACAAACGCTTTACGGTTACCTGAATATCTATTAACCTGTAAACGGTAAATCTATGAAAGTAATTCCCAGAACGCACGGATTTTTTGTAATAATAGACATAGAATATCTTGTATCAATGGCTAGCCCGCATTGTATGTACAGTCTATTTATTCTTAATTGTCCAATTTAGTAAACAAGATTCTAACCTAAAAATTGAGATTAGATGCCTAATCTAGACATTTTCTCGAAAATTCATGAACTATCATGAACTATGTGTATAAAATTGGCAGCGTGTTATCTAAAAGAGTGTTCCAGGTTACTTCATTTATGGAAATATGGCAGTTTTGGACTAAAAAGTCACAGTTTAAGGGTAGAATCTTGTTTACTAAATTGAACAAGTAAGAATAAATGGACTGTAACAGTTTATGGCTCAGTTTTTATATGCAAAATGATCAAATCATTATGGAATCTGTGTAATTTGAGAAAAATAAATTTACCATTATGACGCGGTGAATAATTTCGGACCTTTACTGAGAATATTATTATTAAGTACTTTATTACACAAAATAGAATTTCTACGATAGGCAGGCTTAATTCTAATTAATATTTTATTCTAGGCTATCAATGAACGAGAAGGGAGAAAGTGGCGGCGGAAAGTAGAGAAATGAGAAAGCAGTAATGTCATAATACCTAATACTAATTTTACTAAATTACATATTCTAAAAGGGGTCTAATCGCGATTATTTATTAGCTATAACTACTATAACTACGTACAGGCATCGTGAATCATTAAAAATTCTAGTACTGAATAATTAATTTAGTGTAAGTTACTTATAATAGAGACAGTAACCAAATATTATCATTATCCATTCAGAAGAAAAATATTGTACTCGTGCACTCTGCTCTTGTTTCTTTTTGTCGAGAAGAAAGCTTTGCATTTAACATTGTTTGAATCACAATGGTAAAAGGAAAACGGACTACAGTACTGACGAAAACTGGTTCTTTAACTTCACGACATTTTTTTTTCTGTAACTAAGAATGTGAAACGCGTTGCCGTCGTTCTTGATACAGAGATATATTATTTGGGTGTCTACAAAACTGGAGCTAACCGGCATTGAAGAGGTAGGTAAGCACGTAACATTTGTTTTCGGCTATCATCTGGCGTGACTGTGATCAGGTTTTAACCCATCCTAATAAAAAAAGTTAATGCCCACACTAATTATTTACCTAAGTTACACCAATCTAATGTTGCCAGCTTTGCCACAGGTGACTTACAACACACAATCACCGGAGCACACGTAACAAACAGTAAAGTTTTCGCTCAAATCCAATCGTATATCACGGTATTTCCGTAGCGCGTGGCGCTGTACGGCGTAGCACGATCGTAACGCGGCGTATCAGCGTGCAGTGTGGGAGACACGTCCGCTCGCGGCCGCAGCTGACTCGACACTGAACGGACTGTACTTCAGCACAGCGCTCCTGACTCCTGCATCCCTCAGTTAGTACGAGTCTGTACGCCTGCGGGCGTCCAGAACCGCCCGCCCCCGCGCTGCTGCCTAGCGATCGTAATTCCAATGTAACGCCAAATCAGTTAGCTTTTAGAATATACCTCGGCTACTATCGAATAGAATCGGATATATTCGTGTAATAGAAATATCGGAACTAATAACTTTAATAACTAATAACACTTCACTAAATAAACTTAATAAGAAAAGTTTTATACAGAGCAGGAAGGAGTATTACACTCGTGTGCTTTCGGCAAAAACCGAAGCCTACTCTAGAGCCCGAGGTATATTCTAAAAGCTAATAGACTGTACGAGTAATTTTTCGAGGTTTTATGGTAGTCACAGGGAAAAAGCCAAATATTTGTTTTCAAAATTTTTTAAACTTAATGCAAATTAATCGCCACTTATTGTATTCGTATTTTGATAGTTATTAGCATTTTAAGTCATAGTATAGAAAAAATATACTTTTGCTTTATATTACCTATCAAAGGCTGAAACCACATACTCGTACAACTAAAGTATGCTGTTTTTTACCATCATGCCAGATGTAACAACTGCTGATTTTTCCTAGTTTTCTTTCTCTTAAAACTCAAAACATAGAGTAAATGTGCCTTTCCTTGGGGCACTATAAAACGATAGAATTACCATTGAACTAGGTATCTGCGATTCTTAAGTAATTACACAAATAAAAAACTTATCGTCTAAAGTCATATTGTGTGAAATCTCTACTCGAACACTCGGCAATGTTCCGGTATACACTAAGATCAATGTTTCGTTATTTGTACTAAAAAAACAAGGAAATCCGAATTGAGTCAATAGATCATCGAATGTAGTTGACGAGTGGATGTAGATAAATCATTACCAGCCCTAACTGAAAAACGGTATTTTACGTTGACTCTCTTACGAAGGTAACTACATCTAATATATAACTAGGGATAAGATAAGAATATTCTTTATTGTACACCAGGAAAAAACAAACAAAAAATAATTACAAAATACAGTACAATTGGCGGCCTTATTGCTTAAAGCTATTTCTTCCAGACAACCTATGATGGAGTTGTTGTTGGAGCAAATATGAATTTTGATATACATAATTATATCGGTATGTACATTATAGTCTGTCTTAACCTAACGGCGCTTTATCTCATGAACCGGTAGTTTAAATTTAACAAACAATACCATATTATGTATTTTTACACCAAATCGCCGAAAAAATTACAAAAAATATCAAATGGAAAAATTAGGGCGAGTTTTTTAAATGTTGTTCTTTTTTGAAACATACAAGTGTCGAGCTGCAGTCAATTCAGTATTGCCTTTCTAAAAATGGGTATTCTTTGCATCGTTAAGAATATGTTTTTATTAAAAAAAACTATGCCTGGAAAATAAAGGCAATATTGAGGTTCCATCGCACTATTGGCATGTTTTTGATGATGTTTCAATGCATCCAGAATCGTATATACCAAACATTTCTTCTTATGGGAACTCATTGACTTTACCAAGCTTTTATTAGATTATCAATATGAACTAAAACTTTCGAAAGCACAACACATTGTAGACTTTTAGTCCGGATTTACTTACGGGTGTTGTTATATCGGAAAAGTCCGACCAGGTTTCGCTCCGATTCGCAGAGCTTAATCATGGTGAGCAGAGACGGAGCTCGCGTCGTCGGACTTTTCCGATATAACAACACCCGTAAGTAAATCCGGACTAAAAGTCTACAATATCAATATGAAATTTAAATGTGTGTGTAATATAATTTACACCTTTAATTTTATTTGTAACATAACATAACATTTACAGACAGGCACATACATTGCTTCTGGCCCCACACTAGGATACCCTGTGTTGTGGGAACCAGAAACAGCGACATCACAAACATGTAAACATCCAAGACCTGGGGTTTTTTTGTCCCCAGCCGGGATTCGAACCCGGGACCTCTTGCATGGTAGGCAGATGCGCTACCGCTACGCCACAGAGGTGTAAGGATTTATTTTTCAGTGATGTAAAGAATAAATTTTATTTTTATCAGAAACTAGGTGCTACTATATGGTGGTGTAGTTCACAAATGCTCTCTTGGTAACAAAATGCCGAAGGCAAATTGTAAATGCACTCAATTTTTGTTCATCTAACAGTATGCCAAATGGTTTTAATACGAATTTATATTAAATAAGTATCTATCAATGGATGGAACGGCGTGCGTGCATGCAACGACTTATGAACGTTGATGAAGCGTCAGGATCGTGGCAAGTAGCAGACCCTGGTGTCTGCCTACGCCTCTGGGATACAGGCGTGAGGTTTGTATCAATGGAAATTACAACCCCATTGTTTTGTGCTCTATTTTGAAAGTTACAACTAGGTATCGACTTCACTACAGAGTTTCAAAGGCAATAGACACTATAAAGGCTTGCTAATGAGTGACCCCTTCAGGAAACGACGGATTTTCTTCACTTTCCCTTTAATTAGAGGGCTTCGTTTGTCCGAGTTCCGAAGCTGCCTAATTACTTTGCCCTTATAAAATCTGAACCGGCCTTCTAAGTAATTGTGCAATTAGCTTAATTGTTTTAATACACCTCACCGAGCTGAGGGTGCAAACTAATGTTTCATGGAGATATTTAAGATGCTCGCGTTTCTTGTTTGTTTTAAATACTTGTGGATATTTTCGTTAATATACCCGTAAAACCTAAATTTAATAACGATAACAACTTAACAAACGCGTGACTAACAAAAAATTATCATATACAAATTATCATATCATATACACAGATGGGTTTATTTCCCACTGGAGGATGTCGTACTAGATTTATACAAATGGCCTCAATCGGGGTGTATTTCCATATTTCGAATAGAAGAGGGTATTGTAGTTTTGGACCTTACACCTTTGTTATGCAACATTTCACTCAAAAGTGATTGTGTGGTCTGGAACTTGTTATTATTATATACATAGCCTTATACCTGTATCCCAGAGGGGCAGGCATAATCCTGAGTTGGCCACTAAGACTAATTTACAATAGTTTCTAAATCATATTTTTTTAAATTCATACAAAATAATAAATCCGTTTGACTGATAAATTACGTGTATAAAATTTAAATCAACCGCTATGTTGAAATGTGATAAAGAGACTTCCTATCCGTCAAAACTTTAATTCAGACGCCATTTTCCGTTTCGTTCCTGTAACAATCATCTTGATATTCACCTATCAGACCGGATCACGAGTGTAATCTGAAACGTGATGGAGGCACGGCGCGCTATCCCACGGGTTAAACATTGTGTCAAATTATGAGGGCGCTCTCCCCTCCCATATAAGAAAGACTGCCACTAAAATCTGTTCCTAGAGTGTTCAAATGACGTGCCACAGTATTAGGGAATGGGTCACGTTTCCCCTCCGCCCCACGGCCGGAATTAAACGGGTCACCGGACAGGTAAATATTATAACGCAAACAAATTCAACTCACTTTAATGCGCCATTGATATTTATATTTTGTGAACACGACGGGAGGTCTCCCTAGGGAGGTTTAGTTACGCTCTGCCCAGACTTGCCTGTTGTTCTGATGAAATGAAAAAATGCTGCTTAGATGCTTTTTTGTGTACCGTTTTAATTATTTTTGTGCCGTCGAACGATACCATTGTTGTTTTGTGTTATCTATAGCTGCACTTAACTTGATATGCTTGTAAATTGATCTGTTCATTTCACTTAACACCGCATAACCAAAGGGGCGTTAAATAATCTGAGCCACAAGTTCGTCGACCTTCACCAAATGTTATTAGATAACGATAGTATCTTGTAAATCGATTAGTTTTCCTCGTACGTCGGGTTTCCTCGGGTCTCAAACTAATCCCAGTACAGTATCTTTAATAGAAAACTCAATTAAGGTTGGAGTCCGGGCTTGAACTAAACATGATATGATTCATCTTGACACCCAGCCAGCCTGGGACTTTCTCTGAAAGTGGGAGATGTATGTTTTGGGTAATAAGAACATATTTAGAACTATAAATAAGCGCCCGTGGCCGAGTGGTTGGAATCAATCACTTAAGTTAAGCAACAACAGGCGTGGTCAGGTGCAGGATTGGTGACCGTCCCGTGACTACCGCTAGTGGATTTTTTTCCGAGCGCTTCCGTGGTTCGCAAAGTACGTTAAGCCGTTGGTACCGGCGGTCATGTCATGGCAGTCGTTAAGCCTTATAGGCGGCTTGATAACTTCTGACAGTAAGGCCCACCATTGTCTTACAATCCTCCACCAACCCGGACTTCGCCCCCGTGGTGGAGATAGCCTAACCTTCTTGCGATGCAGGAAGAGTCCGTCCCCCAGCAGTGGGGACATACAAGGGTTGATATCGAAGAACTAAAGAGTTCTTACTGGATTTCATCACGTACTAATGACTGTCTTCAAATACCACTCGCTGACGGTAGCAGCGCAACGCAGCGTTTTGCAAGCGATTAGATTGCCGCGAACTCGCGGCGTGCGATTCACGTTTCAGACACCTCGTAGGAAAATAGATAGATTCAGGGGGAAAGTGGAGGAAACTGACTGCTGAAAGCAGACAAGGCATTAAATTAAGTTAAAATCACGATTTTTTTTTTTACGTAGCCTCTATGTTTGTGTCCTACTGCTGGGCAAAGGCCTCCCTGCCGATTGTCGATTACTCGACGATTGTGACGTTCATTTAGTAAAGATTTTGTTTTATAGTGAATAAAATTCTTTTGACTTTGAGGACAAAGTTGAGTAGATTTCTGATTTCCCTTAAACGATGCTACGTCCGTTTAGACACGTATCTCAAACTTTATTTTCTTTTTAGGAACTTCACTCAGTTCATTTCATTGCAGTTCCCATCTTTTTCCTTTTTCTGTCACCCCCGTTTTTTCCTCTACCCCCCGAGCGGAACCAAAAATAAAAATCTAACTTACCCGACCTTCAACCCTCAATCTGGAAACAGCCAGCGAAATCTAGAGGGCAGCGCGCACATCACAATCTTTTATGTGTCTCAAGTGGGTCGGGGTTTGATATACACACAAGCAGCTCACAGAGGTACGTTGTAAGGAAGAAGAAAAATCAAATCATTAGTTTTATGTTTAGATCTTCAGTGTAAAGGCCCGGTCTGCCGTGGTATGACAAAACACTGTATCTATAGATACAGTGTTTTGAAGTAACATGGATAATTCGATTCTTCGCCCTTAAGTACATGGCATGGCATCAAAAAATATGGAAAAAGTTTTAATAATACGCAAATCAGTCAAAGTAAATAAGACTGTATAGCCAATATTATAGAGGCCTGTTTTGACAAAATACTGTTTCTATAGATAGGTACCGTGTTTTGCCAAAACATGCTCGTGATTTTTATGCCAAATAACTGTAGATGCAGTGTTTTGTGATAACAACTTTAAAACCTTTTCCTATTTGTCAAGAAAAAAAGCGGGTATTCAGTGCGAAAATTCTAGATTTTCAATTAGAGTCTATATATACAAAAAATATAAATTAACTAGTTACGGCATAATTATGTGCACTATTATTTAACACATGTAAAATTTTTAAAGTAATCTGTTTTGATTTGACGTATCTATGCGGAATTTTCTTAACGAAATGTTTTTGGCGTTTTCTGGAAAATGCCTGTTTTTAAATTACAGTGTCTTGTCACGACACGGCAGCGGTGCCGTCGAGTCTAGTTGCGGCCATGCGGTGCGTGTTGCAATCACAGTGCGACAACTCGCAGGTTGCCTGGCAACGGACATACTATGGCCGATATTTTCGTTCCCGATCCCACTACATTGTTGACCTTCCAACAGAAAATACCGATGAATTACGGCCGACGTGTGGACACGTTTGGCCTCGAGTGACAATCCCAGTTTGATTAGTATTCAAAAACCGCGACATTCTGTCTCGGTTTATCATTCCCCAACCAAAGCCATTCATTGCTAATGTGCCCTGTTCACAATAATGCGCCTACCGGGTCTAAAGTCTTAATACACGATTCACTAACTTGTTTTTATGTCGGAAGAGTCTGACCAGGGGGTCGATTCTCGCCCATGAGAATTGAAAGCGTAGACGCAAACATTCGAAGGCTTATGACATTTGTCGCATAAAAATAAGGTAACGGTACTCGACAGAGTCATTAGACATTTATTTTCTCATTCGAATTCAATCTTGGCTACCAGGGTGCCAATTCTCACTTCATTAGCAAATAAGTCGTATAAGACTCAAAGGCTTATGACTTGGAATTCTACGTAAAAAGTCGAGCGACAGCCAAAATCTGTATTCTGAACGCCAGGCTAGATTGAATTCGAATGAGAAAATAACTGTCTAGTGACTGTCGTGTTATCTTATTTTATTTAGCAACAAATGTCTTCGAAAATTTTACGTCTACGCTTTCAATTCGCTTGGGCGAGAATCGGCCCCCAGGTTTCGCTCTGATTCGGAGCTCTGCTGGGTCGGTTGCTCGTTTCTGACACATAAATTTTTAATAGACATTATATTAGTACGACAATATAGGTACGTTATTTGTCTCCATTTTGTAATCTATAAAGCAATAGCAGTACCTACAATGTCATTCCAGTAGAATAAACCGCTTAATATAAATATGCCTCTTTCGTGAAGAATATTGAATTCCCCGAGTTGCAGGGGTTTATACCTTTGAATTGCGATTGACTAGTAGACTACCAATAGTTTCAATAAAAAACTATTACCGTACCAAAGACCCACTATTGAACAGCTATGCTTTTTAGGGATTCACCCCGAAAATTTGTCCCATGATATTATGACGACGCGACCTGAAGAGCCCGCTGTACAAATGTATCATGTGTGTTTCTATGTTGGCGATGTTCCTGCCCTTAGTACAGATTATCTTAGTTTAGGACCAGTACACGCAACGGGCCTAGCGGAACGGAGTGATTGGAATCAATCACTTTGGTTAAGCAACAACATCCGCGCTCAGATACTGTATGGGTGACCATCTCGTAACCACCGCTAGTGGCATTTTTTCCGAGCGCTTCCGTGCTTCGAAAGGCACGTTAAGCCGTTGGTCCGGCTGTCATGTAATGGCAGTCGTTAAGTCGTGTCAGAGGCCTTATGGGCGGCTTGATAACTTCTGACAGTAAGGATCGCCACTGTCTTACAATCCTCCACCAACCCGGACTTGGCCCCCGTGGTGGAGTATGGCCTAACCTTCCTGCGATACAGGAAGAGACCCGTGCCCCAACAGTGGGGACATATAAAGGATTGATATCGACATATTGATATTGACACGCGACGACGGGGCGAGTTCCGAGCTTGGCGATGCTAAAATTTCAGAATTTAGCATTTGACCTCCATGGCGCAGCGTTAGCGCATTTGCCTACCATGCGAGAGGTACCGGGTTCGATCCCCGGCTGAGGACGAAAAAAAACCCAGGTCTTGGATGTTTACATGTTTGTGATGTCGCTGTTTCTAGTATCCACGCCACAGGGTATCCTAGTGTGGGGCCAGAAGCAATGTATGTGCCAGTATGTAAATGTTATGTTATGTTAATGTACATACTGGAAAGGCACGACTTTTGACATTTGAGAGGGTTAAAACGCGTCATTAGCTCCGTCGTTCTACCTGTGCTGGATATTTGCTTATTATTACTAAAAGTCTGGGCCGACCTACATAAAACTACAATTCGTAGTTTATGATGAAAGTACGAGGATCATTGCTTAGAAGAGTCTATATTTTGTTAATCTGTGGTGCAATCAACTTTACAATGTACCTACATCGAATTTTCATAGTAAACTATGAATTGTAGTTCTATGAAACAGGCTTCTGGTTATGCTTTGTATCTAAAGCTGCATGCACTAGCATATTCTTTTGAGCAGGAAGTTTTCTTCTTTATTACGAGAAGGTATACCTAATGCAAAAAGTTTAATTTACAATAGCTATTTACTTTTTAGCGATTCTGAAACTGTCACCGCAGGTTAAATTCTATTAAAGTAAAGTTCAGATGACACTGCTAGATATGGTGTATGTACATTTGTGAAGTCATAGTAGCAATACCACTCGCTAACTGTAAAGGAAAAGGTCGTGAGGAAACCTGGGTGTCTGAGGTGTTCAACTCTCCAGCGCTTGAAATTGCCAAGCCGCGGCGTGCACGCGTATTAATTAAGAATTTGAGACCATACTGTCTCTGTCTATGAAAACTTCTACCTAGCTGGATCATATAAATTTTCCGTCCACGACATATTTAATAAGAAAGAATATTTTTTTACATTTAGATCGCTTTTTTCGTGACTTGTCGTCGTGAACTCTTTTATTATTATTATTCTTGTTAATAACTTCCTTATATAATAAAAATGAAATAAAGTTAGTAATATCGTATTATTAACTTCTTCACTGCGAGATACGATATTGTCGTCAGAGGCCGTCATCTTCACACATAATTTGTTTATGTGCGAAGATGGTGTTTAGTCATCTATGTCGGGAAAAGATTACTTAACAGTGAGTTGTCCAAGCCACATCATCGTTTGACCAATACACAGTGAAACATTTCATGAAATGAGACCATAGTATGAGTTCTCGAGTATTTCTTGATGTGAGCACATCTACGATATGGCTATACGACATATCAACATATCGTCGTCCATATTTCAAAATGTTGTATGTCAAAAAAACATTATTTTCGTTTTTTTATCGTAATTGAAGGAAAACTTGATTCTGAATGTAAGTCGAAGACATATAATGTCAGCCCGATTAGCCTGACTGATTATGATATCTTACTATTTTCTTTGTAATTTTTTAATTTTTCATACAAATTTGGTGAAAAAACGTACATATTATTTTGTAGACATGGCGCATTTTGCAATATGAACGACGATATTTAAGTTCTAACGACGGATTCGTTTTGGCGACATTCTGCGCAACTCTTAGCGTCAACAAAACGTGCAGTAAATCAGCGTCCATTTGCGCTACATGACGCGAATCAATCACGCGTCTGCGTAAAACCGTGCCTAATGATCGCAGGCCACTCTCGCGTCCCATTTATAGACTCGTTCCACTGTTTACGAGCACAGTGTAACGCGCTTTTACGCGTTTGTTATTGTATAAATGATAAATTCAGTAGGTTGCATAGTGGAAACTGTATGTATTTTTTTTGTATGTCAGGACACAATGGTGGGCACGCGTGTTAATTAAGCCCTTACCCCCTCTTTCTGAGAGAAGGCCTGTACCTTGCTGTGGGATGTGTTTAGGCTACATAAAAAAGGACACCATCGATAGTTTTTGATCTGTAGTCCAAATCGGCTGTGGGAGCCGCTAATCTGCTTATCCCTCCGAGATACGCGGATGTGGTTGATATGCTATCGATTGTTCAAGATACTAGTCCAACAATAAACCGCACATCAACCTTTACCATGTATGTAGTTGCAAAATCGCCCGAACGCGTGAATTTTGTCCAACTGGACACGCGTGTAAAGGTTGTTACGATGTCATTTGTACTTATATTTTTGTCTGACGTTTATTTAGCCTCGCTGTTTTACAATAAACACTAGGAACCATATTCAAATGAACTGTTTTCTAAACACGCTCCGATCCAATTAATTAAAACTAAGGATTGCTCGCTAAATGCGATAAACAATGGCGCAAAACAAAACAACGCAAAAAATTCGTTGAAATTAAATCGAAATGGGATAAAGAAATCGGTAAACGAATGAGAACAGTGACGGGCAAATTCCCACTTTCAGCCGACTCGCGGTAATTTAATAAGAAACGATCGGGTCAATTGAATCAGGGCTAATAGAATGGGGTCGATCGGTAGCATTCCAAGCTACGAATAAAAAACTATACAATTGTTACAATCCTTCGTAGAAATTCACACTAGGATCGGCACTATTTTGTTTAAAGACTTGACGAGTATGGTCATTGTCCATTCGGAACTGTTTTCGTTTCAAGAAAACAGGTTGATAATTTTGGAAGTTGAATATTTCGATTTGGGTTGCTTTTGTTCTTTTTTAAAGCACTTCATGCACGTTCATTAGGTTAAAAGTAATTTATCCTTGCAGTTTAGTTACTAAGAATAGGGTACGATGGTGCTGACATTGTCCAACTAGGAAAAAAGTCCCGAAATAAATTAAGACTGATGTTAAAAAATAATCCTACGAGCTGTCAATTTCTAGTGGCACCTGAAGTCTAAATTCCTAATGTAAAGACAGTAATTATAATTGCAAACGTTGTTTATAATATAATTGTAATACTCTTTATTTTGTCTTTCAAGTTTGAAATAAATATTATCAATTTAAGTTCAGAGGAATCGTGTTTTTTGAGAATGTGTGTTTAGATAGATAGAGAACACCTTACTTTACAATAAAAAAGGAACTTACACAGATATTTAGTGTTTAGTGTGAGAAGAGAAGCTTAGACGACCTCTATGGCGCAGCGGTAGCGCATCTACCTACCATGCAAGAGGCCCCGGGTTCGAACCCCGCCTGAGGACAAAAAAAACCCCATGTCTTGGATTTTTACATGTTTGCGATGTCGTTGTTTCTGGTCCCACCACACAGGGTATCCTAGTGTGGGGCCAGAAGCAATGTATGTGCCTGTATGTAAATGTTATGTTATGTGATGTTATGTTATTTATACGCTATCACATTACATCACATCACATTTACATGACTCTAATATTATAAAGACGAAAGTTTGTGAGTGTTTGTTACTTCTTTTTATCTTTTTTTATCAAATTTGGTATGGAGTTAGCTGACACCCTGAATTAACATAGACTACGTTTTACATACAAACATAACCTCACGCCTGTATCCCAGAGGGTTAGGCAGAGACCAGGGACTGCCACATGCCACAATCCTGACAGATCACCTTCGCTTCATCAACGTTCATGACTATACATTTTATGATATTATGACATTTTACGTCTGCGTTTTACTGCGGGAAAATATTTTATTCCCATGGGAAAATAGTTAAACAGCGGGTAACACCGCGGGGCACAGCTAGCATTATTATAAAAGTTACATAACACCACGTTTATTGGTCATGCCACACCTACTAGAGTTTAAAAACCTATTTAACCTATTTATTTGTTCCTTAGCACGGGTTAGTGCATTAAAAATAAAAATAGTATTACCTACTAGAGTGTTTAACATAATGACAATATTTAAAGTTTGGGTAAAGCTTTAAAGTCATCGTTTCGTTTATGTGGCATTGGGTGATATTTGCGAAGCATTTACATAAGCCTGAATGGTTCCGGGCGTGAGATGTCGCGACCCGAGGCGACGGTTGCACTCCATCAAGTGCAGTGCGTAGCCTGTTAGTTTGTATCGTCCATCTTCCTTTTCGACATTAGGACTGGCCGTGAGAGAAAGGGACACTGCATCGTTGCGCTATACCGTACGCACATAGCTAACAACTCTTTTGTTCGTCGCCTCGAGTGCAAATAGCCTGGCGCTCTAATTCAAAATGTTCGCCTCCAGCCACTTTTCTGCTGAAAGGAGCTTATAGATTCAAGTTTTTTTTTCAGTTATTTATTAAAGCAAGGCCATGCTTTAATAAATTATTAAAGCATGGCCATGTTTTTAGAATAAAAGTAACTCAGATCGCTCAATAAATATCAATAAGTATAAGTATGTATCAATATTCAAATTTGCACTGGCTAACCCGTCTTTCTAATAATCTGCCGTCATAAAGAAAAAAGACGCTTCTACCTAAAACTCTAAACGAAGAAAAAAATTGTTTTGTGTTTTTAAAATTGTAAGACTTGCTGTGCGATAAATAATATGAAAAAAATAAGATTTTTTATGCACAAATGTGTATTTGACTTTGCTCTATCGGATCGTATACGCAAACTTTACTAAAATAAATATTAAGTACTAAATAACTTAAAATCTCTTTTTCTTCTTAGTAAAAAGAAATACTGAGAAAATATGAAATATTACAATGAAAAGACGTATCTGGCTAGAAATGACTTTTCAACTTGGTAATTTATTGAAAAATACGTTTTTAGCCAGTTGTTGCTTTCTTATTCTGCAGATGCGCCATGGTGATAATATTTAATTATCTATTGACAAGCAAGTTGGGATGGATTAACAACTGAATAACCTATAATTTAGCTCAAACGGATATCTACTTGTTTAATGAATTATAGGTAAGTAATAATAAAAAAAATAAAATTTAAAATAAGACTTAATTATATTTCAGGGTACATAAAACAGTTAACAAAACAATTAAAATTGTTTCAGAGACAAAAAAATAGAAACTACATCTTTTATGAGATCACTATTTTATCTAATCAACTTTTTTATGTGATGCTTTATGTGTGTGTGTGTGTGTGTGTGTGTGTGTGTGTCTCTAAGCAAAAATAAATGATTTATCTATCTATCATTCAAGTAGTACTATTAATCAAACTAAAAACATCGTTACCCAGAAACCTAATAACTAACTTGAAACTGCTTAAAACCATAGATTTTGCACTTCTTCACGTATATGAAATTGGTAATTCATTGAAAAAAATATTTATCTTGATTGTGACAATGTTTCATTGCAAAACTAGCATAAATTAATTATTAAATTATTTTTAATGCACTAACCCGTGCTAAGGACAATTTAAAAACCTAATTAGAGGCTAAAAATTCCACCCCTGCCGGGATTTGAACCCGCGACCTCTGGCTATCCGTGCCAGCGCTCTTTCCAAATGAGCTAATGGGTGACTCACCGACATCAGTGAAATTTCGAACCTCTTTACAATATTCTCTGTATTACGTACAGGCAGCGACATCTGGCTGAAGTAATTTGCATCACTTGCAGCCCCGAGTACCTACTTTGCAGTTAGGTTTTACATCGGAATGATATCGCTGTACATGATTATATTATTTTTAATGCACTGACCCGTGCTCTATTGTAGAGGTTCGAAATTTCACTGATGCCGGTAATTGCTCATTAGATCAGTTGGAAGAGCGCTGGCACAGTTAGCCAGAGGTCGCGGGTTCGCGTCCCGGCATGGGTCGAATTCGTAGCCTAAATAAATAGGTTTTAAAAATTGTCCTTAGCACGGGTTAGTGCAACAAAAAGAATATAACATTGTTTTTATTTAACAAGTATACTGATATTAACGGGACTAGTCGTTTGAATATGTAGTAGTGAGTATCCGTAGTCAAATTCTATATTAGAAATATTTTTTCAACCAAACACTATGTATTCTGGTCGACTAGTTAGTCAAATTAGTCCACGAACATTTAATTCTTTATTTAAATTAGTGTCCTCCGTACAATCCATATGATCGCATTACATGTCTGTATCCCTCCGAATCAAACTGATTATGACATGTCGGCGTACAAGCAAACAGATCCGACAAAAATCTACAATTAAGGTACAGTCTTTAATAGAATACATGCGAATGGTATTTTTTTATACATCACTTATTTCTTCAGGGTCACTTTCATCACTTGTTTCGTCACGAGTGAATTACGAAACTAAAATTATTATTTCGCGTATTTTCTCACACAAGTATTGGTGTCGGCGGTGGTGTGTTCGTGTCTTGCTTCTGCTTGAAAAAGTGAGAGGGAGGGCGGTGCATTAACTAACCGCATGGTGTTTTTTTGGCGCGAAAATGTGAAAATTAACTTAGCAATGTAATTTTCACATTTTAATGCTCCTATGGCTTTCCGCAAAGTAACGCCTGATTCCATACAATATCAAAAAAAATCTTCTATACGAGGGCTGCTACTTATGTATGCGGAATAGAAAAAATAAACAAATGTATATGGCTAAATATGCTTTTATTGTTTTTCAAAGTATTTTCCACTATGATCGATACACTTTTGCATTCGATGAAACCAAATTGTAAAACACTTTTTCCACTCTGATTTAGGTATCTCCCAAAAGTGCTGTTTGAACGCATCTACGGCATCTTCACGGGTCGAAAATCGTTGACCACGTAATTTATTCTTTACATTTGGGAATAAATAGAAATCATTGGGAGCCAAATCAGGGCTGTACGGTGAATGACCCATCAATTCTATTTTTTGACCATCCAAAAATGTACTTGTTTCCTGTGATGTATGACAGCTGGCATTGTCATGGTGAAGTATGATTCTGCGTCGCTGGTTGTTTTGTCGTATTTCTTCAAATACTTCCGGCAAACAACTGGGCGTCGATTCTCTTAAATGACAAACAATGTTCGAGCAATGGCATGACAAGAGTAATGCCAACGCATGACATTACAACAACCGTATTCCACTACCTTTTACATGCATTACTCTGGCTCTGTCGCTGTATGAACCTTGTCATGCTCTTGTCATGTTCTTGTCATGCTCATGCAGTTTCACTGTGCTACTCGGTCGGTCAACCGGTATTGCCACTTTGTGAACTGGAAATTCTACCTTAATATTCGGAGCACAAAAACGTTGCTTGTAAGGATTGTATCTGCAATAAATTACTTATATTTCAGTTTTTTATAACTTCGCAATCTTTAGAGGGTTTTAATCACAACAAAGCTATCAAAATTGTATTTATTTGTTAGAAATTTGGCTGTTTGTGAAGTTATCCAAATCCAAGCGTAAAAAACAAGCAAACTAATCTGTACAGTATCACGTGACCATCAATTGTTAAGTATGTTGCCAGATCGTAAATTTTAATACAAAAACCGTACTATTTGGCTTTCGCCAGTAACTTTTTGTGCGACCGCCCTCACTGTACATTTTCGACTATTTTTAGTCATAAAAATGGTTTGTTTCCGAAATTATCTAACGCAACGTTTCAAGCAAGACTTTTTCATTAATATCAATATCTAACATACGACATACAGTAAGCATAGCACAAGTCGTGTTTAGTTCTAAATAAATAAAATAAAGTATTTTTAACCGACTTAAAAAAAGGAGGAGGTTATCAATTCGATGCATATATTCCTTTTTTTACTATGTTTTCGCATATCCTCGTCAAATATTAACCGATTTGGATAAATTTTATTTTGTTCGACTAGGTTTAGCATCCCATTGGTTTCATTTTAATTTGGTGAAGATCTGATGAAGACTTTCAGATATGAAGAAAAGGCGTAATGAGGCCCATCCATTAGTAATATGCATATTATGTTTCAGAAAATATAGCGTAAAATTGGTCCCAGGGTAATCTGGTAATGTTCTGATGAAGACCCTGAGATGGAAATTGAGAACTTCAAATTTTAAGGCAAAAAAATTAAGTTATGTTTTGATGTAAGAAACACTTTGTTCATCAAATACTTTCATTCAGTATTCATTGACATTCTCTGTGTCTGTTCGACATTGTTACGACGTTGAACCTAGAAATCCGGAATTTAAGTTGAAATATGTAGTTTCCTAGGGTAGCAAACCCTAGAAAAATCAAGAGCCAGATGTAGAATAGCCCAATAACACCTATAAGTGTAAGGTACCGTTGCACTTATTAAACCAGAATATAAGTCAAAATACACAATTTAATGTCGTGGCTATTATTCCCTTAGTAAAAAATATACTACATGCAATAGTTATTAAAGCCACATTGTCTATTTTAAAAAATTAAAATAAAAAGTAAAATCCGACTTCTGTACAAAATACGCAGCAGAGAGACGCCTACCTACTCTCTTTATTTTTTAATTCTATTCATCTTAAGGCTCTCTGAAAGAGATAGCTCTCAGCGATAAGACGGCCAATTCCACACTGTGTGAATTAGATATTTCAGCATTTCATGTAGGTTCAAAGTGTATGGTGTGTACGGTCCTAAAGTAACCGGAATTTACTACATAGGGTTTACAAGATAACGAGTAAGTCTAAAACTAGTAACTAGTCTACAATATAGTCTACAAACGTAAAAAAAGGAAGATTTCGTACTAATTCTATTGAAATTTAAATAAACTTTTAAGATTTGTAATAAGGAGGCGCAAGTAGTTCTACGGAATCCTATGATGCGCGTGGCCCGACACGCACTTGACCGAAGTTTGGGCGAAATATTTGATTAAATATATTTGATCTTACCAAATATGAACTGAAACAGAAATTAACAGCATTTTTGAAATTGATGTGATAATAGCTCATTTTACTTCTCACCTTCCGTTATGCTTCCTAGTACAAACTTTTAACACACATCACTACCATGCACAAATATACACTCATCCTACTTTTTCACACACCCTCTGCTCAGTGGCTGAAACCCGAATCCAAGACGCCGGTCGTAGGGATGAGCAGACACACACATGCACACACAGTTATATACACGTACATTTTAGTCTCTTTTATATAAATTCACACACAGTTATATACACGTACATTTTAGTCTCTTTTATATAAGTTTTGCAAACATCTGTAATTTTTATACTAACTTTACACCTTATGCTGATGATGCGTCGAATATAATACCGTTCTTTTGTAGACCGGGAGGCCTAGAAACCTAAGATACAGATCTTTTGATCTAGTCTAAGCTCCAGTCTTTCCACAAATAGTGCATTCTGTTGTATTTTATTATTTATCCAATATTATTTTGAATACGAATGTAATTTGTGGACAGAAAAATTTTAGCTTATTTACAATCGGGCTACAATAATTCCAGCTCCGAAGTTAGTAATATTAATTATTTCATTTATCTAAAATATCGTATCGTATACCTTTTAACTCCAAACCGTATACCTTTTCAAGCAAACCGGCGTACTAAATGGTAAGCACAGACTGGCAACACTATTAGTTTGACAAATTTAGTCTGTGTGAAGTATACATCGTAATTCGTACCTACGACGATTTCTAATTTGTGACATACGTCGGTTAAAATAAAGTTTCAGTTATTAAACTCTTCTTAGCAAACCTTTCGTTAGTGTACAAAGTGAAAATGAAGTGTTTGTGTATTAATTGAGCATCGAAATCGGCATGAAATGTAAGGAACGAAGCCAATACCGAACGAATGAAAGTCGTGTTATCGAGACTTCTTTGTATGCAGGCTTGGTGAGTGTAAAAGAAACATTGATGTGGTCCTTATCCTTATAACACCCCGTTGGATTCCAGCATGGTACTGGAAAATATGTATCACTATTTATCTCTGTAAATTACTGGTGTGCAATAAATAATTCTCTATATATCCGCCGCCCCCAACTTTACCCACCAACCAGCCACTGCAAGCAATATGAATGTAGACAAAGGGTACTAGTACCACCACGATGTAGTAATTTTCGTGCTTATTTACGAAGCTAAATATCACAATCCTATGTGGTAACAGTTAATATTATATATACATCACATTAATATTAACTGTTAGAACTTATATAAGTTATAGGTGTGATCACTTCATTGGATAAACATTGGATAAAGAAATCCTTCTTTAAAATGTGTGTATTATAGTCACAAATATAACTTCTTTCAGAGAACCGTCTTCATCTTCAGCATGGCAGGGGTCTCCACTGATTGGGTCATTGACTTCCACTCCCAATGGAAGGCTCACGCTTGTGGAGGCAAAGAGCCAAGATTCCTACGAAACAATCTGCATTTATAAACAAAATTCGTTTATATAAATACATGCTTACCTGTCCGGGATCCAGAAGTGAGTATTATGTTATGTTGAGGCCATGTATGTGTCTAAAGGCTGGTTCCTGAATTGAGAAATACACTCAGTAAATACTTTGCTGAGAAATTCTTAGAGACAGCACTACAGTCGAGTTTTAACTTAGCGAAATTGTCAATTCTATAAATACATAGCGAGCCCCAATGGGAATCGAACTGATGACCTCTGTTTTCATAGTTAGCCACTGGGACATCGACAATATATAGAAGCTATGTAGTTATTTATTAGGTATTTATGTAAGTAGGTTATTTATTACTTATGTATTGTATATGTATGTATTTATATTTCTTTGATGGTTTATGTAGTTTATTCATTTACTTATTAGAATTTATTAATATAATTTATATATTTATTGGGTAGATATTTATCTTGATAGGATTTTCTTATCTGTGTAAGTGTGTAGTGTATGTTGTTCAAATGCATAGACCTGTTTCACATCTCCACTCCGAATCCCCAAGGTTTGTTGGAAGAAATCTCTCACAGAGATAAGCTCGCCTTTGTACATGTATTTTCTTAAATTTATTATTTATGTTTTAAAGTATAATAATAATAATAGTTGTCAAACAATACCATACATAGCATTATTGCTATACTACACATATGTGTACCATAGCAATAATGCTACATAGATAATGTCATTAAATTCATGCCTTGTAATCAACTATTGTTAGAAGTCAGGAATCCAAGTTATTGATAATAATATAAAATTATTTTAAATAATAAAATATTTATTTACAACACTGAGAAAACATGTGATAAACACAATTTTAAGAAGAATCTGATTGGTTCTTATAATAAACTATGATTTGCACCTTAAGTCACATTTCTTTCTCCACAGCCTCTCCACAAGAACTTGCTACAGTGCCACACCCTCGAATAAGTCCCGGCGTCTGCGCTCAACACTCTGCACACAAGACATTCTCGGCGTCAGCTTCCAAATTCTGAAAATTGAAGAATTCTAGTAGGGATTTGTTCAGAGGTTTCGAAACTGACAGTAGCTAGTCAGAGCAGGGTCACACTCATTTGCAGTTTTGGTGTTACTTTGAAATAAATCTTTTGATTTGATTGAAAGCCACTTCCTTTTTTTAATTTTGAACAATTTAGGTACTTATGTGAAATAATTTTGTATTGTTACTTCTATTTTTTTTATATTTGAGTGAGGTTGTAACCAATAAAACTTGTTTTTTAAATATGTGCTTTTTACAATAATTATCAAACCTTACCTAAATCTGTGAATTACTCCACTTCTCAGTCCTCTCTCAAATGTAAGTGGAGGCCGAGTGTGTGGCTTTGCCATAGATTGGCATTATGAGTAGAGTACGGTGTCCTGGCATGCATACACATAATGTTCAAATCTAAAACAGGCAATATACCATTACAGTCTATTTATTCTTACTTGTCCAATTTAGTAAACAAGATTCTAACCTTAAAATTGAGATTAGATTCCTAAACTAGACATTTTCTCGCAAATTCATGAACTATGTTTATAAAATTGGCAGCGTGTTATCTAAAAGAGTGTTCCAAGTTACTTCATTTATGGAAATATGGCAGTTTTGGACTAAAAAGTTACAGTTTACGGGTAGAATCTTGTTTACTAAATTGGACAAGTAAGAATAAATAGACTGTACATGGATTGTGTTTTATATAGCTACATGGAAACTAGCCAATACTTAGGTACTTACAAATCCAACATGTGGGGAGTGGTATCCCTTTCTATTGAGAAACCGCTCTTCACGGAGTGTTGCACGAAGGATGCATGCCATGGCATCAATACAGCCCCGCAGTCCATCAATTTCGAATTGTCTAGAATAAAAAAACAATAATTGAAAGTGAATTCAAGTTATTTAGTAACTTTTCTACGTTTATGCTTGAGCTTGTATAACTTCGACTTGATGAGATGCACTTCTCTCTACTCCAGTAGATAGGTGGCAATGACAATTTTTTTTAACACTACAATGATGTGTGGTACAGTGCCACTCAGGGCGGTGGTAGCGGAGCGGTGTAGAACTCCGGCCTCTCAATCGGGAGTTCGTGGGTTCAAACCCCGGCATGTACCAATGACTTTGTTTTCTAAGTTATGTACATTTGTGAAATTATAGTAGCAATACCACTCGCCGACGGTGAAGGAAAACATCGTAAGGAAACTCTAGTGTCTGAAGTGTTAACGTACCTCAGCGCTTGCTACATGCAATGGCCCAACTATGAAGCTAAGTGCGGAAATCTCAGGTCTAACTAACTAACTAACAGTGCCACTCACATGTTTCAGTGTCAAGTTACACATTTTTACTTATCTGTCCCGAAATTAGGTAGGTACATAATTACAAAATAGGTCTTTTGCATACCACAGAAATCTAGTAGGTAAGTAAGTAGGTATATGTTTTTATTCTAATACCTTGACACTGTGAAGGACACTTTGCCCTACTAGGGCCTGATATGAGCCTGTCACAAGAAAAGACGGCGATGAATGTCCGTAGAAGAAAGATTATACCTACTTAACTTACTAAAAAGTAATCCAAGAGACGACCACCTCAAACTATTTATATTGAACTCATGTAAGTAACATACCTTTATTATAGGGGATATCCCGACTTGCCTCTGCTCCTGGGGTATCAATGGGATTAATTCGTCCGCCAAATGCCTCAACCCATGTTTGGAAACACGGAAGGTTTTTGTGAACTCTGATTGTTGGAACGATTGCCGAAACGCGTGAAACCGACGTCTGTTTCGGCGCTCTTGTACTCTGCGCTTCGCCCTGTTGACTATTTGTGATAATCGCTATCATAAACCGAGTGAAGAAGTATAAATTTTATTAAAAAAATACTTTTTAACCTTCTTCGTCACAACTGCCAGTGAGCAATCATACCGAAAAAGCTACTGTTGTTCAAAGATACTAATATTGCAGCTGTCAGGTAGCTGTCATGCAGTTATATAGCTCAATGAAACGTCAAATAAGGAGTAGCATACGGATTTGACAGCCAGACTGTTACCAAGGAACTGTAATTTTGTAAGAGCATACGAAAGTGGCTCCATGTAGCTCTACGGTACCTGTCATGTCGTTCATTGGTCGTTAAATGGCACATTTGTGCTTAGTGGAATACCGCTAGCGTAAAACCTTGTAATTGGACTCCCGATGAACTCCTTGAGAACTGTAATGTTGTTGAGTAGAATCGGGGCCCTGGTCGTGTACCACTCCGAATTAACCGTTCTGCGATTCTCCAGTGGTATTGTAGCCACATGGCCATTAATACCAAAAAAGCAGGCCACCATTTGCTTTACAGTGCTTTTTGCACGAGCCACTGTCGTAGGGTTCGGCTCATTTTGAAACACCCAAACTGTTGATTGTTGTTTAGTTTCGGGATCGTACGCGTAGATCCACGATTCGTCACCTGTGTAGATATTATAAACAGATTTTGAGTCGCCTCTGTTGAATTTTTTTAAGGTTTTCTTGCATCATACGACGCGAGCAGCTTTTTGATCCTGAGTTAAGTTGTGCGGGATCCAACGCGAACAAATTTTTTTTACAGACAAATGTTCATGTAATATCCTATGAATGCTCGTCATACATATGCCCAGAATAGCCTCTATCTCGCGGTACGTAACATGGCGGTCTTGCATTATTAGTTTTCGCACAGCTTCAATATTTTGTGGCACAACCACCGATTTCGGGCGACCTTCTTTAACTTCGTCCATGAGCTTACTGCGCCCGCGATTAAACTCACTAAACCAGTGATACACAGTCGTTTTTGATGGAGCTTCACCACCAAAAGTCGAAGTTAATTTATCTACGCACTGTTGTTGCGTTAAACCACGTCGAAAATCGTAATAAATCATAGCACGAATATTTTCACGAGTGAGTTCCATTTTTTCAGCGATATGACATTTTAAACCCAACAAAAACAAAACACTAACGTATATAAGAGAAAAATATTAGCGGCCAGTATTTAAAAAAAGAACGAATTTGACCATGGAGGTCAGACATTGCGTTTAAAATTATTGGAATCCCAGATTCCGCATACATAAGTAGCAGCCTATGTACTTATGTTCTTCCATCTCAACATGATGGCAAACGTTTTGCCACTCTTCTTTGTTATTTCGTCCATCCTGTTCTGTGTTAGTTTCATAATACTTTGCATTTTTATTGATACAATTCTTTCTGGTAGATACCCCTTTACTAGGGACCAAATATTTTCTATGGAATTAAATGTAGGGTGACAAGGCGGCAATCACAAACCGGGGGGTGGGCAGCAGCGCCCCCTGCAGTACAATTCCACCGAACTGCGATCGCCAACCCGCATGCCCAGCGTGGGGATTATGGGCATTACCCCCTATGATAGCACAACGTGGCGCTCTTTAGGGGAGGGCTATATCCAGCAGTGGACTAGTATAGCCCAGCCTGCGAAGGCTGCAATCGCAGAATGCTATGGCCGTATTCATATAAGATATTTTCAACTTTATATTGTTTACATCTTTCTTTACTTTGAAGAATGAATTCATAGAGTGCAGGTTTCAGCATCGAGGATGAATGACAGATATTACGTTGAGATATTAACCATCGGATCATATCGTGTTTTTTTAAGATTTAACTGGTGCGGGATTCGATACATTACTATGGTGTGACGCGTAGTCGATAACTAAAACGCTATTCGGTTTCAAAATTGGTATTAGTTTTTCTCTTCGTCTGTACCGTGCTACCACCCTTCATAAAAATAAATAAATAAAATGTTTATTCTATAAAAGGTACATGCAACTTTTACAAACAATCGTTTCCGCCAAAGTAAATGATAGTTTGTTGGCAGACTTAAACTCACTTTAAAACTAAGTTACGTAAACTACCTATTAAATTACTTAAATTAAGTTCACATAGAAAAGTAAAACAAGATACTTCATAGGATCAATTCGTGGTAGGTACTGGTTACAAACTGGTCCATCAATTCAGAAGCTACACACTTTTTATAAAGCTTTTTACTGGCATATTGTGATGATCTTAGTTCCACTGACATTTCATTACTTCTTTATTTCTAATTATACTATTTTTAATTTAATGCACTAACCCGTGCTAAGGAACAAATTTAGAAACCTATTTAGAGGCTAAAAATTTCACCCATGCCGGGATTCGAACCCGCAACCTCCGGCTATCCGTGCCAGCGCTCTATTCAATTGGTAGAGCGCTGGCACGGATAGCCAGAGGTTGCGGGTTCGAATCCCGGCATGGGTGAAATTTTTAGCCTCTAAATAGGTTTCTAAATTCTTTATTTGTTTCACTATGTTCATTTTGAAATTGTCGTACGAAATATGTGTCCCAATATCGTCGTCGCAGGCCAAGGCGAAGATGGTGGGACGAACTGAATGCATTCTTGCCGGGATGGTGCGAGGTGGCTAGGAGGTATGGAAAGCAAGAGAGGCGATCTTTGCCTAGCAGTGGGACTCAAAGGCCGCGCAAGTCGGGCTCGCCCTCAGAGGATTCCGTACTCGCAGTTTTTTCGGAACTTTAAAGAACTAAATTTGATGACAAATATGTTGTTTTTTACCTTGTATAATATTGTCTCCAATACAATATTTCTTGCTTTAAAAAAGTTCATAGTTCTGATTATACTATTTTTATTTATAATGCACTAACCCGTGCTAAGGAACAAATTTAAAAAACCTATTTAGAGGCTAAAAATTTCACCCATGCCGGGATTCGAACCCGTAACCTCTGGCTATCCGTGCCAGCGCTCAATTGGTAGAGCGCTGGCACGGATAGCCAGAGGTTACGGGTTCGAATCCCGGCATGGGTGAAATTTTTAGCCTCTAAATAGGTTTTTAAATTCATAGTTCTGGTCAACGCTGGAAGTACCCCCCGCATTTTCATTCCCTTGAGTGTCGAAATATACGTTTTTTAGTTAGTTGTTGTACTTGGAAGTTCGATTTTTTTCACGGCTTCAAGAGGCCGTAGACTTGAATACATGTCATGGTTTTAATTTAAACTCGATACCTGAACGCGTTTCCGAGATCAAGGGTCTTGACAGACAGATGTACGGACGGACAACAAAATTATCTTATAAGGGTTTCGTTTTTTTTATTTTGAGGTACGAAACACTAAAAACTCTTAAAGGCTGAGTAATTAAGTTTTAGTAATAGGCGATAGAATCGCTCGTAAACCCGGCTGCTTGAGTGATCTTAAACGATCACGAAGGTTAAGCAACATAGGGCACGTTTAGTGCATAGATAGGTGACCGTCTATGACTAATGCCGGCGCCAGACAGAAGTTCAAACAAATGATCACAATGATCATGAGTGATGGGAAACATCCGGACGGTCTCACTATGATTCCGTGGGAGAGAGGTCGGTCCCTGCTCTGGGATGCCACATGTGTCTGTACATTTGCACCGTCTCATGTAAGCTCAACAGCCATTTCTCCTGGGGCTGCTGCAGAGGCGGCTGCTAGACACAAATGTCTGAAATATAGCACATTAATGTGCAGTTACTTTTTTGTGCCTTTGGCCATTGATACTACGGGGGTTTGGGGAGTCCAGGAACGAGCCTTCATAAAGGAATTAGGGCGTCGCCTAAGGAACCGTGGCATGGACTCTCGCTCCGGGGCATACTTGATGCAGAGGATCTCCCTCACTGTGCAGCGGGGTAGCGCTGCAAGCGTTATGGGAACCTTTGGTTCGGGTATGTCTCGGGGCGGTTTGCTCGACAGTTAATTTTAGTTTGTGTTTTTGCGTGCATATAAGTTTTTTTTTTCTGACATATTTTTGTGCTTATGTATATTTTTTATATTTTATTACTTTGGAGGAAACGTTTGTGGATGTATATTTTTATGCTTTTATGTGTAAGATTGTGCTCTGTGTGTATTTTACTAAATGATCACATAAGTGTGCACATGTGTGGCACGGACATTTTATGTGACAATAGTACCTAACAAATGTCCGTGCCACACATGTGCACACTTATGTGATCACTTGTTTGAACTTCTGTCTGGCGCTGGCATAACGCTAGTGGCCTTTTTCCGAGCGGTATCGTGCTTCGCAAGGTACGTTAAGCAGTTGGTGCCGGCTGCCGTCGATAGATGGCAGGCGTTAAGCCAAGTAAGAGGCCTTAGGGCGGCTTCAAAACTTCTGACAGTAAGACCAGCCACTAGTCTTGCAAGCCTTCACCAATCCGAACTTGGTCCCCGTGGAGTATGGGCTATACCTTCCTCAGGGAAGAGACCCGTGCCCCTCGGTGAGGACATAATGGGTTGATGATGATGAATAGGCGATAATATGCCTAGCACTAACCCGCCACCCTTGCGCAAAAGGGACCGTAGTGGCCTGCTGACGATTTCCCTAAAAGTCAAAGCAATTAATGGGGCGGAGACGCAAAAACTTACTTTCACTAAGCTCTGCGCCTCCCGGCATGAATCATTGTTGCAAATTTATTATAGTGTCGCGCACAGTGACCTTTTAAGTGAATACTACAGAAAGCTCGTTTTGTTATTTACCCACCGTTGTCTTGTGATTTTAGCGCTTCAAGCGCTGCGCCTGGTTGAGCGAAACCAAGTTTCATTTCAAGCTACTCCAGCTGCCAAATACATACATATTTTGAAACTTCGGAAACGTTAAGATGAATAAGCAACCACAATGGACTGTTCTATAATAAAACTCAAGTTTCACTGAACGAACCGCATCTAATTAAGGTCAACGACAATATTATGTACTTTTGAATAAGTAGACGATTTAAGATGAGATAGCAATAGGGACCCCTTAAGCGGATGTAGCAAATGCGATATATAAATTACAAACACACTTTGAAAAAATCTCATATATTCTTTTGCAATATGCCATTTGGTTTCGATTCCACCAAGTCAGGCAAGAGTAGTAGAAAAGAAAATAATTTCCCATGCATTTAGGTTTTTTGTTTACTGATATTTATCATACGTACATATAATGTATATAATGAGGATCCAAACAATTTTAGGCCCGTAGCAATACTACCGGTATTAAGTAAAGTGTTTGAGAAACTAATTTTACACCAATTGTTGACACACTTTAGTTTAAATAAACTCTTTCATAAAAAACAATTCGGTTTCACTAAGGGTCGTTCAACGACCGACGCAGGAGTGGCATTAATGAATCACATCTTTGACGCGTGGGAGGAGGCGCAGGATGCTATCGGAGTTTTCTGTGACCTTTCTAAAGCTTTTGATTGTGTAGACCATAAAACGCTCCTTTGTAAATTGAATAGATACGGTCTCAGTAATGGATCTCTAGCTCTTCTTCAATCATATTTAGCATACAGAGTTCAGAAAGTTGACATAAATAGGGTTAAGTCTTCTGGATCTGATGTTAAAATAGGAGTTCCTCAGGGTTCTATTTTGGGGCCTTTCCTCTTCTTAGTATATGTAAATGATCTGCCCTACCTAGTTGAGAAATTGTCACAAATAGTATTGTTTGCAGACGATACTTCTCTAATTTTTAAAATTAAGAGAGGTCAATCTAATCTAGACGATGTAAACAACGCCCTTTCTAAAGTGTTAAACTGGTTTACTGTAAACAATCTCATGTTGAATGCGAAAAAGACAAAATGTATAAAGTTTTCATTGCCCAATGTAAAAAAAGTGGACACAAGTTTAATTATAGCTGGTGACAGACTAGACTTAGTAGAGTCCACGGTGTTTTTAGGTATTACAATAGACTCGAAACTGCAATGGGGTCCACACATAAAAAATCTAGCGGGTAGGTTAAGTTCAGCCGCATTTGCAGTTAGAAAAATTAGGCAACTAACAGATGTGTCAACTGCGAGGCTTGTATATTTCAGTTATTTTCACAGTATTATGTCATATGGTTTGTTACTATGGGGGCGTGCGGCAGGTATAGAAACAGTTTTTATTCTACAAAAAAGGGCTGTTAGAGCTATCTACAATTTACCTACCAGGCAATCGCTAAGGGATATTTTCAAGGAAATCGGAATTCTAACGATGGCTTGCCAATATATATTCGATAACATAATGTATGTACGAAAAAACTTAACAACATTTAAATTAAACAGGGATATCCATAACGTAAACACTAGAAACAGAAACAAAGTTGCTTTATCTAAATTCAGATTAGCCAAGGTAAATGCATCTTTTGTAGGACTAAGTGTACGTTTTTACAATAAAATTCCAGAACATATTCTATCCCTGCCTGACAGCAAATTTAAAAATTTCATTAAAAAGGCGCTGTGTAAAAAGGCCTATTATAGAATAGATGACTTTATAAATGATGTAAGCCCTTGGCAGTAGACCAATTCCACAACGAGTAAATCATAGTTATTAAATAAATATTTTATATGTAGCAACCGAATCACTGCAATCCTCAGTGTTAGTTATGTATGTCATATTATAATTTAAGTTTGTACAGACGACGTGATTGCATATTAGTAAATATATCATACGTTCTATAACTGACAAAAACTTAATCTGCAGGTTTGCTAAAGGTCATTCGAATGGTGGCGTGGTGGCCGGGTCATCTATCTCCCTCCAAAATGGTTGAGACTGATGATGGCTGACCTCTGCGTTATGCTCGTGAACGAGTGCTGTTCGTGTGTCTGGCCGCAGCACTTGTCATGTTTTCACGGCCTATGTAAAAAAAGTATATTTATTTAATAATGCCTTAACATTTAAAGTTATTAATGGCAATCATGGAATCTTATGCGTATAGGTGGTATCTAATGTATTAGATTTAAGACTTGAGAAAAGATGGTCAGAGTGGAGTTTTTTTTCCCGCTGCCTTTTTCTCCACTACATTACGGCCCGAAGGCAGCGGCTTTCACTTTCATGTTACATTGTACTTTGACATTCAGCAAACAGAATGTAAATTCTTTACGTTGAAATAAATTGAATTGAATTGAATATTTCGACGGTCGGTGGGCAGGCCACTAGCCCGGTGGGCCGACGGCAATGTAAAAGCGGCTGGGATTCATGGATAGAAACTAGCATAGGACCGGATGGGCCCAACAGTGGGCTCTGTTTATGGGCTAATTAGATAGATTCCAAAATCTGTGAATGCGCTTTGTGATTAATGCTGCAAAATTCGAAAAAGTTTTTAAAAACGCTTTCCTGTAGCTACAAATATGTAGCTAGGTAGTTCCCCTTGCTCCCCCATATCAAGTATTACCACCATGTACATAGAAATCTGAGGCAGATTGTAGGCAGTGGCTGGATGAGGGTAGCCGAGGACAGAGGAAAATGTTGTGCTTTGGGGGGGCCTGTGCCTAGCAGTGGAAGAGTACCTATGGGCTGATTTATTGATTGACACACAAATCACTGGTCAGACTTCATAGAACAAATACGTTGCTTAAACTGGCCGTGAATATAAAATAATAATACCAGATCATGTGAAGCTTCTGACCAGCTAAGGTCGATTTTTCTTATACAAGCGCCGAGATAGAATCGGAAGTTAATGAATTAGTTAATATAGATTATACATATTATGTGATTTGTGCAAGAAACTAATTAAAAAACCAAGTATGTATGTTTTTAGGATTCCGTACCACTAAAGGCCTATCACGGCAGCATTATAGTACCTATCACTAGCGGTGTAACTCGCGGTTTATCGATTTTCTCGTGGGAATAAGATATTTTCCCATAGTAAAGCGTAGCTTATGTGTTAATCCAGGCTATCAGCTAACTCCAAACCAAATTTTATTAAAATCGCCCCAGCCGTTCAGAAGTGAAGAAACAAACACAATTACAAACTTTCGCCTTTATAATATTTATGTGATCTGATTTGATAGTGTGCCTGATGATTTCATTGTCTACCTATCAAGACTTTTGCCCTTGTCTCAGGAACTCGTAGAGGTATCAAATTGAAATACAATTATATATAATTATATCAATTACCGTGTACAAACCTGTCTGCTGCGAAAAATTAAACTGCCGCACATATTGACACAAGAGAATCAAAACCTATATAAGGCGAGAAGCAATGTTTTCTACCGAACGCCCATACTCTCCCTCTCTCTGAGAGAAGGTCTGTACCCAACATAGTTAAGCTGCATTATTGATGTTTTCTTACATGTACGTCACAAAAAAAAATCGAGACAGGACTCCCGTGATGGACGAACTATTTACTTACATACATGTTTGTACGGAACCTTCGGTGCCCGAATCCAACTCGCAATTGACTTCATTTTTATTTATTGTTTCTTTATTTGGTTTATTCTAATTTCATTAATAAATGACGTTCTGTATTATTCTGTTGTATGCTTCATACTCTGCGTTTCAACTCTCACAGAGAGACCAGTAGATACTCTGGTTACGTTTTAATACTGACTCACACACTGACATCTAAACTATAAAAAAAATAGCAGGCACTTTAAATAGTGCTTCAGAAAGTTAATTGTTAATAATAATAATTGTTAAACTGAAGTTAAATTTCACATTAACGAGATGGGAATTACAATATAGCAAAAGCAGCTGCAAGAAGCACTCTACGGAAAAATACAAATATTTATTAGTATGACTTGGTTTAAAGAGCATATTGTTTATGGAAATCTTCGATACATACATTTATATATCATGTTTATATTATTCTTTGCCTTGTGAAATTAAAATATATTGTGATTTAGGCCTTTCGTATTATATCTATATTACTGTAATGCTGGCCTTTCTTAAAATAAAAAAACACTATTATTATACTTACTAATTCATAGATTTATTAATCCTCGTCCAACAAGGCGCGGCCCACACAGATAGTACGTGGGACAAGAACGGGGCGAAGACGTGAGGTCTTTTGAATTAATTTTCTTAAAAAAAATTAAGAGATGGAACATAAATAAACCACACAGATAAGACGCATTCATCTGTGTGGGCCGCGCCTAACCAATGAACACATTTATTTATAGGGATGTAATAGTTAGGCAATTATAGATTAGCCGTGAAGCCGTTGGTGCTGGCTGTCATGTAATGACAGTCGTTAAGCCATGTCAGAGGCCTCATGGGTGGCTTGATAACTTATGACAGTAAGGCCGCCACTGTCAGAAGTTATCAATATATATAAAATTTATGAATTTATAATTTAAAATTGTAATTAATTGTGTAAAATTGCCATTTTGTTTGAATTGAATTTAAGTGACACAAATATTTTTAACGTTAAATAAGTTATTTTTATATTATATTTTAATATTATTTTTCTTTTAATATTCTTATCTTATCTTATATTATCTTATTTTTATTAGGTATTTGATTTTATTTAACAGTTTTTCATTTGAGGATTTTTTGACATGGATTTTTTGACTATTCCTTAACTATTCTCATTTGATGAATTATGTAATTTTATGTCAATTGACATTTATATATCTATAAGCAATCTACCCACATTTGTGTGCTAGAGTATGGCGCAGACATGAATGAAGCATTGACTTCTTTCAAGAACTTATTGCACTATGTTTGCCTACAAATAATTTTTATTTTATTTTTATTTCAGCGTGAATGAAGTATCCTAACTGCTCGGCCCCAGTAGCGGAGGTTGAACCGAGTTTTTGCCGGAGGCACCCGAATGTCGGGCTGATAATCCGCCGCCTGGTACAAATACGCCGGGATTTGTGACGATGCGCCATCGTTGCTGGCTCGATAAACTCCCGCAAAAAATATATTTAAGAATAAAAAACCTACAGCTGAAAAGTCTTAATCAATCGGCTAATTTTATTGATTGTTAAATTCAAAATCAATTTAAGGCATTTTAACTGCCTTTTGCATAAAAATAGGATAAATCTCAATAATTTTGTGCCTATAGCAATTTTATCGAAAACTTCCTAAGTTAGTTTGATTTAATTTGCCTGCTAAGTTCAACGGATGCTTTGGGTTCCTAGTTTTTAAAATAAGTATCTTGTTTTATTTGAAGGTTTTTGGTAACTTCTTACTATTAACATTATGAAAGCTGACGTTTGTTGTTTTTTTTTTCATGGCCTCATATAGAAACATCTTTTTCAAAATTGATCTAACTCTTTCGCCACTACGCGTAAAGTAAAGATGTCATAAAGAAACATACGATAGGCAAGACGAAAGATTTTTAAATCCTCTTCCATAATCTGGGGACACATGTATTCTTTACAATAAAACCTATATGTCAGTAATAAACTAAAGTTTAACGAAGGTTAAAGCCTTTTTTCTAAAATTATTTTAAATCTGTGGGAAAACGGCTCGCAGTGTCATGGCGTCGAATCTGACGTCACGCCTAAGTAAACAAACAACGTAATCACTAGTAGTCACAACAAAGCACGGGTGAAGTTTACCAATGTGCAAACAATCTATGCGTGACATCACGCGGTGTGATGAGTATTTCAGTCAAAATGACTGAAAGCTGTATGATAATCTTTTATTTTATTGAAAATAATGGTAATTTCTTTTTTTATAAAACTAAATCAGTGTTTTAAATCCTTTTGACATTTACTTTCCCGTAATATAGTTAAGTCTTGGATTATTTGATACTGTCATCACGCCTATTACAAACACGCGCGAAAAACTTAACCCTCTTTTGCTTACGTTTCGGCCTAAAATGTCTCGAGCGCAAGTTTGACTCGAGAGCAATGGCAGTAATCCGTTTTTTTATAAAACTAAATCAGTGTTTTACATCCTTTTGATATGTACTTTCCCGTAATATAGTTAAGTCTTGGATTATTTGATACTGTCATCACGCCTATTACACACACGCGCGAAAAACTTAACCCTCTTTTGCTTACGTTTCGGCCTAAAATGTCTCGAGTGCCAGTTTGACTCGAGGGCAATGGCAGCCTATTTAACCTATCGATATTGTTACGAGACGTGGTGCACCGAATCGAATTCTATTAGTTGAACGTTACTAATGATCTAATGATAATTTATTTATTAGTATGTATGTATATCTTAATTATTTATTCATTTAATTATTTATGTAAGTAAGTTTATATAAATTTCGTTGAATTACTAATTTTAATATTTCTGTATTGCACCGACTACCCGTCTCAAATTTCTCTCATGTCTCCGTCTATGGTTGCCTGGAAGAAATGGCTTTTAGTAATAAGGCCGCCATTTGTACTGTATTTTTATATAATTTCTGTTACTGTTATTTCTGTGTACAATAAAGAATATTCTATCTATCTATCTATCTAATGATCTAGGTTTTGAAAATAGAACGTAGCTTCACAAAAATCCTGCAAGTAACAGAGTACTTTACTGTACTTTAGCTCCGCTGCAAAACTATCGGAGTAGGTAGTTAAGGGATCGCAAGTGATTCATAAGCCACTTTTCCCAATTGCACTAAGAAGAAAAATCAAAATCGCATTAGAGGCAACTTTGTTTCGAGTAGGCCGGTGAAATAGCTTCAGGGGGAGCCGCGGGGGTTCACAGGTACAGACTGAGAACAAACACAAGGCTGACTCTATATATTTTTTGTGGTTCAAGTGAAGTAAGGTAAATGAGCTACATTGCATCAAATTATGCCCTTTTTACTACGGTGGAGAGAATGAAGGAAGAAAGATTGACGAAACAAATATATATTGCGAATGTGAGTGGAAGGGCTGGTAAGGGACGTCCCGACATACATCGACCAAATAGGGGATGTATCAGCAAAGGGGAAGATAAAAAATACCCGGAACCGGTGAGCGCGCATGCAACGACGATGAACGTTGATGAAGCGAAGGTGATCTGTCAGGATCGTGGCAAGTGGGAGACCCTGGTCTGTGCCTACACCTCTGGGATACAGGCGTGAGGTTATGTATGTATGTATGTATGTATGTATGTATGTATGTATGTATGTATGTATGTATGTATGTATGTATGTATGTATGTATGTATGTATGTATGTATGTATGTATGTATGTATGTATGTATGTATGTATGTATGTATGTATGTATGTATGTATGTATGTATGTATGTATGTATGTATGTATGTATGTATGTATGTATGTATGTATGTATGTATGTATGTATGTATGTATGTATGTATGTATGTATGTATGTATGTATGTATGTATGTATGTATGTATGTATGTACTAGGGTGGGTGGACTAAAGCACATAAGTGAAATTGTTATTATATTTAAGGTTTTTTAAGTAGCCTATAAACGTCCCACTTCAGGGCACAGACGTTCTCTCGGAAGAGACTTTGGGCTTAATTACCACGCGAGCCCTCCACGGATTGGCAATTTCAAGCGCTGACGTATTTGAACACCCCAGAAACTCAGGCTTCCTCGAGATCTTTTCCTTCACAGTTAGCGAGTGGTACCTATTGCTACTATTCGCTGTGTCTGCTGTGTGGTGTCGGCCTAGAGAATAGCACCAACCCAAATTCTTCCCGCGGGTGTCGTAAAAGGCGATTAAGGGACACAAACCGGGGGTTGGGCAGCAGCGCCTCCTGCAGTACAATTCCACTAAACTGCGATCCCCAACCCGCATGCCCAGCGTGGGGTTTATGGGCATTACCCTCCAATGATGGCACAACCTTGCGCTATGGCGCTCATTAGGGGAGGGCTATGTCCAGCAGTTGACTAATATAACCTAAAAAAGATTGCTACTTTAAGTACGCAAATGTACATTACTTAGAACCTAAAGTCATTGGTACTTGCCCGCACTAGGAATCAAACCTGGAAATTTATGTTCTGAACAACATAAATAATTTAAAGAGCAGTTTGCTTAATAATTGGTAAAAACATGTATGTTACATTAATTGTTTCCTAGTAGCTGTAATAAAGTATGTTATCGAGTAATTTTATAACACGGCCCCTAAAAAAATTGTATTTTGAACTTATACTCGTATACTTCACTTCGCCCACCCTAGAATTATAATATACTAGGGGTACCAAATCGGCGGTTGAGAAGTTATTCTGATTTACGAAATTAAAATAATTTGATTCAAGTTACGTTCCCATATTATAAACATTTTGCCACATTATAAATATAACTTTATTTTTAATAATGTTGTCACTTTTCCGTACCTACTCTTCTTTTATAATGTTGTATACAATTATACAAATAATATTTTGTAAATTCAAGAATTACTGTGCAATCCACAACCGAACTTATTCCAATATTTGTCAAGATAATTTTATTTTTTAGGCCATCTTACCCCAGATTATCATAATGTCTATGTCAGTGGCTCGATAATACTCTGTATTGTACTTACATTTCGTTTGAAATCCACCTTTGTGCATTATACACTCATTAATTAGTAATTTATATGTTGTTATATGTTAATATTATTATTGTAACATTCCTGCGTTACGACTCCGTTTGTACCTAATTTAGTATTTCTCATTATGTTTCTGTCATGGTCATGCTAAAAATCAGCGCCGAACGGTTTCGCATGCGTCCCCGGGCGGCATATTGCTGAGCATGGGTCCACTTGCCGGGGACTTTATCGTTTAATATTTTTTATGTAACATTTTTAACAATGTAAAATTCTCTCATCTACGTAATTATACAATAATTTTATTGTGTAGGTGTGTCGCTATTGTTAGATACGCAACTATTTAGATGATCTCATACAGTTAAGGATTTTTATTTAGAAATGTTAACTATTGCAGTTCTGATTTCTTACATGTAAAAAATATGTAAAGGATGAATGAATGTGAGTGCACCTGTTAAGGTAAGATTTGGTGAATCTATTTGAAATAGCAACTGCTAAATGTGTAACTCACAATAAATATTCTTGTCTATACTCACAATAAATATTCTTGTTCTTCTTATTCTTATGTACTAGTCTTGTGTAAATAATGTAAACTTTATGTTTCGGCAATAAATGTAGTTCACTTTCACTTTCACATACTTTACATACATCATACACATACAATCTAGGTTCTCCTCACCCAGTGGGCCTGCATAGTTTACGCGTAAGCGAGAGGCGTAGCTGTATTTCTGAAACTTTTGTTTCGCGCCCGTGGACTCCAGAGGGGTCTTAGTCAGGCAAGTCTTAATTTATCGTTTCGGACCTATCTAGGAGCTCATAGCGGGTGAAATAATCTGATTTGTCCATTTCCTGTCTGCGGCAGTAACAAACGGTCGGACTTGGACGCACCTCGATTAACGGTCTTTTTTTGTTATTGTTTGTTTTACCTCAGACAGTAAAACGTGCCATCTCGATAGATGCCAAGTTTTTACACTGCTCCTTTACTATACTCACTCTACTACGAGAAAGTAACCCTCTACTATACTCCTATACAGGGAAGGGAGTCAATATTTTTTTATGTATCTTATAGCACAACGTGGCGCTCTTTAGGGGAGGGCTATGTCCAGCAGTGGACTAGTATAGCCTGATGACGACGACGTATCTTATAAGCGTCCCATTGCAGGGCACAGTCCCGCTCCCAGTCTCTCTCTGGGCTTAATTACGACGCATGCTCACCACGGATTGGCAATTTCAAGCGCTGAGATATTTGAACAACTCAGAGACTTAGGTTTCATAACTTCACAAATGTACGTAACTTAGAAAACAAAGTTATTGATACATAACTTTGTTTTATAAGTTAATTTTTTTTCCCGGGACTTAAAAATCCAGTAGCTTCCTATTAATAAGAAAGTGTTGTACCGCTCCGCTACCACCACCCCAACACCCCACTCCAACCGCAACAAATTAAAAATATCTCAAAAATACGCAATAACGTATATAATAGTAAATGTGTCAACAAAAAAAAAATCTGCAAAAAAACAGGATAAACCTTGATAATTTTGTATTTGTAACAATTTTATCGAAATCGGCCGGGATTGGTCGAATCGGTAATGACGTCACAGCTCAGTAAATATAGCGATCCGAGAACCCAAGAGTTGACTTGATGTTTGTTTGCTTACAGACCATATACCTAGCTCAAGAAAGTTTTGGCGGCTTATTTTAAAAAATAATTTTTATTTGCTTGTTTTTAGAAAAAAACACACTGAAGATTTAAAATTATCACTTTCTGAGCACTTATTACCAACGAAAAATCTAAGTTGGGTTTCATAAACCTACTGTTAAAGTGTCCCAATTTGTTAGATAGAAAACATATTATTGCACAAAAAAAAAGAATTTGCTGGTGTAACATCTCTAAAAAATCTAAATCGTTCAATATAATCTAAGAGTTTTTTTTTGTATCTATTAGTATTTTTAGAGAAGGGAAGATAGTTTGAATAACATTGCGAAACGCGTTTACCAGTGTCGCAGTCTCCGGTGAATCATTGTAGTAGGTGAAAACACATTTCGTCGTTTAAATATTGCAAAATGTCGTATGTCAAAAAAACATGATAGACGATTGTTTCATATGAATTGAAGGAAAACTCGATACGTGATGAATTAAGGTGAGTAAGACATTATAATCTCAGCCTGAGTAGGTAAAGATTATGATGTCTTGCTAAATTTTTCATAGAAATTTGGTGAAAAAAACGTTTTTTTTTCACATAAGACCATTTGCTATTTTTGTAATTTTGAGGCAAGCGTCAAGAGCGTTACTATATCGCGGAAAATTGTAAAAAACATGAATTGAGACACAAGAAAACTAAAAAGTCGACGAAATTAAATAATGGCGGACTCTAATGGACTTAACATGGCCTTTCCTATCATATTAAACATTTTTAGTGCATTTTCCACATTGGCGTGTTAATTGTGCATTTTTTAGGTAACCTTATATAGTAAGTATATTTTGTGTAATGCATGGTCGTCGTCATTATTACAATGTACCTTATTATATCTGCCGTTTAGCCATACTATTTCAGTACGAATAATAAATGCAAGTAACTGAAAAGTCATCAGTGTCTGCTGATACTTATAATATAACGGTACACGATTACGAAAGCGCCTACGGTACTTCACACGACGCTTCACGACTTAGCCAAGACAACTCCAACTCTTATATCTTTACGTTAAAGCTGATTCCAATTGAAATTTGTTAGATATCAGTGTTTATGTGAGCGCATCTAAGCTTCGAAGTAAGTAACCGGGTCTACTTCATTGTTAGCAGCAGGATAAGCCACTTATAATAAAGTAGCTCTCAAATATGCCAACCACAGACCTCTTGACAACATGTCAAGTCTATTCAATTGTTGACTTTAGAACTTCATAATAAGGTTGGAAGTGAAATTACTCAGTAGTAGGTACCTGTAGTACCTACATCCAGATTTCATATAATTAAGAGCATAGTTTCATTACGTATCGTCGTCTCTTGATCGGTAACTGCAAATAGTAAAATACTATCTTCGTCGCGCATGTGTATCGGATTTACATTATCTCGGCACCGGAGACTGCCTCACTTACCTCAGCTTACCACTTACCAATTTTGTAACGGTGTAACCGTTTTACACCATTTAGTACCACCGTACTAAGTGGTGTAAAACGGCTACACCATGGTGGTGTAAAACGAACATTTACGTATTCCTAAACAAAAAAATTAATTACTTCACCCACTTTATATTTCTTTTGGATTTTTACATACTAATAATAATCTGTCTTTAAAAGCAAAGTTAAGGAGTTTTATCTGTCCCTGCAAGTTAAGTATTCGTGTATTTTGTCTTTTCCGTATGTCTCCATATAGGTACACAATATTGTATTTATTTTCTCATCGCGTAGATTGTTATTATAACGAATTAATGTAAGTTTATCATAACTATGTGTGTAACTGTTTATGTAGGTATATTGTTATTTATATAAGTAGTGTATTAAAATATTCATATTTGCACCGACTACCCGTCTCTTATTTCCTTCAGCAACTTTCCGTCGTAAGGTTGTCTGGAAGAAATTGCTTTTAGCAATAAGGCCGACAATTGTACTTTGTATCTTTACATGTTTTATAATATGTGCTCTGGTGTACAATAAAGAATATTCTTATCTTATCTTATCTACTCTTGGAACAATAAATTGTTACATTATTTTTATTTTTAATGCACTAACCCGTGCTAAGGAACAAATTTAAAAACCTATTTAGAGGCTAAAAATTTCACCCATGCCGGGATTCGAACCCGCAACCTCTGGCTACCCGTACCAGCGCTCTACCAATTGAGCCAATGGGCGACTCACGGCATCAGTGAAATTTCGAACCTCTTTACAATATTCTCTGTATTACGTACAGGCAGCGACATCTGACTTAAGCAAATTGCATTACTTACAGCCCCGACTACCTACTTTGCAGTTAGGTTTAACATCGGAACGATATCACTGTACCCACATGATTACATTATTTTTATTTTTAATGCACTAACCCGTGCTAAGGAACAAATTTAAAAACCTATTTAGAGGCTAAAAGAGGCAATAAATTGTATAAATAAATAAATATTCATGGACATATTACACGGATTTCGTTAGCCCTATACTAAGTACAACTAAATGACTTGTGTTATAGGTGCTAAGTCGACGATAGATTTAATACAATAAATACATAAATAACATCCAAGACCCGAAACAAACTAGAAAAGTTCGTTTTGTTTAATAAGTTTTGTCTAATCTACAGCTTTAAAATAAACTGAGTGATCCGAATTTTTATACATTTTATTATTTTATCGCAAGCACCCTCATAATTTAATAGACAAGGATTCAGAAGAATTTCATCGTACCTTTCACGAACTACTTTATACCTAAATATTTGGAGCTTCACTTCGATCGCTCGATATCAACCCTTGTATGTCGGGATCGCGTCTCTTCCACAACGGGGGCCACGTCCGGGTTGGTGGAGTATTGACCAACGGCTTAGTGTGCCCTGCGAAGCACGAAAGCGCTCGGAAAAAATGCCACTAGCGGTAGTCACGGGACGGTCACCCATCCCGCATCTGACCGCGCCTCTTGTAGCTTAACTCAAGTATTTAATTCTAATTACTCGATTGGACTAGGCCACGAACGCTTCAGTGGAGCTCCACTTACCTACTAACAAGTTTTTAATGACTATTCTCTTTTGACTTGGAGGAGTAAAATAGAGGAATTGCGTTCTTAACCGACTTCAAAAAACGAGGAGATTATCAATTCGACGGATCAGCAGATACATTTTGGGCACCGAATCCAGGATATCCTTCTATAATACATACATACACGAATTTTAAATTTATAGGTCATATTCATTTAAATTATTTCTGCGTTTTAAGTGCCTTGTAGTAAAGAGAAGTCGGTTTTTATTTTTTATTTTGTAAATATATGTCTTGAAACCTAAACTACATATACTTTATTTTATTTCATAACGAAGAAAATTACAGTCCTTTCCGTCATTATATTAAATTAGTACAGTGTTAGCACTAGGTAAAAGCAAAGAAGGGGCTACAACTTCATACTTTCATACTTCATACTTTATTGAACCCACAGAAAGAAATATCTACAGAAAAAAATAAGCGGTTTTGTTAGGTACTCAGGTCTTTGTCAACATATCTTTCTTTGGTAGTATCGAGCAGAGCTTTCACACACACATCTAAGCACTCACTGCCACGGGGTCGTTGCGATGCACCCAGCCGCCTTATCACGCTCCAAATTGCAAATTTAATAACGCCATTTGCATTTGAAAGAAGCGAAACGAAGACGTTTTTGTGCTCGGTGATTTGTTCAGTTTATCTACGGCTAGTATCTTAATTAGATGTGTGCTTCCAGACGCTACAGTTCAGAACAGCGACGAATGTAAGGGTGCTGGCCCATCGGAGCGCATATAGATCGTGAAATGAAATGAAATGAAATGAAAAGGTTTTATTCAAAGTAGCGCAGAAGCTGCGGCTTAATGAACGTTACAATTCAAACTAGGTGTCCATTTCAAAATCTAGATCATTTTGGAGAAAAAATGGACAAAAAAAACTCCAAACTTAGTCTTTTCAAAGTCCTTAATTAACATAGTTTACATAATTATTATAAAACATAGAACTCATACATTGTACTGGCTTTAATTCTGATTTTGCTATATTTTCACTAACTATGATAAACAGTAGGCAATTTAAATGATTGTAAAGTAATAGGTTTAATACATACAATGATAAAGTAACATAGTATACCTATCATTACTGTGTAATTGGACTGGTTGTAAAGTGTAACATTATGGTGTAAAATAAATATTTTCTATGTACTGAAAAAAACATTCCTTAGATATAAGAAATAATTTGTACGTCCCCTTGAAATTTTACTAACGTCATCCCGTAGACAATCATGTAGATCGTGAATTTAACTCGCACAACGAAATACCTGCCTGCTTGTGAAGGAACTTTTAATTAATGTTGTTTCTTATATTTCTACAAATATTTATATCGCTGCCTCGCCTATCTAGAAACAATAAAAAGTAACTGACCTTTTCGAACGGAGTTTGCTCACGTGTGATGGCGCCCATTCAAACGTCACAGCTGGTTAAACACGAAAGCATCGGATGTGTGACTCATACGAGTCACACATCACACGAGTCACTCGTAAATGCATCAGCACGCTAAGTATTAATCCGACACGGATTCAATACCAAACGTTCTCCGTCTATCGCACTCAGGGTTTTGCTTAAGGCTGCTGGTGCGTTTCTCACACTTGACTCTTTTGACTTTATCACGCTCGCACAATCTAACATTTTCAGTGATTATAAAAAAGAAATATACTTTTGATACCTAGTGTCTGATAGTTAAATAGCCGTCTAATAAAATTGTTGAAATTGGAAGTACATTTTGTGTTGCTATACTTGCTGAAGTTTTAATAAAACAAAACTAGTCTTGAATGTCCGTAATTTTATTAAGCATCTATCAAATGCGCAAGCGTCAGGTGTAACAGCAACTTAACACTGGCGATTGCTGAAATACGCGAAGCGTCTCTAGGACTATCTATGAGTTTTTTCTCAGACTAAAAGTTATTTAACACAACATAACCTCACGCCTGTATCCCAGAGCATATTTACACTATATTTTGGAACCTACATTGTAGAATCGAAGGTAAACACCATCGGACTGACTGCAGAAAAAAACGGCCCTTTTTGGCAAAACTGCTTTAAAGATTATTCGACCTAGATTCTTGGCAGTAGGTTCTAAAAAGAGATACTATAAGTATATTTGGTAACATTTATGATGTTCACTTTTTCCAAAAACACGTTATAAAAGAAGGTATGATAGTACACAAATTACTTTAATACTAAAACAGTAGTAAAGGGTACTTATAAACTACTTACATCTATCTATAATATAAAAATGAATCGCTGAAAGTGTTGGTAAGCGCAAATCTCGAGACCAGCTGAACCGATTTCGCTGATTCTTTTTTTAGAATATTCCTTGAAGTACGAGGATGGTTCTTACGGAGAGAAAATAAAAAAAATTAAAGTATCGACTGTTAGGCGGTACGAAGTTCGCTGGGTCAGCTAGTGTCAATAAATACATACACAATATTTATATCTAACGTTAAGTTTAGAAGGAAAAAGAAAAATTGTAAATTGCTTTTCACTTTAATGTCAGACAGACTAGACAAAGCCAAAGTTCAAACCGGTGCGACGGAAAGAATATTAGATCTAACCTTAAGTTAGATCGAAAACCGTAAAGAGAGCATTTGCTAGATACTCCTACTTATTTACAATCCAAAAGACATCATTTTGTTTGTAGGTATTTATTTGTATTAGTTTATACTAATACAAATAAATACAGTCTAAATGAATATTATGAAAATTGTAAATAGATTTTTATATGTGACTTGGCTATTATTGTGAAGAAATATTAGTTGACTTCCTATTTACAAATGTTAATTGCTGAATTTATGAAATATTAGTGTACTTATTTAAGCATTCTAAATATTAATTTAAAATTTCAATAATTTTAAAATTGCTATGCCAATATCGGTAAAATTACATTAAAACTACAATTTTATCCATGTAACATCATAATGTACTGTAATTTATGGCAATAAATGATTGAATTGAATTGAATTACTATTAATACAAATAAGTACCTATAATTTCATACTTACTTTCGCGCTCGCTAGTAATAAGTAAATTTCTATACTTTTAAATTTACTTATTACTTGCGAGCGCGAACTACAAGTAATTTAGGACTTTAGATAATTTGTCATTCCTTTGTTTAGTTATTAATTATTGTAATAATTATTTGTTTATCCAGCCCAACCCTTTGCCAGAAATAAATGATTATTATAATTATTTTATCTTTCATTTAACATATATTTTAACTTTGAATTGTATATTTATTATCTGGAATATAGTAATGTCATTAAAAGACATCAATATATATTTTCTTTTCCTAATTTACGTTAAAACGATATTGGGCAACAAAATTATATATACGTCAATAAGATATTAACTGTAGCTTCTTACTGAATTATCAACTTTATCCATGTAGACGAAGTTAGAATGCCTGGTTGGCCTAGCGACAACACGCTTGACTAGGTCTTGGGTTCGATTCCTGATGGTGACTGCCGTAGGTAAATGATTTGTACTTAAATTTCTTCCACGTTTGTGAAGTCTATTACCATAGCATAAGGTGTCGTAGTTTGGGCCTAAAACGTGTGAAGAGTGATTATTTTGAGTGGAAATAAAGAAGAAACCGGCAAAGGGCTACGCGCAACATAGGGTCCAGTAGACAGGGGATTTTATCCGCTTTACAGAAGTAAAAACTTAAACAGCGTAGTTTACAATTGATTTTGTACGAAGTTTTCCTTTTAAAAGTTCGACGCCTATTGCTCGTTATATTGCAATGATAGAAAGATAGACATACTTTATTGTACACAAAAAAGTAACAGATATTTCTTAACCGCACAAGCCTACTTAGCCGTGATAGTTTTCTTTTTAAGTTCGTTATATGTGCTACTAACTTGATTTTTTTCTTCTCCAATCAACCGTTTCGCCAGGAGCGGGCGGGGAACGCAACACTCGGACAAAAAAACTTCTTTACAGCTTACTCAAACCTAAATCAAAAACTGATCAGCATGTCGATTCAGTAAGTTCGTTGATCACTTCGATGGTCACTTCGTCGGTCACTTCGTCGGTCACCTCGTCGTTCACCTCACACTCACTTATGAGTCACCTTAATTTGACCTTCAGAACCCGAAAATATGACATTCCTTGCATAGGGGTTGACACTAATATTATTTCAGTCGAAGTCGTAGGCTATAATTTGTTTCGCATGTTTTGGCAAAACGATGCTATATAAAAATCTTACAAACATGTTGCGCTGTCTAAAATTGTACAGTCTAAGTATTTACTAGCCTAAATCTATTGAAATGTATAAAAAAGATTATATCATTGGCAGTATACAGTGTATCCAAGTCGCTGGCATAAGGAGCAATTCTCGTGGGGTTACCATACGAGTAAAATAAAAATGCCACGATTACTGATTTATTTTCTTACATATAGTTCAGTAATTCAGTAATTTTTATTCTTTAAAAATATAGGCAATACATTCCTTACACAATAATATCGAGCCTACTAGTGCGTACATTACAAAAAAAAAAACCATGACATCTGAACTAATGTTAAACACTGTATCTCAGACGTCAACGCCAACTACCATTAGATTTCAAATAATAATATACACTGTATAATTAGGACATGCATTTATTAAATAAGGTTACACAATAAGTTGTACATAATTAGAAATTATAAATGAATAAAATTAACAGTATTCTTATCTTATTTTAACCTTAGCAAAAAATCGATAGGTGAAGTGTAATGGACGGTAAGTAAACGTGTGTAAAGTAGCAAGTATGAGGGAAAGAGGGGGGGGGGTAATTTCGTATGTGTGTTGTGTTTGTGTGTTCGTGCTATGTATGTCTGTAGGTATAGGAAAAATAAATTGAAACATATGAGAAGAGAAAGATGAGGTACGATAACTTTATTTGTGGGCTAGGTTTTACTGTATGGGTTTTAGTAGATTTTCCGTTATTTAATAGTTAAGACGAAGGAACTATTTTGTTGTTTGGGCTTTACGTTATTTTATTTATTAAAAGTGTATGAACCTACTACATAAAAATGACACCGGGAAAGTTTGGTTCTATGGGCTAACGTTTGGTATACTCTGTCGATTCTTAAGTACTAGGGAAACGTAGGTCATAGATGTGTTGTTTCTGTTTAATAATTTTGTGAGGAAATCAATCAAGTCTCAATATAAAAGTGTAATCGAGTATCTGGCTGAACTACTAAGTATTACTTTTATCACAGCTCTGTAAGCTCTTTCAAGACATAACACGGAAGTCTGGGGAGCACGCCATACGCCTATATCATACGTGTAGTCACCAATCCTAACTTGTCGCTCATTTATATTGCCTTGAAAGGGCAACTCTCCGATTCCAATGGTTTCTTGTTTATCCAGCAGAATGGGAACAGAGACAGTTTCGACAGCTTTGGAAAAATCCAAAAGCATATTATCTTTAGTATTTTGCGTGTGATCGACAAGCTACTAATATCACACCGTTAGTAACATTGTTTATTAGACGCTTTATATGTGCGTCATATTAACATACATTAGCAAGTATTTGGTCAACGGGTTTAGCTGCCGTGGATTTTCTTCTTCTACTTAAAGTGCTTCTCCATTACTTAAGGTTGGTAGTCAGCTCTTTACAGCGTTCTCTGTTCCGTGCAATTCTGAATAGCTCTTCCGCGGTTTTAACGACGGTCCACTCTTTGATGTTACACAATCATGACGTCTTACTCCTTTTTATTTTGTAAATGATTCATTAAACAAGTTGACTGAATCATTTACGAATCATTCATATAACAATATACGCAATTAACTTCATGGTTGAAGCCTGTATTACAATCACTATTAACAGCTTCTCTATGTTCGCCTTCTTACAATATGTTATATAGTTCTATAATATAATAATAAAAAAAACACACGGCAGATAATATAGATAAAATCTAGCAAAGCGAGAGTCAGACTCGAATACAAAGAGGGACGTATTAATCTATTCTGCGTTTTTTTATTTCAGTAAACTATTTAGTGGGGAATTTCGCACATAGCCGAACTGTATTATTAATTTGTTACATGCTTTCGCCATAAGTAAATCAAAAACAGAAATCTTAAAAATTACGTTTCTTGGCTCTTTTGTTTCTTTTTATATTTTAGCGTTTCGGAGCATTTAAATATGACATCTACATAATTTGGGTAGTTAGCACGCAAACACTGAGTGTGTTTTCAAGTAGACTTTACCGTTTCTTTATTTTTTTTTCTATTTACAGATAAAATCACTTTCTATTTAACATGAAATCACAGTAATTTGCACTCGATGTCATGTTAAATAGAAAGTGTTATATGAACGTACTTACGCATAGAAGGTATTTTTTTCATATTTTTACTCCGTCACGGTTAGACCCAGTTTTTCCAAACTTTGGCAATATTTTCCGGCCAGCATCTGGTCACACTTCACACACACACAAACGAATAGTTTGCTTTTAAATCAAGACTTAATTCTACACTGGCGCTACGGCGGTGAAGAGAACTACAAATGTCAATGAAAATGGTATTCTGAAGGTTCGATTCGCAGCTCACTTCGATCATGAACTCGCACATGAGTTCGATTACATCTGTCAAAATCAAAAGTTACTCTCCTATAAGTGAACTCACGATCGAATCCCATAATGTAGAAGATAACTCATAATTTTTTGTTGAAACTAGTATTATTATAGTAATGGTTTGTAACTCAGGCACATTTGTGAAGTTAAAGTAGAAATACCACTCGCTTACTGTGAATGATAGATAACATCGTAAAGAAACCTGACTAACTCGCTATTCGCATATCTGAGGTGGGCACGCGTGGTGATCAAGCCTATATTCTTTCTGAAAGAAGACCTGTGCTCTACAGTGGAATGTATATCATATGCTGTATATTTTAAGAACAATAATTATTATGAAGTAAGAAAGAATAAATATAATGTGGGTGGAATGGCGAATGTGAGTGGAATGACCGATAAGGAACGCTCCAGGCGAATATATTTCGACCCCTAATTTATCGAATAGGGGACGTGATAGCAAAGGGCAGGATAAAAAGTACCCAAAACCGTGTGGCATGCAACGACTAATGAATGGCGATGAAGTGAAAGTAATTAACCAGGATCGTATAATAGCAACTGGCAGTCCTTGCATCTGCTCACCCCTCTGGGATACAGGCGTGCCCTTTTTTGATATTCGCCCTTTGTATGTCCCCACTGCTGGGGCACGGGTCTTTTAAGGTTAGGTCATACTTCACCACGGGGCCAAGTCTGGGTTGATGGAGGATTATAAGACAGAGGCGGGCCTTAACACGAAATGGCGGTCGTGGCACGCGACAACTGCAAGCGTCGACAAACGTCAACGGCTGCCGCTTACACGTTGACGGCTGCCGTCGACGCGCTAACGACTGCCGTCGAATGCCGTTGACGGCAGTTGACGCCATCCGTCGACGCTTGCAGTTGGCACGTGCCGTTCGTCTGCATGAGCCCTAAGTTATCAAGCTGCCCATAAGGCCTCTGACATTCAGGTTGCAAACAGAAACCCAGCATGCTGAACTATGGAAAACGGAAACAAAATGCAAAGAAACCAGAGAGGCCCTACTAACAATATCGAAACGCCTCACATGCAGCGATCTGCGCAAAGCTGTGGCACTTATGACGCTCCATTGACCACTGAATAAACACCTCCACGCTATGGGACTGACCGACATCCCGTTATGTCGAGGATGCCTCAAGGAAGACGAAGGACCCACCACGTGTCTATTCACTGTGAGAGCGTGGAAGTGCAACGAACATCGATAGCAGGAAAGCTGCTGGTGCTGGTGCACTGCTGGCTTTCTGAAAAAAGATTGGCTGACTGGAGTGATCTCGCAACGGCCCAACTATGAGGCTGAGTGCGGAAACAACAGGATAAACTAACTAAAGCCTCTGACATGGCTTAACGACTTCCATTACGCGATAGCCGGCGCCATCGCCTTAGCGTGCCTTGCGAAGCACGGAAGCGCTCGCAAAAAATATCACAAGCGGTAGTCACGAGACGGTCACCCATCCAGCACCTGACTACGCTTGTTGTAGCTTAATACAAAGTAATTGATTCCAATCATTCGGTTCGTCTAGGCTACGAGCGGGGTGGCCTTATGTTTGTGATATCACGAAGTAGGTTTAGATAAACCAGCTAGGTGACAAACATGTAAATACACTGATACTGAGGCTATGTATTTGGTCAAATGTACAGCGAAATCCAAAAAGAAACAAAACCACGACCTCTGGCAGTACTTTGTACTTTAGATAGATATATAGATACAACATTTATTCACATAAGACACACACACGTATACAAAGCAAAGCAATACAAAACCAAATACAAGTCACAACACGAACAAAGCAATAACAAAAAAGTAGCATAAATAAAACGCAAAAAAACACAGAAAATAAGGCATACACGGTACTGTAGTGTACCTGGGCAATGTACCTACTGGACTGGAAGTGATCAACGTAGGTGTGGCAAATGTGAATGGGCTCCGACTCAGCATGTGCTGAAAGTTCAGGAAGAACGTCAGCGCTGGTATTCTGCCGGTACCCGGTGTGAGCGGCATGCAGCGCTAAGAGAGCTGAGGTATGGTAGTCACAACTGCTATCGTACCGGATTGGTTCAAGTCACGGCATGGGTGAAATTTTTAGCCTCTAAATAGGTTTTTAAATTCGTCCTTAGCACGGGCATTAAAAATAAAAATAGTATAATCATGTGTTGCAATCTCAAGTACCTAAGTGGGCCATAATTTTTATATTTCGTGAAATCTATAACTTAAACGCAATTTGTTTTATTCCTGTATACATGTGTGACTAGATTATATTGTAATATAATTTAGTTTTGTTTACGTGTTTGTTTTATCGTACCTCAAAATTTACGGGTGATGCCCTAGGCCGATAAGTAGTATATTCCAATAATGTGTGCAATGTTTATGTTTGGTTTTTGTGTAGGTTAACAGTGTTTTTTTTTTTGTCTTGATAGGGGTTATCTCCATGAGGTACTAGCCCTGCTAGAAGATAAGGAATTTGAGCCGCAGTTGCTATACATTGAACCTTCAGAACCCGCAATCGACTCTGATCAAGATTCGGGCGACGAAGAAGGGGTGGTTTTGTAATGATGTGACAGGTCGACAATTCAACGCTGGGTGTGAAGTGGTATTAGGGTCTTCACCTCTGTCAACACACCAATCACGATAAAAAACCCAAAAATGTACGGGTGGTACCAAATATACAACCTGAAGCCGGATCTACTCGGACGTTGCGTTGATTTATTTCGGGAGCCACCCATGTTTCCCGAAGCAAATTTTAGTTTCCTTCGAGCGAAGTCTTCTACTGAATTTCTGGACTAATATTTTGGATTGTGTGTCTACAACCTTTTAGCAAACCAGCCGCAAAAGTATGCAACTTTTTTGAATTGCGCCGAACCGAAAATATCCACCGAAGAATTGAAAGCATTTATCGCAATTCCTATACTGTCGGATCATTACGGAATCACTTCTTAGTTCCCAGCGAATCTCGTCGCAAATGTGCTTTGGAGATGTGCAAGAGACAGACAAGACTGCAATGCAATAAATGTGACGTAGGGCTCTGTGCATCCTGTTATCAATTCCAATCAATTATCAATTTCACGTCCGCATTTAAAACTAAAAAAGTGTGTATACTAGTACATAAATGCCTTTAACATAAATTACTTAAATGCTGTTTTTATTTATTAATTCATACATTACTTAAAATCTTCATGATTTTACAAATAGATTATAAAAATAGTTCGCTAATAAAAAGCTAATATATGTCTAATAGAGGGATTTTTGCTTACGTATTTGCCGATCGGTGCCATATGGCACCCATTGTTTTTTCACAAAGTAAAAGATATATAAAATAAATAATTATTACAAATAGCTAAGGGAGCCGTCAAAAGCAATGTATGTGAAAATTACAATTTTTTATGCCTCTAAAATAATTCAGGTCATAATGGGTTAGCATAACATTTACATATAGGGACATACACTGCTTCTGATCCCACACTCGGATACCCTGTGTCGTGGGAACCAGAAACAACGATATCACAAACATGTAAACATCCAAGACCCTTTTGTATGCAGCCAGGATTCGAACCCGAGACCTTTTGCATGGTCGTCAAGAGGTTTTCGGGGGTCAAATATTAAGGTATAGGTATTTTTATAGTTTCATATTTAAAGAGACGTTTTTAAATTATTTTATTTCGTTATGCTAAAACTAGTTCTTTTACTAGAATGAATTATAACTTTTGATGCCTGATAGTGTTATCGACCTTGGCTTACAATTCAATCTAGTAGCAAGTAAAGAAGAATTGGCACTTAATAGTTTAAATATTTCTATGCATTAGCATAATAAAATAATGGTAATGATTTTAAATGTTGTTTTGTAGATGACACTTATCACAAACTACTTTGACCAAATAAATAACAAAGATGTATCATGTTAGTGGTGGTCTTATAAATTATAATACAGGGTTGTGCCCTCAGATTCTATGCATTAGCATAATAAAATAATGGTAATGATTTTAAATGTTGTTTTGTAGATGACACTTATAACAAACTACTTTGACCAAATAAATAATAAAAATGTATCATGTTGGTGGTGGTCTTATAATACAGAGATGTGCCCTCAGATCATAGAGGTTGTGCCCAAATTAGAACTTTCTCATTGGCATATAATAGTGTTACCATATAGGTACTACCTATTTTCGATTTGTACCCAACTGTACAGAATGATACGTGTAAAGGTCGACATGCAGTCTGGATTTAATGACTATTAATGTACTGTGGATTGTACCTACCTACGTACCTTGCTTGTTGCAGGTAATTAATGAGTATAATGTTGGTGACTTAAAAAAATAATTTGAATACATAATCAATTCGTTTTATTTAATAAATGTACAAACTACATTTTTTATTGTTTATTTACATGAAAAATATTTATTTCAAATTTAAATCAATCAATTTAAATAAATCTTCCAGATATTTCGTGTAAAAATATGTGGCATTTCTAAAGTAACAGTAACTTAATAATTATTTTTAAAATTCACCGTCTAGATTAATGGAGTATGGTCTAAAATACCATTTTGCTAAAACAGATTAAAAACAATGCTTCGTTATTTTTATATATCTCGAGATGATGCACAATCTGCATTTCTTTTTGTAATTCTCGATTATTAACATCTAGGGAATGGTGGGGACCATTCCTTGGGGGTCATCAAGAACTGTTACATGCTATGCATTGCTTTTTAGTTTAATTCTTCTACCGAGGGCTGGAGTATCCTCAACCAGAGTTGTCATTATCTATGCTCTCTCGGAGTATAGCGTGAGTCACCTAGAAAATACAAATTTAATTCAAAAGTAGTACAATAAAAGTATAGGCTGTTAAAATATCTAAATTGCAATAGATTTAGCTAATTGTTTACCCAGTGAGGCCTCGCTCTTTCCAGAGCTCAGCACATTGATGAGATGGTGCCTTAAAGGGTTTTTGCTAAACACATGGCTGTCATGTGAGACATCTCTCAATGAAGTAGCAATCCTTGAAATATTTTAGTCGGCATCAGGAGTCTGGAAAAGATTTATGGATGATAAGATAACTACCATTTATTTATTGCGCAAAATGTGTTAACCAATACAACATCAAGGACTCATCATTAAAATAAAAACATTTGTAGAACAATCTAAAAACAATTTGGCACGCATAGCCAGAGGTCGCGGGTTCGAATCCCGGCATGGGTGGAATTTTTAGTCTCTAAATATGTTTTTAAAATCTAAGAATGTTATTACTTTAATATCAATAGGAAACTAGTATTTCTACTAGTTTCATCTTGATTGCAAGATGTCATTTTGATGGCAGGGTCAAGAATTAATGTACCAAATCACGTTTGCTGAGGCGAGGTTTTTCGTTACTACGAGTACTAACCTTATGGTTTTTTTTTTAAATATCCCTTCTGTTTCTTTCATAAAAGGTTTCAAAATCTTGGCCAAAGTTTTTGATTTCGTCCTTAGGTAGACGAATATTGGTCTGGGATTCGTGATTTCCAGAGAGGTGTCCAAATAAAGAAACAACCGTTGCAGATTTTGTGGTTTTCTCAGATCCCCTTTATGTAGATCGTGCAAAATTAATGTAGAGCTAACCATGCCATATTGTCCCAAATACATTTCCGCACATATCTCAATAGCGATCATTACTTCTGATGGAGCACCTGAGTATGTTGGTGTCAGGAGCCTTCAAATAGCTGATTGAGCTTCAAACTGGAATAAAATTTCGTGATTTTTTTTAAAAGGGAAGGTTATATGACACGCAATGTAAAATTTGTTACAACGTATTTCAAGCATTTTGTACTACCTACACAATTGATTAATCATCCATATGTGTGATAAATTTAAGCCAATGTCTTGGTAAATATTTAAAATACATTTTTGCGGTTACCTTTGTTTATTTGTAGAAGAAGAAAGCTTCGCCGGTGGGTACTCTTAGGTCAACAATATAAGATATTTTTTCCACTCTTACATAAGACGTAAACTCGAAATAGCTTAGACTTTATAAAAATGAAGCAGAACGATTTATTTGTAAGAAATATTTTGGGAGCGTTTAGCTAATTAAGCTGAACAAAATAATAATGTGACATGTGACTTTTCGACTGACAAACATTGGTGTTCCATCCCTAATAGGTATCCCATGGCAACATCACTTGTGGGTATTTTGCTTCTGAATACGAATTAAACGTCACGCATAAGTGAGTGTGATGTGAATGGTGATGTGAGCTCACGATCGAATTAACCCTTTCATGGGTACACGAACTTCTTGCCAATGCCAATATGGTAAATTAGCTGATGCCCGCGACTTCGTCTGCACGGAATTAGTTCAGACCGCGTTGGCGGGATATCAAGTAGCCTTTGTCTCAATTCAGAACTTTGTCTATCTGTACAAGATTCATGTAATTCCATTCAGCCATTATTGTCTAATTGAGTACTAACAGTCATCTAAACTACTTGAAAAACATTGACATGTATGCAATATTATATAGAAATAGACAGAATATTCTTTATCCCATGTTCACCAAGAATTACATAAGAGACTTAAATAATAACATAGTACACTACAATTGGCGGCCTTATTATAGTAGTATTATCAATGCTTAATATTGATAATATTTTCGCCTTTACCGATAGTATGGGGTTAATATCCCCAAATAATAACTTGCATAAGCTGAAAATGCAAAATTAGATAAATCGACTTCAAAAAAAGACTAACGAAGAAGGAGGAATAGTGAAAGTCAGTAAAATTTTTCGATTGAATTTGCATAAATCCTAGAGTTTGCGAGCAGTGCTGAGGGCGAAAATTAAAGCACCTGTTAATTTACAAATATTTTTGAAAAAAAGATCATATTTTAATCAAAACTGTTGTTATACGGATTTTACTCGTTTATTACATTTTTCCGACGTTTTGGCACTTTTCCAGGTGCCGTGGTCTCGGATGACTGAGGTGACAGGCTCTTTTTGAAAGCATTTACTACCCTCGGCAAAAAATATTTTAGTAATTATTTTGCCGTTGTCCGCGAAAGGGTTATTTGACAGATGTAATAAAGTCGAGATTCGAACTCCCTTTGTTTTAAACGTAACTTCATAGAAATAAGGGTCAATATCCCACCTGCACAACTAGTTCACTTCACCGCCGTAGCGCTGGGGTAGCTTATATTACTGAATACGAATTCGATCGAACTCACTAGCGAACGGGGCTAGTGAATAGCACTGCAGTAAATCACTCACAATATTTTTGAACGACAAATGAAACTTTACCCCACACGATGGTGAAAATATTAATTTAGGTGTGCCAAAAAAATGTAATAGATTTTATTCTACGGTTTTATGGGCGTGATTAATATGTATGTCTATACCGAATTTGAGCTTTCTCGTACTAATCGTCTCTGAGCTAGGCCGCGGACGGTCAGACGGACGCACATGGCGAAACTATAAGGGTTCCTTGTCGACTACGGAACCCTAAAAAGAGTATTTAAGTAGATGTAGAAGTAGATGTATATGGAACGTACAAACAGAAATGTATTCACGACCTAAAAGGCTGTCGCCGTCATACCATATCGCTACTGATGGATGTTAAAAAACAAAACAAAAAGAGAGTTCATAGTTGAAGTTGATACCGCGTGACTATCTCTACCACAAAAGCGGGTCCACATGTGGACCAAAAATGGTTGTCCGTAATTATAAATGCGTGGCAAACTTACCACGACTTTGACCCAAAAACGGTACTAGATAATTGTGTAGAAGGAACCTATTCAAAATCGGCTTCAAATACTTTTAAATAGAAGACTTATTGTTCTAAAAACGGCCACGTGTGAACTTCACACACTCATCAAGGTTTCCATACCATCACTATAATTTATTTAAACAAAAATGTGCTTACATCTAGTAATGGGGTCATAATTGAAATCTTTGCTTACAACACCTCTTCGAAAACATAACATAAACTTGCGCCTGTATCCCGAGGGGTAGGCAGAAACCAGGTACTGGTACATATTATACACTTGTCACGATCCTGACAGATCACTTTCGCTTCATGCGTTGACCAGCCGCACCGCTCAAGTCCAAATTTAACGGTTTTGACACTTGAATGACAATGGGTTCAGATTTTAAACGTAAATCGATCAACCAATAAGATTCAAGCATTCAGAGCCGTTATTCAATAACTTGATAACACCGCCAAATCATCGCTGCACCGCTGAAAATGTATACGAAATTCAAAAGTTTTTTGTTTCTCCTGTAAAGTATGGAAAAATTACTTGCGCGGTGCTGTTTGCTAAGCGACGATATTTTGGGCTGTTCCATGTGAGGAGGCCAGATGTTTCGTGTTGCGCTTAAAGGGAACTCGAACTGATTGTTTGGATCAGTTCAAAGCTCAGCCGCACTAACTTCCTACTCGGTAGATACAAACAAAGTTTCGTGCCGAACTAAGAAAAGGTGGGGCCTACTTTTATGTTTCTGAGACGACGATACAGATAGGTAGTGTTGCAATGCTATAGGTGGTGTTTGAAGAGTTTAGTACTTACCTACTTACAAACGCAAATTTCGGGAGCAGCTGAACCAATTTCGCTAATTCTTTTTTTAGAATATTCCTTGAAGTACGAGGATGGTTCTTACGGAGAGAAAAATAAAAAAAAATTGAGAATCGACTGTTAGGCGGTACGAAGTTCGCTAGGTCAGCTAGTTTACAAATAAAAAACAATAAAAATTTTAGTACCTCACTGTAGGTTTTTGTACAGACTGGATGTATTTCTGTTTTAATGTGTTTTACCATTCTCAACTAGTTAATTTGGTACAAACCTACATTAATTAGCCTATCCCTGCGTAGGAAATATACATTTTGGGTCGCGCGCCGAGCCAATAATAATTCTATCGTGTGGTCAGAATTTGTATGTTTTATAAGCATACATTGATATGGATAAAATAATTACGTACAATAACCATGCCAGAAACAACGTGTTGTCAATTCCAATAACTTTAATAAGATATGAGCTTTACTTCGGAGAAAGTAATACAATATGACGGTATGTATATTCGGTCTGAATGTAAAGAAACAATGTTTTGCAACACTATCCAAGCCAAGAAATGACAATAGAAGTTGATAACTTTTGAATTTTCTTGAAGCAAGTGTACTACTTGATACAAATTATTCCTTCCCGGTTGGTTTATTAAATTCAGACAAAAGCTGAATTAGGTACTTACTATTACTAATACCAATTACCAATTGTTTGTTTTTTTGTTTTCATCAAAAAAACTCGTGCTTAAATTTAATGCCAGTAGTCACTAGTCAACACATTCTGACACGTTGACACGCCAAAGAACAATTAGGCGTGTTTGCAGCCGACCCAGAATTAATAAAGGAAGCTTCAAGTGCCACTGAAACTAGACCAAAACTACCACCACTTCCTATAAAGTCAACATTCCTTTGTCTCAAACGATCTAAATTTAGTGATAACAAAAATAAGTCGGGAGGGACATAGGTGAATCGTAAAAGTAATATTTTGATTTGTTTTCTTTACTGCCTCTGAATCTAGACCAAATCTACCACAACGTCCTCATAAAATTAACATTCCCATGTCTCAAACTATCAAAATTTACAAAAAAAATATCATAGACATTGGTGAGTAAAAACAATATTCTGACTTGTTTTCTTTCATATCCTGTGCTCAGGTATAAAGGAAAAAAAAACCAAGCCCTTTAAAAGAAAAAGATTTATTTATGATCGAAAACGGCTTCACCTGCCAGTAGGAAACGTCAACTACCACTGAACGTTTTGGTATGTTCAATAAAATCAACTATCCTCTGTATCAATGGATCTAAATTTTCTAATAACAAAAAAAAAGCAAAGACAAAGGTTGATCATCAAAACAATATTTTAACCTGTTTTCTTTTATATCAAATGCACTGGCATTAGTTTAAAAATATATATTATAGCCATTTAAAAGAAAAAGAAACAAAAAACTTTTCTTCATAAAACTCGAAAATGGCTTCACCTACCAGTATGAAATATAATTATTTCAAAGCATTCGATTTTTTAAGAATCGATTCTAGTTATAGATAAATCGTCATAGGACATTTTTAAGGAGTACCACCAGCATATTATACGACTTTTTGCAGGTCTTATTGCAACCTTTTAACATTATAAAGAATATAATTGCCAGATTTTGTAAAAAATCTATTAATTATTAGGTTTTTACAATATTAAGTTTTCTGTTTTGGTTTTTCAATTTATTTAATATGTGGTTAACGGTGCTGGTGGTTGGATTCTACACTGTGTGTATGTTGGTTTTGACGAAGTGCGAGTGCACAAGGAGACTCTCCTAAAGAGTGGTGTTAACGTTATTTTCTACAATATTTTGACTTTTAGCTTTGGAATGTTTGACTGGAAATAACAGTCGATTGATCGGACTCTTTTGACAAAAATTCACTGCTCCGTAATTAAGTTGATAATGTGTAGTACTTACGAAAGTTTTAATTCAATAATATGAAAGTGGTTAAAAGTTGAACAGTAAATAAAAAAATATAGATTAAGAATTAGCGACTCTAAGGACGAGTCATCGCCAATATAATAACAGACATTCGAAGGTTGCAGTGAAATGACTTGATCGGTAGATACTACTTACTTACGGACTTTATTGAACATCAAATGACAGTAAAAATATATTTTGATACAAAACAAAATTGGGTTCAATTTTACTAAAGAATGATCGATAGTTATATAATTATGATCTATGGATATTCACTAAACCAAAAATGGTTTCACTAGATTATGTAACTAGATTTCTGCGATAACATCCTCGATACTTCCAATCGTATCTTAGAAATCGCAGTTTTATAGTAAGTATTACTAATTTTGTAATAATGTGGATCGAGATCAAACTCACGAGTCCGAGAGGTTCTCACGACCAGATGCTCTAGGGGTGTCATGGAATCGAATCATTGTACAAACAAAAGTAGAAAAAAAAAACAAAGAGGTTTATTTATCCTGTCATCGTATCGCTTTCTTTGCTTTCCTTTGAAGAAAGAAAGCATTATACTGTGTTTATTTTATTTTGCCGCATTTACATTACACCATGCAGTGAGAAGGAATTTTGAAATGCATATTGAGGTTATTACAATGAGCACCAATATAAATTTTAAGGTCTGACTGATTCTTTTGAGTTCAAAAATTATTATTCAAAGTCATATTATCTCAAAGATTAATAAGTAATAGCTGTGTATTTATTGCTGTATTTGTAGCTGTGTTTTTGACTTTGAGTCTTAGTTTTTTTAACTTAGATATGTTATTTTATACTACTTTAGCATTGCAATGAGCACTGTACCGTATGTCAATTTTGTAAGATATACAACATAGGTTCGCAACGTTAACGGAAACTAGATAGAAAATCAATAAATATAGCAGTAGTTGCACAAGAAACTGGTTGGCAAAAGGTGTTATGTTTGCATTTAAACAGAACTTTAAGATAGTCGTACAAAGGTAAAACTTTTACAGATTACCGATCACAGAAAAAAGTAACTAAGCCAGAGCCAAGGGAGCCCTAAAATACATCCAGCGATGGATGAATATGATGATTTTCTTCTATCTTACGTCATATTTTATAAGTTTACATTCTTTGTGTTCCATATTTGTTGAACACCTCTACCTCTTTAGAGAATTAGCTGGGTTGTATGAAAAACGAGCAAAAAGTCGACAGTTTGTAAGTCAGATATCGCCTGGAACAAGCCAGGACTGCGTTTATCAGAAAAAGTCGTCTCCCATGAAAGTGAAGTCTCAAACTATATACTAGATGCCGTTTAGTACGATGTTATTATATTTTCTGTTCCTATACGGTATAGAAGCGTGGACCTTAACCTTGTCTATGTATAAACGATTAGAAGTTTCTTGGACAGATAGTAAAAAACGAAACGGTTTCACAGAGTATGCACAAGGGTTTGAAGCTACTAAAGACCATAAAAGGAAGACAAATACAATAAATTGATCGAATGATGAGAAGTAATGAATATGATCTTATCTCTTCCTACTGGCAGGGAAAAATACTAGGCAGCAGAAGACCTGTCGTAAAAGAACTCGATATCAACCCTTTGTTGTCCCCACCACTGGGGCACTGATCTCTTCGTGCATCGCAGGAAGGTTAGGCCTATTCCACCACGGAGGCCAAGATTCTAAGTTAGTGGCGGGCCTTACTGTCAGAAGTTGTCAAGCCGCCCATAAGGCCTACGATTTATTTTTAATACATATTGTAAATTTTTAATTTAGTTCTAGTTCTTATTATTCTATTACATCAATGCCTAGTATACCTAAATAAACAGTTGTAGTGCTGCAGATGCAAAGTTTTATTTAATTTTATATATAGAAAAGTAACGGCGCCTATACGGTGCTCAACACTAATGTGCACGTTTATTTTATTAAGGAATAATTAGTATGTTGTGATACATTTAAGTTCAACCCGAATGGAGAACTGTGCCCCAAGATACAATTTAATTTAGTTTGGGGTTCAGAGTCACTTTACACATTGTTATGTTTTATTCTGCTCAATAAAAATTTTTCGTTTGTTTTTTTCATTTACGTTTCGTACAAGGTCAAAGACCCCTATCCTAATCACTCCATTTAGCTCGACAAATAGCTGTCATATCACAGCGACCCCTACCTACTCGATGGTGGGGCTTCAGACCAATCAGCCGTCACATTATTTGTCAGCCAAGATAAAAGAGTCGAGAAGTCAGTAAAGAGTAATGAGATGTCAGATAACTTTCGTTCGTCTACTTTCAAACGTTGTCTGCCAATGAATGATCTTGCGCCATTCAATTTTAGCTCGTTTTCATGTCGTTTTAAATGGTTTACAAACGTCTCCAGAATTTATAGAAAACTAGGTGATCCCGCAAGAGTAGGTTCGCGGCATTAATTACCATACGATCTATTTTCAGACCTACCATAGGTAGGTATATGCACAAATAATTCAACAATCAGTGAAGCCGTGAATCCTTTCGATAGCAACCACGGTGACATGAGATTCGTAGAAGATAACCTCGGGGTGTTGTAGGTAAAGTAACAGGCCAAATGCGTGGCATGTCACGTGCAGAGTAGATTAAAACTAATCTACTCTGCACGTGACAATCAACGATAAGATTAAGATAAGATTAGATTGATCAACGCTATGCATCTTGGAGATTAATGCTATTTCACATGATACATAGCGAGTTCCGTAGGAGGGATTTTACCTACTTTATGGAACTAACAACTTTATCAAGGTAATTTTCAGTGGGATTTCTGAGAATTTTATTTTTACAAGTTTTTTTACTCGTTAACTCGTAAAGCCTGATTTATTGTGATAGTTTTTATTTTAATTTCATTATATGTGCTAACCGTAAAAGTTTTTCTTTTAATTTAATTATGTGTACTACTGACTTACTATTGCTCACGTTTCTACATCAACCATGTAGGGGAATTTATGAAGCAAATTAGCCCCCAGCGAAAGATGTAGGCGATGTATGAATCCACTCACCTGGTCCGCGGCTGCTGCTGTGATCCGGGGCCCCGGTGATGGATCTGATGTGCTGGTGATGTAGGTGCGCTGGCTAGGTTGGGATTCTATTGAATTTTATATTCGGGATGTTTTTATATTCGGAGCAACGGTTTAGCGCGCTTCACGGTCGGCCATAGAGAAGTTTTTTTTTATCCGATGCGTTTAGAGTCTGCATCGAACGAACGTTTCGTTCGTGAACCCATACATCTTATGCTATGTAGAAAAAAGAAGACATGGAAAATGAAAAATAAGCAAATCCTTGTTTTGTGCTGGCTCACAAACGGAGAAAATGTTAAAGTACGGAACAAACCATTTTGGCGAGACAGAGAACGAGGGGGCCGCACTCTTCTAACAAAGCTTACTTAACCATAATACTTTTTCTTTTAAGTTCATTATATGTGCGACTGGTACTTATTATCTTGCTCCACGTTAATATATTCCCTATTTGGCCAACGTATGCCCAGCTGGAAAGTCCCTTACCGGCCCTTCTGCCCCCCCACTTTCATCGAGTGATCGGCAATCTCTCAATTACTTACGAATTTATATTGAACCTTTAAGTCGTTAACATTTTTTCCCGGCTAATCAGTCAGCCCGCATCGGTGTGGTGACCAGCTCCCATTAATTTCCAATTGCCCAATTACCTATAAGCCACAAATCCATCAATGAGAATTACAATCACCTAACCTAACAATAGCCCGCAGTCCCCGCTGCCTGAGTGATCTTAAACGATCACGAAAGTTAAGCAACATAGAGCGCGTTTAGTAAATGGATGGGTGACCGTCTATAACTAACGCTAGTGGCATTTTCCCGAGCGGTTCCGTGCTTCGCAAGGCACGTTAAGCAATTGGTGCCGGCTGCCCTCGATAGATGGCAGTCGTTAAGCCAAGAAAGAGGCCTTAGGGTGGCTTGAAAACTTCCGTAAACTTGACAGTAAGACCGTAAGACTCAAGCTCGCAAGCCTCCACCAATCCAAACTTGTCCCCCGTGGTAGAGTTTGGCCTATACCTTCCTCAGGGAAGAGACCCGTGCCCCTCGGTGGGGACATAATGGGTTGATGATGAACCTAACAAGGTGGTTTCTTATTGTGGCTATATAAGCAGCATTTAATAAACATCTTCATCATCTTCAGTGGAAGGGCACAGGCCTTCTCAGAGATAGGGAGAATATGGGCAATCCCTACGCGTACTCACCACTAATTTGCAATTACACAATAATAAGATATGTGCGCACCGCCATACCTTATATATAACCCTAAGATCTCCATACCTGTATTTGAAACTTAATGTATGTTGTAATAATAGTATTAACTCGTGTAAATGGCTGAACAGTGTTGGATTCACTTTGACTATAAGATTAGGTGTGGTCCTTATTTCACGTAACTAGTTACAATAACTGTGAAATTAAATGAAAAGGTTTTATTCAAAGCAGCGCAGAAACTACGGCTTAATGAACGTTACAATTCAAGCTGTGTCCATTTCAAAAACTAGATCATTTTGTAGAAAAATGGACAAACTAAACTCCAAACTTAGTCTTTTCAAAGTCCTTCATTAACAGAGTTTACATAATTACTATCAAACATAGAACTCATCTTCTTCTTCTTCTTCTTCAGGCTATATTATGTAGTCCACTGCTGGACATAGCCCTCCCCTAATGATGGCCATAGCGCCCTGTCTTATACCATCATTGGGGGTTAGTGCCCATAATCCCCACGCTGGGCATGCGGGTTGGGGATCGCAGATTGATGGCATTGTACTGCAGGGGGCGCTGCTGCCCACCCCCCAGGTTGTGTCCCTTAGTCACCTTTTACGACACCCGCGGGAAGAATTTGGGTTGGTGCTATTCTTTAAGTTTAAGCCGACACCACACAGCATCACACACAGCATGACACAGAACTCATGCATTGCTTTAATTCCAGACATCATTGCCATCTAAAAAATAATCCTTTATGTTATAGTAGCCCTTTTGGCACAGTATACAATTGTACACTGAAGAACACATTTTTTGAACCGCGTTTCAGGCACGGGTTGCCGTGAAACCGAAAATATTTTGTTTAATAAAGCTGCAAACGTGAAAAAGATTTAGTTGTCTTATCATATAATAAAATGTCTGATTTAGTTGTCTCATAATCTGCATCTAAGTTTGTATGAAAGCTTACAGTCAACACCGATTGCATGACTCGTTACTCCCTGATATCCTTTAACAAAAACATCAAAGTGGGAATATTTACAGTAAGCTTTACCACCAAGTACCTACTAAACGTTTTTACCCGACACTCATATGCTGTCTCGATATTTGTACGAAGAAATCTCTTTAAAAAGAAAGCTCGCCTTTGTACATGTTATTTCTTATGTAATATCCTGTTTAACGCTTCGTGTGCAATAAAGTAGGTATAATAATATAGGTAGTAAGAGCTTTCGCAGTGTGGAGCAAAGATGGACGTCCTTAAATGTCTTTGAAAACTTGTGGTTCTTCGAAGAAATGACCGAGAAAATTCGGAAAAGTTTACCAGCAAGTGGAATTATGAACTTCAGACGCCAACAAAGTTTCTGGGGCGCACGAATGAACTCGACTGTTTCGGTCCTTTTAATATTCTATTACTTACCGTCTGATTGACGTCCTCCGCCAGACTATCTCCAGGGATGTCTCGAGTACAAAACAAATAAGTACCTGTAACAGAAATACAGCTGTATTAACTGTGACATAGTCCAATCCATTTCTCAATAATGACACTTGATACACTTGAAGGGTGTTTGCCCACGATAAATTTTTGTGGCAATACTGGGGCGCGTTGCGTGAAAGCGCTATAAACGCGCCACATCATCACTTCTACTACATTTGCAACCCGGCAAAGTAATCGCTATCTAGATTGACTTACCTAGTTCATTTCCTATATAGTATGGTACGTTTTTGTATATTTCCTCTCAACAGTTATCTTTAGAAACTTTTAATCACTGTCTATTTTAACCTATTTCTATTTTGTCTATTTTTAGCCTCTAAATAGGTTTAGTGCAACATAAAGAATATAATCTACCTCTTCTTCATAATATTATATTTTTAGACACTGTTTTTTCTAAATATTAGATAAACAAATAAGTAGTTCATAGTTCACTATCATTCAGCGCCTCAAATTTCTAATAGAAATAGATTCTAATAGACTAATAGATCTAATAAATAATAGATAAGACGAATAGCAAGTAAAGTCCTATGCATGTATGTCCTACCAATATTTGTGTAATAAGAGCGAGAGAAATTTAAACGATGCCAGAAAAATTGATTGCTATGCGAAAGATCCCGGGTTCGAACCCCGGCTGGGGATAAAAAAAAAACCGCAGGTCTTGGATGTTTACATGTTTGTGATGTCGTTATTTCTAGTTCACACGACACAGGGCATCCTAGGGTGGGGCCAGAAACAATGTATGTGCCTGTATGTAAATGTTACGTTACGTTACGTTACGTTACGTTACGTTACGTTACGTTACGTTACGTTACGTTACGTTAAATTTAAATTCGGTGATTTAAGGACGTTACCGAGGGATTTCATTTGTGGCGCGATCGTCAATAATATGGTATGTGAAATCTAAACCATAGTTAACTTAAATTAAATAAACTGTCATAATTATGATCAGTAACTTAGAGTGGCAGTTCGCTGGTCACATATGCCGAAAAACTAATGGTCAATGGGGGTGCAAAGGTTCTTATGTGGAGACCACGAACTGGCAAATGCATAGTAGGACACCCGCCATCTCGCGTTTAGTGTGTTGTTCGTTAGTCTTTTAAAAATACCGTGAGTGTAAATATTTGTTTTATTCAAGTATGTGCTTGCGAAATATTAACTGCTTTGGATTATTCGTAGTGCCAACTGCTCAATCCTTAAAGTTTACAAAGAAAATTTAAATAATATTGTGGGTCTAGTAGGAAAACAATTTTTCAATACGTGGATGCCATGCCATGAGAACAAACTATTAAATCCACAAAGTTTATTAGTTTAAACCGACCACTACAATGAATCACCGCACCACAATGTGTTTGATGAGAAAATTGAAATCATCCCTAATTTAGGAGGCACCAAAAAACAAGGATTTTTTTCCCGTATTTCATCGGGGTCATTCGAGACTTTTGACATGGAAATTCGAGACTTTTAAAATTTTAAACGCGTGACTAGCTACGGCATTCTACCCATGCTGAACAGACAAACAAAAAGTCCGACAGATATGGCGAAATTAGGGATGCAAAGTTTTTTTTATGATCGGTATTTATGTTATATTCTGATAGTAGACGTAATTTTAAGAAACTAATTTCATTTTTTTCGTGATTAATCGAGTTTATCATTGTTATTTAATTAAAATGTATATTATTCGGCGTGACGTCATATGTTAACTATGTGTGTAGGTAGAGTTCGCGATTGGATTTGTCTGTGGTTTAGTGTAAAAAGACAGATGTTTGACAGATATTTAACCCACAGACGATTTAACATGTGACGTCATCATAGAGGTCATATGAAGGGCATTTAAATATTATTATTTACTTAAAATAAGGCTCATCTTTTATGATAAAAATCTCTTACATTAAAAATACTGTAGTTTGGATGCTAAGCTCGAAATGGTTTTCGATTCAGGCAGTTCACTTTTTGTTTATTGCATCCTGAATTATAAGTTTTCATTGTTTACTACGCAACCGTAAAATCATTAGATGCAAACAGCAGCATTAATAACTGAAAATGGGCAGCCACTACGCTTTGGGCCAGTTTCTGAAATGAGAATTTCACTAAATTGTTAACTGTAGTGCTGCCTCTTAGAATTTTTCTTAAAAGCGCGTGACAGAACGTTACTTAAGTATTTACTTAGTCAAATACTCAATTCAGAAACCGGACCTTTGTCAAACTTATCACGTATCATCAAACTCAATCAGCACTTCCACAACTAAGCGCCAATTAATTTAAAGGACTCCCCGGATCGTTAGATCTCACCTATTGCTTTCGCAAAGTGACCCTGAGGGTAGGTACGTCATCATGTTAATTAGCACGCCAATTCCAACGTTGTGTGTGAAACATGCAGAATATTTTCGAATGATGTGAAGATCACAACATAATAAGTGTAGCATTAAGTAACGCCTCTAATCCAGAGGTAGAGTCCATCACTAGCCACCATCCCGATAGCTCTATATTCCTTCATCAACATTAATGAGTTGTTGTATGCAGGCACGCCGGTTTTGGGTACTTTTTAATTGCCCTTTGCTAATATGTCGACAAATTAGTGAAAAAAATCACAAATCCATCAAATATCCTCTATGTACTATACAACCAGCGAAACTAAGTATAAAGTAAAATGGAAATTATTATTCTTATTTTCAAGGTATCCTAGTTTGAGTACAGGAACAGTTATTTTATCACCACTTATAAACACGAAGTTTCTATAGGTTTAAACACACACAATTGTGTACTCTCTGCAATATATTTTTCTATTTTTTTTATTCCAAATATAATATATATTTAATGTATTTTCAGGGTGGTCAACGACTGACGGGATGGAGTTTATTATGATAAAATGAAGGAGCTTTGCGTAAACACCCATAAATTTTGCATCGTAAATCGTAAAAAAATTGCCGAGCGAATGCATTTCTTACAAACGCGGCGTAAACGTTCAGAAATATAAGAATGTTTTTAGAGAAAGACACGCTTAAAAATCTTGAAAAACATAGTACATAATAATAGTCATCTGCATGGCCTAACCTTTCTGCGATGCAGGGAGAGACCCGTGCCCCAGAAGTGGGGACATTCAAGGAAACTATTCATCGGAATAGTTATCTGCTGAAGTTGATTCACAAATTGATGAGAGTTGACTTAAGAATATTTTATGGTTGTATTCTTTTTTCTGGTCGTGCAATAAAATGTTCTCTAACTATCTATCCATCTATATATTAAATTCCTAGAAAAATAGATTGGCTTATTGTAGGCAAATTAATTTTCATCTCGATAGAAATTGCCTTTTACGCAACTTTGATTAGACCAGTAGTTTTCATTGTATGATCGTGTATATTCATTGTTATTATCATCGGAAATACAAATTGAACATGTTTGTCTTCACAGAGCGTTATTTCATTGTTATTTTCTATTTGGTCCCTTTTATCACGTGTCACAGTAGTTGTAGTCATACTCCTCCAAAACGATTTTTATTAATTTTTGTATATGTTTGGCTGGTCGTATTAAACATGGCTAAATAACGTGCGGCGGATCAGTTTGTGAACTGTAACAGTAGTTCTGCAAGTCTACACTGAGTTGACCTTTCACTCGACTCTTTTCTACGGCACGATTGAGTGACTATTAATCAGCCAATCCGATCTACCACTGCGGAGTCTCTATGGCCGATAATTGGTGTTTTCAATCCAAGCGCTATTGTGCCTTTGACATGGAACGTACGAGTATCTAGTGGCATGTGCAATTCAACCGAACAAAAAGGTATTCAACAGATTGCCGGCCTTATACCAAAATGTGCACAAAACTTGTAAGGGGCTTCGATATGTTAGTAGGTACATGTCGAAGCCTGAGTTCATCAAAATTGTAGTGCTTTCTTAATGGCTGGTTAGTCAATATAGTTTGAAAGTCTGTGGTTGCGTTTTGTCGGGGTGCACTTCATTCTCACTGTTAGCAATAATACTCGTAGTTATTATATTGCGCGACACAAATTTTATTTGGGATGTTCATTGTATATTTGTACGGGTAGCCAAGAGTCTATTTATACCTAAAAACAAAGTGACGCCATTTTTTATTAATTTTTAGGTCCAGAAAACTCTTTTTAAGTGGCCTTTTAGGTCTTAACACTGCTGTTATTGATTGAGGCCGACAAGTACCGAATATAAATCCCATCTTTAGTTCCATGCGATAGTTAGACTCTCCTGAAGCAGAGTGACAGCTTGGGATACTTGGATCTGGCGTAATAACCTAAAAGTTCTTTCCTTCTTAGTTTAAGAAGCCTTGCCTGACAATCGGCAACGAATTGCACGCTGGTGTACATTAGTTACAAGGCGAGGCACAGGCCAATATTTGTCTTTGTCTGATAAATACATTTCTCATTAAACTGTCATCAATGCTCTATTATAGCGCCTTACTTAAAGAGAAATAATTATTATCTAGTTTTTTTTTCAAAACCAAATCAACAAAAGCACTCACTTCAGTCAATTCAAATCTTGTTGAATTCAGAGACATAAAAATAAAGCGAAGAAGTTCCTACGTTATGGGGTAACACGTACCATTGTTGGCACCCCCCCGATGATTGGCCCTTTGGACTTTGAGCGCTATTATTAAGGAATTACCAGGTTAGAAAACGTTACAAATATTTTGAATAAATCTACCATTTCGTTGGTAGCCACGTGAACTTAGTAGTTTTTACATAAAACTATACGGGCAACTCTGTTAAAAAGTTCTTTTTGACGTGTCTCATTCCGTTGGAAATTGTTCAAATTCTTACGGATGCGGACTACGAACAGGTAAATGTTTCCACCTCTAACTTAGTCCATATGAATGCTAGAAGTTAAAATTATGTTTTCTTTGGTTAAAAATGGGTTTTAACACCCATTTTTAACCAAAGAAAACATAATTTTAATAATTTTAAACATAATTAGAGGTTAAAATGCTATTTATATTGTATAATAATCCGTAAAAACAAAGTTTTCGGGTGCCAATCAATGTAACCGAAGTTTTCTATGAAGGTTCTGTTGATTGGCATGGGGGCCAATCATTAAAAAAATGGGTTAAGAGTTTACTTCTGCATTTTATACCTTAATCAATTGCGACTTTAGAGTTGTTTTGAAATATGCACTTAAAATTGTAATCAACCTTCTGTAGACAAATGGTGGCACTGCCAATCATTGTACTTTTTTCGTCATTGGCACTGCTAATTATTGTGATCCACCAGGGGCAAATGAATGTACCTTTACTTATTTCTCTATTTCCTTCCCATCACTATTACGTATCGGAGTACCTACATTTATTGGCACTCACATGTATAATTAATGGCATGCCAATCATTGTACTTTAACTGGTGCCATTGAATGTACTGAGAAGGGCCAATGACTGTGCTTTTGGGTCATTTTCCATGGTTCTAGAGATTTATGTACGAGAATAAAAGTTTTGTTGGTTAGATCAAGTTTAATATAGATTTTAGATCCATACATAATTCAAATAAACCAATTCATGATTCGTTTGATGACTAACAACAAAGATATCGAATCTCAAATTTGACAATTCCCTTAAAGTGCCAATCATTGTACTGTTTACCCTACGACTTAACTTTAGATTGTTTGAATATGCTCACGTCAAACCTTCATACAACAGTCTTACCAAAGCACACAGGAAAGTCGCTCGTAAAACTCTAGACGTACCGTTTCAAGGAACAGACAAAACAGTGACTGGACAGGCTGCGTTGTATCCAGGAAGTAGCAGGAAGTACTCTGATGCTACTGCGACTTGTGCATCATAGATAGAAAGTATTAATGGCCAGGCATCGAGGAACAGCTTCTAGATGAAAGTAAAATAAGTATCCGAACAGGGAGCCCATTCTCGCCCATGCGAATTGAAAGCGTAGACGCAAAATATTCGAAGGATTAGACATTAGTCGCATAAAAATAAGATTAGATTAATTCTCTCTTCTCATTCGAATTCAATGTAGCATGGCAGAATACAAGTATTGGCTGTCGCTCTATTTTTTATGTAGAATTGAAGCCATAAGGCTTAGGCTGACATTCAGAGACGAAAACTGAAGCTAAGACCGGTCTCAGAAATGTCAAAATGTACGTGATTTGGACATTCGTAAGACCAGTCTTTGCTTAGTTTTCGTCTCTGAATGTCAGCCTTAGTGTCGTATACGAGTTGAGCGTACGCTCAACACTGTTGCTAATCATGTTGACTTGTTTAACTGAATGCCTAAATACTAAAAGGGCACTTGTCACACATGAATTTGCTGTTATGAAATTTACAGGAGAGGATAAAAACTAAATATTTATTTAATGATAAGGTTTTACTACGTGGTTATTTTATATATTTTAAAATATATAAATACCTATCAGTTTGTAAGAAAATATGATTTTTCCTTATAGCAGATTTCCCAGAAATAAATACAAAAATAATTGGACAAGTGCTCTATTACTAACTACTGGTGGACAAGTGCCCTTCTTACCATTTTGCTGCAAATAAAAAAACCACGATCAAAGTATTTATATGTCAAACTTTAATGAAATAAAACTAAACTAAGGTACATGTTAACATTAATTTATTTTCCACACTCCAATTAAATATATCTATCCAAAAGTCTATAAATTCTTGTGGTATGTATTGACTGTATCGACGATAGTTTTCTTCGTGCCGCACACCTTTCTTTCCTTTAAGACTTGACTCTTCACTCATAATGATAATTTTTATCCAATTTAATATCAACCGCCGCCTTAATCAATCAATCACAACACCAAAATAAATCACATTCCCTCCACTATTGACCGCTGACAGTTCTATGGATTCGTTTAGACTTTTTTGTAAAAACGGCACTTGTCCATGGACAAGTGCCGTTTTAGTAATTATGCTAGAAAAAAGATCGACTTTTGAACCACGAAATAAGCAGTGACAAGTGCCTGTTTTACACAGACGGTGTAAAACAGTACTGGCAACACAATAAAGAAAAAAAACATTTTTGGATGAAAAATGGGACAAGTGCCCTTTTAGTATTTAGGCATTCAACTGTTCCCTGAGAGGGTTTACGGAGGCTGTTTTAAATGTGCTATGTTATCCGTAATGGGATAGGTAGTTTGTTTATAAAATTTTCTGTTTAGGTGTTTTGTAATTTTCTATGTTGTATTACAATATTTATATTAACAATTTTATTTATAAGTTTAATGATGTACCTAGTGTTAGTTTATCCGCTGTAGTAGCTTGATTTTGCAACTAATTGTAAGTTAATGTTCCTGCACTATCGAAATAGGTAAGCCTGTAATGGTAGTGTGATGTATATACAAATAAACAAATAAACGAATTATTTTCTAATGAAGTGAGAATTTGCTCCATGATTTTTTATTTTCTCACACTTTCACTTGTTCAACAAATGTACGATTGTCTTATCATAGCTATATGGGTAAAAACGTTTCCGTTCATTTAAATGGCGAGCGCTGTTGCGTTAAATAAACACGGCGCTTATTTTCGTTCATTTTTCTCGAAACAGGGAAATAGTTTACGTCACACTTAACTTCGTTACGCACCAGTTGGATAATGCGCTCGTAAATAAGCGTACTCCGCTTAAAACGCTTTTTTGTCCACCTCCCGCAGGGAGGGCTGAGGAATCACACTGTACGCCTCGTAAATCTCCATAACTGAATTCCTAAAGATGGTGTCACATTAGGAGTTACTTATCTACGTGTTTCAGGTCTTTTGTCGTAACGTATTTGCATTTATTTGGGTGACAAATAAACGGACTAAGGTTGTTATGGTGGAGATTTTTCATTTATGTTTATTTCCGCAAAAAAATTTTGTTTGGATACTCAAGACCATAGGTTCTAACAGTACCATTATTTGCTTTATGCAAAAACATCCCTGTTAAGAAACTAAAGATATCTTTTTGTTGGTGCACTATGTAGGTACTTCGATATGTAACGCACAATCGCACTCTATTGTATTTAATATATTTAGCTAACAAGTGCCCGACAATCAATAACTAGGTACTGAGTGCAAATAGTTGGCGACTCCCGGTACCGGGAACGAATAAATTTTAAATTAAAGTTTTGAAACCGGGAACAATGACGTAGGTAGGTACCTACTGTGACGCAGGTCACAGTTTTTGGGGCAAACTTTCGGGACAAAATGAATTAATGGATCCCGCATAACGTTGCGTGCACCGAAACTTTTTATGCAAATGTGGGCTGCCCACAACACTGTTTTCAGTCTCCCAATAGGCGTCAAAAATAATGTGTCATTGATGATGATAATGATGGTTGGCTTGGCTTGATTATTGATTAGGCTTGCCCAGCACCTATACCATTCTGACAGCTTAGTCGGCCTAGCCCACCGGAAAGACTAGTCAATACGTGCGGGGCCAACCAAGACGCGGGTTTCCTCACGATGTTTTCCTTCACCGTTAGCGTGTGGTATTGCGACTACTCATTAGAGAACTGCACTAAACGTGTTTTAGTTATAATCATAAATAAACGCGGTATTTTTTTTCTCTACGACTAATACTTTTTTTAATATAAAAAGTCGTAAAGTGAATATAGTCACGTGGTATTAGAACGCGACATAAATTGGACTTAGACTATGACGTCACTATTTTATGAATAATGTTTTTATGCATCTGCACCCTTATAAGAAAACGCTTTCAAATTTTATGAAAAAAAAGTTAATCTAATAAGTTATTTCTTATTTTATATTAAATTTACTTTTCACATTTTTTGGTGATCTCGATTTAATTTGTAACATTTCGTATGTTTCTATATGCCTTGGTGTAAAAGTAATGTCACTGCAGTTCAAGTGAGACGCATGTTTCCCATTGAAGATCATTATGACCTTAGATTAAATTTTATTCTACCGAAAGTTTTTTCAAATTTTGAATTTAATTTTAAAATTTTAAAGGCTATTTTCTGTTTTTTTGCTTTGCGCTCTGCTGTTCGTTATATAATATTTAAATGCGTAAGTAGAACAAGTAGGTATTTAGGACTGAAAATTCTGAGTATTCAGTCCGTTCAGTCAGTCGTCACTACAGCCAACATTATAACTATAGAAAACCCTACAAACATAATAACGGGGGTAAGTACCCCCGATTTCGCGTACACTAACAAGCTGTTTATCTACTGTTAACAGTTGTCAGTTGTTTTTTTGTATGCACTGTGGCAACTGACAGCTGTTAACAGTAGAATAACAGATTGTTAGTGTACCAGAAACCGGGTGTAAGTCATACTGTTCTTAGACACTTTTGTCACAGATTTAATCGTCGTTTTATTAATAAAGTAGGTCTGACTGTCCGAATAGTCCGTTACTAGGCGAATATTTTTTTGTTAACATTCGGATGACAATTTCCTAAGTATGATTCGACCGAAAGCGCCATCGGCGTCGGGCGCTAAGTAATTTATTACATTTCTTAAAAGCCATTACGGCGGGAAAGGCGCCCTTCAATGATCCATCACTCCGGCCCCTCAAGTTACAGAATTAGCATGAATTTTCAGACAGACACCAGCGGCGAATATTATCCCATAGAAATGTCAGTAATATGAGCTTTCAGTATGCGAGCATGTTTTGGCAAAACACTGTACCAATCTATAGAAATAGTATTTTGTCAAAATAGGTCTCTATAATATTGGTTATACAGTCTTAATTACTATGACTGATTTCCGTATTCTTAAAACTTTTTCAATATTTTTTTATGCCATGCCATGTAGGTACTTAACGGCGAAGAATCGAAATATTCATGTTACTTCAAAACACTGTATCTATAGATCCAGTGTTTTGTCACACCACGGCAGTATGTGGATACTAATTTACCTCTGCTAAATGCCTCGATTGTAATGGTTGATATACAGATCACTAGCTGTGCCCCGCGGTGTTACCCGCGGCTCAACGATTTTCCCATGGGAATAAGATATTTTCCCGCAGTAAAACGTAGCCTATGTGTTAATTAAGGGTTATATTATTTTTAATGCACTAACCCGTGCTAAGGACAATTTTAAAAAACCTATTTAGAGGCTAAAAATTCCACCCATGCCGGGATTCGAACCCGCGACCTCTGGCTATCCGTGCCAACGCTCTTTACAACTGAGCTAATGGGCGACTCTAATGGAAATTTCACTGATGCCGGTGAGTCGCCCATAAGCTCAGTTGTAAAGAGCGTTGGCACGAGCCAGAGGGTGCGGGTTCGAATCCCGGCATGGGTGGAATTTTTAGCCTCTAAATGGGTTTTTTAATTAAGGGTGTCAGCTAACTCCATACCAAATTAACACTTCTCAATATCATAACTGATGATACTAATTTATCATAGATAGCAGTGCCCGCGACTAGGTTCGCGTGGTTAACGGATTAGCCTAAGACTACCCTGAAAATTCATTCCAAATATTGCTATAATATTATATCATATATATGATATGATATGATATGATATGATATGATATCATATCATATCATATTATAATAGATTATATTCAAATAAACAGAAATTCGTCCCGTCTCCGAATAAGGGGTACTGCCGTTATTGAAATATAATGTTAATGATAGTCAATTTCATCACAAACATAAAGACGATAGTATTGGTGGTGTTATTAACACAACAATTTGAATTCGTTACATAAAAGAATTCGTCAAAGATTATGGTTTCCTATTTAGTAATGTTTGGTTGGTAAAAATAGACATTAAGGTAGGTACTAAATTTTAGAAAGCAAACTTTATTCTATCTTCACTCTCAGTTATGCCAGAAATCATAAGTATTATGCCACCAACAAAAATATGATGCCTTTATTCATTCTAGCGTCGATGGGTTAAAGTACATCTAAAATCCAAAACGCAATTTGTAGCAGTGAAAAAAACTTTTTAAAAACATACTCTATAATTTTAAAAACCTATTTAGAGGCTAAAAATTTCACCCATGCCAGGATTCGAACCCGCAACCTCTGGCTATCCGTGCCAGCGCTCTTCCAATTGAGCCAATGGGCGACTCACCGGCATCAGTGAAATTTCGAACCTCTTTACACTATTCTCTGTATTACGTACAGAGGTTGCGGGTTCGAATCCTGGCATGGGTGACATTTTTAGCCTATAAATAGGTTTTTAAAAGTTGTCATTAGCACGGGTTAGTGCATTAAAAATAAAAATAGTATATACTCTATAATGTTTATTATATTAACTGAAAACTGATGAAACAATGAATTGAACAAACCTAGTTTTTACAAAACTTAAGGAATCGGCTATTGTTGCAACTTAAGTTTGACAGAGCAATAATTACAATCGCTTTAAAGAGAAATAATGATACTACAATGTTTGAATAAATTTTCATTTTATTTTCTTTATTACATTTGAATTACAATTGGACTTAGGTATGTCCATTAATCCGCCGACCTTAGAATTTAACATACGAGAGCGTATCATTAGCATTGGGAAAATAGACCAAATGTTTTCTCATCGAGTGGACCTGTTTTTACCTGCGTGGCTGTGATAACATTTGGAGAGAGACAGCAAAACACAATACAACCATAATAGAGTTATTTTATGCCTCGTATAATTGTTTTTAAATATTCCAATAAAAACATGAGTTTGTGGAAATGGCAATCAAAAATTTAATAGACTGAGAAATTAATTAAACTAGATTACCTCGCAAAGGAATCGCTCGGAGCGCCGGCTGCCTGAGTGACCTTAAACGACCACGAAGTTATATTCTTTTTGTTGCACTAACACATGCTGAGGACAATTTTCAAAACGTTTTTAGAGGCTAAAACTTCCGCCCTTGGTTAGCCAGAGGTTACGGGTTCGACTCCCGACATGGGCGGAATTTTGAGCTTCTAAATAGGTTTTTACGATCACGAAGGTTAAGCAACATAGGGCGCGTTCAGAGCATGGGTGGGTGACCGTCTATGATTAACGCTAGTGACATTTTTCCGAACGTTTCCGTGTTTCGCAAGGCACGTTAAGCAGTAAGGCTGGCGTCGATAGATGGCAGTCGTAAAGCCGAGTCATATGCCTCAAGGCGGCATCAAAACTTCTGACGGTAAGACCAGCCATTGGTCTTGCAAGCTTCCACCAATCCGAACTTGGCTTCCGTGGTGGGGTATGGCCTATACCATTCTCAGGGAAGAGACTCGTGCCCCAGCAGTGGGACATACAAGGGTCGGAAACCTTGACTTGGACATGACAGACATGTAAGTCTTCTCATTTAATAGGCTCTATGTCCAGATATCACCAGATTCAAGGTTGACCTAAATTACGGGGCACACTAGATAAGATCAGTTAAATAAGTATTTATGGCTCGGCCCCATAAGTTAAAAATGTATTTACCTATTGTCACATATTGCCCAACTTTTTATTTATTTTAAATCTTGAAAACTAAAGCGGTATATTTTTTATGTATACAAAAAAAAGGTTGAAAATTTGAAATTGTGCTTGTTTGGGGTAGTTTAAATATTGGTACAATCGACAGCATATCAACCTTCATATGCGTGCACTCTAATCAGTAGGGGGGGCTCCATGCAGTAACACTAGGGTCACCAATGAGAAAACGACCTCTGTGGCGTAGCGGCCATCTGCCTACCATGCAAGAGGTCCTGGGTTCGAATCCCGGCTGGGAAAAAAAAAACCCCAGCTCTTGGATGTTTACATGTTAGTGATTTCGCTGTTTCTGGTTCACACGACACAGGGTATCCTAGTGTGGGGCCAGAAGCAATGTACGTGCCTGTATATAAGTGTAAAAACGCTTTTACGAAAATTTCAATCGATCTCTCAATAATGGTAATAGTTATTTCTAATACCCATGACCGTGAACCTAACCTGGGTTTAGGTTCACGGTTATGTGTATATATGGGTTTAACTATATAGACCCATAAAGGCGATGAATCGTGACCCATCACTATATAGCATTAACGCCAAAGACGGCCGTTTTTGGCATAAATACTTTCTAGTCCCAGGGAGTCAATTCTCACTTCATTAGCAAATAATTCGTATACGACTCTGAAGGCTTATGACTTGCATTCTACATAAAAAGTGGAGCGACAGCCAAAATCTGTATTCTGAACGCCATGCTACATTGCATTCGAATGAGAAAATAAATGTCTAATAATTCCGTCGAGTTATATTATCATATTTTTATGCGACATCTATGTCTGTTCAAATGGCTTCGAATATTTTGCGTCTACGCTTTCAATATGCATCTGCGAGAATCGGCTCCCAGGTCCGTAATCCTAGATTCTGTAATGCCAGTTTCACGGCATTACGTAATAACAAAATCACGGCTCTGAAAACACTATTAACATGATTAAGAGATTGATCTGATACTTTTTGCAAAAATGATTTGTAATGACTACAAAAAAAAAAAGATTTTTTTCACTGGTAGCGTATGGAGCTACGTCATCCTTAAGGGTGACTTTGGAATAAAAATGTAAAGGTTGAACTGCTGTCAATTTTTTAGTACAATATTGACAACTGTTAAGTAGAGAATAAATTTTCAGGTAAAGCGTCGTTGCAATAACACAATATAGAGGCCATCTTGATAATTATGTATAGGTACAGTGGCCCACCTTTACAAATTATCGTTGCAAAGTCGCCCATAACGATACTGCGAAGAGTGCACGTACGTAAAGATTGATTTGCTATCGACTGTACGTCTATACAAGGCACTTTGATTTATTAACGAGAATTGATGTTGTCCCAAAGGACAAGGCCTTCTTGTGATGTAACGATATTGTATGCGGCTTACTGGTGTTCATAATACTGCCTCTACCAAAAGGTAATCTAGCAAAGAGCTTCAGGTTAGGATCGAAAATAGAAGCAGCATTTACAACTTCAGCTATGGTATTTTGAAGCGCTCGTGGCCTAGTGATACCGAGTAATTGGAATCAATCACAACAGCAAGAACAGGCACGGTCATGTGATGGATGGGTGACCGTCCCGTGACTACTACTAGTGGCATTTTTTTCCGAGCGCTTCCGTGTTTCGCAAGTGCTCGCTAAGCCGATGGTGCTGGCTGTCATGTAATGGCAGTCGTTAAGTTATGCCAGAGGCCTTGTGGGTAGCTTTATAACTTCTGACAGTAAAGTCTACCACTGCTTTACAATCCTCCACCAACCCGGACATGGCCCCCGTGGTCTTTCTGCGATGCAAGAAGAGACCCCTCCCCCAGCAGTGGGGATATACAAAAGGTTGATACCTGCCGAATTTTTGGTTTCTTAGCTAGTACAAGCTAAAGGCGCGGGTAGAAAAAAATACACAAATAATTGCTAAGTAATATACTAAAATATAAATTAATATGTTTCAAACCAAAAAGTAATAGTAATGTTTTATTTTGGGTAAGTTTTTGTTCATTGTTTTTTTCTAAGACGGGTTCTTAGATTAGTTAAGTGTTTATTTACAGATTTAAAAAATATTATAAAATTACATGAATGAAAAATACAAAACACATGACAAAAAATTATAACTTCCACAGATCACAATTAGTCAGTAAACAGGATACTCTAGTTGAGACAAGTGTTGTCTCAAACTAGGATAGGCAACGAAATACACAAACTAAAAATACAATGTAAATTTACATTCACAATGTGAACTAATTCCTTGAAGTGGCGCGTAGTTAGCTTTATTAAATTACATCCTGTTATTAAATTACTCAAGTAGCAAGAGGTAGAAATAAACATTGGAAAAATTCTCAATTCAGAAACTAGGGATAGAAAGGGAACCGCTGAAAACACAATCTTAATCCAAGACTTGACGCCTTGCCATTGCTCGAATGGGGGAGGCCACTCAGCCCCATTCAAAACGTGAAAAATCGTCATTTAATAGGCGCCGAGGTAGCGAGCTATTTCGCAAATGGGTAAAAGTTTCCATCCTTCAGTGGTAAAGCAATGCACAGAAGGTTGGCTCCGTTGCCGAATTAAAGAAAGTCAATTAAAGAAAGAGACCGGACAACTATTTGCTTCTCGCTTTAGCTATAAAGCCGCCAAATAGGCAAATAGTTATTCAATAATAACAATTTAAATAATAAGAATACTAGTTTTCTCTCTCTCTCTAGTTAGTCTCGTATCTGAGAGTAGGCCTGTGCCTTGAAGTAGGAGGTTTATAGGCTACATTAAAAAGATAGTTACTAGTTCTTATATTCTTTTTAATGCACTAATCCGTGCTAAGGACAATTTGACCTCTGGCACGGTTAGCCAGAGGTCGCGGGTTCGATTCCCCGCATGGGTGGAATTTGTAGCCTCTAAATAGGTTTCTACTAGTTCTTGCGACCCAAGAGCTGGCATTTACCTCGGTCAGCGCCTCAGAAGGGCAATGCTGCCAGAATCTTGGGAAATTTCTCTAATGGCAGCGGTGTAGAAATATTTTTTATATGGTAACTTTTCGTTATTTATGTTATTTTATATTAAGATGTACCTACTATAGTGATGACTATCTGATTTACCCTCATCTTCTTCTTCAGGCTGTATTAGTCCACTGCTGGACATAGGTCTCCCCCCCTCCTCCAATGAGTGCCATAGCGCAAGGTTGTGCCGTCATCATTGCCCATAATCTTAATGCTAATAAAGTTATTAAATAAATATTTTATATGTAGCAACCGAATCACTGCAATCATCAGTGTTAGTTATATCATATTTTAAGTTTGTACAGACGACGTGATTGCATATTAGTAAATATATCATACATTCTATAACTGACAAAAACTTAATCTGCAGGTTTGCTAAAGGTCATTCGAATGGTGGCGTGGTGGCCGGGTCATCTATCGCCCTCTAAAGTGGTTGAGACTGATGATGGCTGACCTCTGCGTTATGCTCGTGAACGAGTGCTGTTCGTGTGTCTGGCCGCAGCACTTGTCATGTTTTCACGGCCTACGTAAAACAATTGAATAATGCCTTAGCATTTAAAGTTATTTAATGGCAATCATGGAATCTTATACGTATAGGTGGTATCTAATGTATTAGATTTAAGAGGACTTGAGAAAAGATGGTCAGAGTGGAGTTTTTTTCCCGCTGCCTTTTTCTCCACTACACTACGGCCCAAAGGCAGCGGCTTTCACTTTCATGTTACATTGTACTTTGACATTCAGCAAACAGAATGTAAATTCTTTGCTTTGAAATAAATTGAATTGAATCCCCACGCTGGGCATCGATTAATAACCCTCATAGTTTACCTAAAAAATAATCGCGCTAAGACCCATTAAAAGTATGCATTACTAAATAGGTACCTAGTTATCTGATTCCTTCCGCCGCCGCCGCTAATTGTATAACATTACTTAGATTTACGAAATCAAGGTTGTATTCTTTTATATGGTTGTGCAATAAAGTGTTCTCTATATATCTATCCATTTGTCTTATATTAACAGTGCTATGCTAGATAAACTGTCGAACATTGCTAAAGTGACTGGCTTATACCAAGTGAATCTTTTGTTATTATCAGATCCAACACAACATTTTACAGTGGGGCGATGATTTAAGCAGACCCGGACGTCGTGGAAACGCGCTACTCGTGCCATTGAAAAGGCAATTTTTCTTCCCGACAACGTTCCCTTGAACTCTAAGGCCGGTATTACTAGGTATTGATTGCCATTCGTCACCTATTTGAGTGTGATTTATGTTCACCGTTGAAGCTTTGACACTAAAAGATAAGTGCAGAAGAAAATGTTGGTTGGCTACAAACCCTCCTCGTTTATTGAACTTTGACCTTTATAAACAGACAATGCACCGAACGCCTCGAGACGACAATGCAAGCATGATGTCTCACACAATTGTTTAATGTGTAATTGCTATTAGAGTTCATGAAAGCCCATTTATGGGCTCAAACAAAGCCATTCACGACGAATGAATAAAACGCTCACAATGCTCATAAAGGCATCGCCTGAGGAGTGTGCTCTACGTGTATGGAGAAACTGTATTGCAATTGTCTTCAACGTTTTTTTCTACTCCTAATGAGGCACATGTTCCCTGCAATGTGGGGCCATCGTTTACTGTCTTTTGTAATTTAATGTTGCATTCGACGGTTAATTTTACCCATATTTACGTAGGATATCGCTTGCACGGTGTAATTGTTAGTACACTTTGTCATAATTGCGGAGCTCCAGAGGTTTTATCCGCATAATTAATGGGTCAGGTACCTAAACAAGTTTAATCTTGATGCTACAGAAAAAAATGGTGATAAAAAACAACTGGTCGGACTTTTCCGATATAACAACACCCGTAAGTAAATCCGGACTAAAAGTCTACGATAAAAAACAAAAAGATTTTTTAGTTTCACAAAATTATTTCTCTGAAGTATAGACAAAAAACTGTTAAAAGTATAACCAAATAGGTACATTGTTATCTAGTCCCTTCTTTGTACTAGATAGTCTATCAATCGTTGCTAGTTTCACTTAAGCAAAGACAAACAATATCACAACGAAAAATTATGAAAATCGGAAAAAAACTATGAATCCAGCGTCTTATGGTCAGCGCCGCTAATTCAATTGTTTTCGCATATTTCGACAGACCTTAAATATTACATCTAATACATTACAAAACATTTTTCAACGTCATGATACTTCCTACCACTTGGATTCACACTTTTGAGCAGAGAGTCGGAAACCACGACTATTTACAAAATATGTTAGCTAAAAATTAATTATAATAGGTATTCTTTTTCACAATGAGAAGAAAATTGTCTCAAAATACAGCTAATGTTTTCAAATCACCTTAAAGATGATTATTAAAAAAAACGCCAACGTAATCGTTGAGGGATAGTTTATGGTTTTTGTGTATTGTCGTAGCGCTGTTTGGTAGATAGTGCTTAGAACCAAAAGTAAAACAGAATAGACGTTCTTTTGCCATTTAAAAAATATATTCCCAAGCAAGAGCTCATAGAAGTTGTAATAAAACACAGAGTCTATGAGAGGTGTTTCAAGAATTTCACATTTTTGAGGTAGCCCTGATATTCTCAAGCTTTATTGAATATTTTAATACTTTTTATATTCAAAAGTTGCTTTTGCAATTTGTACTAATTTCCCATCAATATGTACCTACTCCAAACTTCCCCACCGGTATTTCGAATAAAAAATTTAATTGTATAAATCACAAAATACACCGATCTGCCTGTTTTGATCTTTTCAGAACAATCTAAAACATTCTAAAGAGACAGTGTAACACTCAAGTGCATGCACTCCTTGTCTACCTATATTTCAAATTCATCCTTGAATTACCACGCTCCGGTCCAGACGGGTCGTTAGAGAAAACTGCAAACAAATTCGATTACCTAACGAGCCAGACAGACTTAGTCAAACAGTGTTGGACCTACCTCACTCCAGATGGCTAGATTAGCTAGACTACGGCGTCCTTGTCAAAGCTATGAGGTACGTACGTGATAAACAATAATTTTCGTGATGCCTTGTACTTTACATTACCTTACTTATACTCGTGAACGAGTGCTGTTTGTGTGTCTGGCCGCAGCGCTTGTTATGTTTTCCCGACCTATGTAAAACAATTAACTAATGCTTTGGCATTTAAAGTTATAATGGTAATCATGGAATCTTATCATACTTATAGGTGGTACAGTGAAGTATTAAATTTAAGAGGACTTGAGAAAAGATGGTCAGAGTGGAGTTTTTTTCCCGCTGCCTTTTTCTCACTACACTACGGCCCGAAGGTTGCGGCTTTCACTTTCATGTTACATTGTACTTTGACATTCAGCAAAAAGAATGTAAATTCTTTACGTTGAAATAAATTGAATTGAATAGAGTTACACTCTCTCTGAGAGAAGGCATGTGTCCTGCTGTGGGATGTATATAGGCTACTTAAAAAGGTACATACTTGACTGAGAAACTCTGTTAAATATTAAGTCTCTGAATTGAGAAGAATAGCTGCTTTGTCTGTTTCTTTTTTACGTTAGGCACTTTTGGAACTAAATCTTTCATAAACACTACACATTCTTAATTTAAGGATAATGAACTAACAATATTAAGTAATAAAATGTTGAAGCTTAAATATATTTTGTTCTACGCCGAATAAAGGATTTGAGATTAGTTATATAGTTTCACGTTCATTAACTTAGAATGTATTTGGTACGGTGAAACAATATAGGGAGTTTGAGATTGAATACAATTAAATTGCTGTTTGCAAATATGATTGAAAAAGAATGTACGGGTTCCTAAGTGTCGGTGTAGCTATATCTTTTTAGATCTTTCGTGTTTTTATAATAAGTTATTGTCATACTAAACTTGTTTATCTAGGTAATTTTATATGATAGATTATTAACAAAATATTTTGTTAGCGCTGTGAATTTCATGCGAGAAGCAACAGGGAATAAAAAGCAACACAATAAATAAAAAAATAATAATAAGTAGGTATTTTGTCAGAATTGAATACATGTGCAACGATAAATTAACATTACAACATGACAGATGAAAGAAACCACATATTTCTGTATGAAACATAATGAGTTGCAGACGGAAGAAACCAATAAAAATATAATAAAGCGGGGCATTTTGGCGGACAAAGTAACGAAGTCAGTCATAAAATTGGATCAATTAGTTCCATACGAACGGTCGTAAAGTTTATTAATTTTCCTACAAATTCAAGCACCAAAGTAAAGTTGTTCGATGAAGTCATAAAAGCCACTGGAAATGGTGCCACTGTTCACGTTGTGCATTCATCAGCAAATTCCTTTTGAACGGTACACTAGATGGCGCCCTCTCTAAAGAAGGGGCGTTGCATAAGGCTGGGTTTTCCGATCGTACTTCTAAAAAAAGTGCTGTAAAATATATTTTATATTGTAATAGTTAGTTTTTTTTAGTCAGCCTTGTTTGAGTCCCACAGGTGGGCAAAGGCCTCCCCCATGAGCTTCCACTCCTTCCTGTCTTGAGCAGTTATCTCCCATGCGGGCAAGAAGGTTGAGAGATCGTCCCGCCATCTCTGCTTTAGTCGACCACGTCTGCGATATCCATCGCGTGGAACCAATTCAGTGGCAATTCGGTGGTTAGTATCTAAAATCTAAAAATATATATTGCTTTCCGGGCCCTGTCTAGGGGCGTCGAACATTACTTTTATGTTTTTTTAGCTCTAATAACATTTGAGGTACGTACATTGAGCTTTGAATAATAAATGTATACAGTAAAATGATTATCATTAAATGTGTTAGTGACATATTTCGTTAAAATTGTATTAATTACATGTGCATAATTTGTAATTTTAAAATAGTTGCTTACCCTGCAACTATTCGCTCGCGAAGCGCAATAAGTGTAATAGAAATAGTGTGCTTGGAAAACCCTGCCTTAAGCCTGCACGATTTTTTCGGGATATTTACTTTTTCATATTTTTGGTTGGCAATTAGATGCTTGTGATGTTCTTTTAGTCGTCCACCAAAAGTAAATGAGCGCGAACGCTGACGTGGTTGCGCTGCGGGTTAAAAAGCATTGGGGTCGCCGCGGCCAGACAGACAAATAAAGATTTATAGAGAACAATGTCTGTTAATTGTGCGCCATGTCAGGTGCCGGCGCCTTTTGAAGCGTCATGCGTGCGGACGATTGCACACTTTATACTTACAGCAATTGCATTGAAAATACCCTAACTGCTTGTCCGACAGAGAGAGCTAAAAATACAGCATTCTGCTGAAACAGCATTCATGATTTTAGCAATTTTATTCCTTCCCATTTAAATATATTTTATCTCAGTACGAATTAAACAACGCAGCCTGTACACCGAGAAGCCTTGTATCCTTTATTGGGCTAAAAGATACAAGGCTTATCTCAGACTGAGAATCATCATATCCACCTTATCTCGGTATTTTTAATCAAAAGCTCAGGCAAAACCCAAACTTATATAATAAGAACTAAATGGTTTTATAACATGTTATCTATTCGTTCAATTGAGATCGTTCTTTATTATATAAGTGCTCATTTGAAGACGGTGTTCGAAAGTAAACCTTTAAAGACGAGCGTTTTAGTAATACGGACCTAGGTAATGGAAAATGGAAACTTCGAACTATGTAACACGTTTAATAAAAGAATTGTAATATCCGGGTTCTCGAACTCGCATTTGCATTTCTATTAAAGATTACAGGGTGTTTTAATAGCATTTTCCATCCTGTTAAACATAGAGGGCTTCAAAAGGCTTCACTTTTGGTGCGAGGCACGCGAAACAGTAGGTAATCGCACACAGGGTCTGGCGACAACAAAACATGAAAACTCGATAAATTTTAAAGTGCCCGGCCCCTTTGCCTGCAGCCATCAGTCCGCCCGCAGCTGCCCAAATACGCGACAGCCCCAAACGAAAATTCATTAAAATCCCACCGAAAATGGAGCCGAGACAAAGTTTCTTTCATTGGGCCATACCATTATCCTTCTCTCAATTTCGGCATTACAGCCTCATTAAATTGCAGAAATGGAACTATTCAGCTGCGTTGTGATTAAATACTATTATTCCATTATGATTCGCGATACTCATACATAGTTAAACGGATCTAACCGCGATTATTTATTAGGTAAAACGTAATTCTGTCAAAACATCAGGAATTAAAGTATAATTACGTAGGATAATGGTATAATACTTATATAGTAATAATACTTAGTAATATAGTTACCTTAAATCCCGTCGTTTCGACAGAATTACGTTTTAATTACGAGTTCTATCGCGATTATTTATTAGGTAAAACGTAATTCTGTCGAAACGTCAGGAATTAAAGTAACTACGTAGGATAATGGTATAATACTTATATAGTAATAATACTTAGTAATATAGTTACCTTAAATCCCGTCGTTTCGACAGAATTACGTTTTAATTACGGGTCCTATCGCGATTATTCATTAGGTAAAACGTAATTCTGTCGAAACGTCAGGAATTAAAGTAATTACGTAGGATAATGGTATAATACTTATATAGTAATAATACTTAGTAATATAGTTACCTTAAATCCCGTCGTTTCGACAGAATTACGTTTTAATTACGGGTCCTATCGCAATTATTTATTAGGTAAAACGTAATTCTGTCGAAACGTCAGAAATTAAAGTAAATACGTAGGATAATGGTATAATACGTATATAGTAATAATACTTAGTAAAATAGTTACCTTACATCCCGTCGTTTCGACAGAATTACGTTTTAATTACGGGTCCTATCGCGATTATTTATTAGGTAAAACGTAATTCTGTCGAAACGTCAGGAATTAAGGTAAATACGTAGGATAATGGTATAATACTTATATAGTAATAATACTTAGTAATATAGTTACCTTAAATCCCGTCGTTTCGACAGAATTACGTTTTAATTACAGGTCCTATCGTGATTATTTATTAGGTAAAACGTAATTCTGTCGAAACGTCGGGAAATAAGGTAACTATGTTTTACCTAATAAATAATCGCGATTAGGGCCGTTTAATATATAATTAACGACTATCATCCTTATTTGTATAATGTCGATTCCGCTAAAACACTTTTATGAAATATTAAAACACTTTTAATAATATTATTAGGACATGAAATTAATGTCCATGCTAATTATCCTATAACTCCTCCATAACGGTAGGTAAGTAGAAGTGGCCGTTAAGTTTATTTTACATACAGGGCACATTACACTGTCAAATATAAATCTTGTAGTTTAAAAGGCAGGGAAAATTGCGGTGGTAGTCTACCTATTTGTTTTAAAAAAAAAACCTGCAATCTTGTATAAAGTTGATAAAACAATTAAGCAGAAAGCAGCTAGAAGTCGAAAACTAATTCAAATCTGAACAAAAAGAAATCGGAAACTTGATCACAGACTATAAAGAAGTAGTTCCAGCAACATAAGTATTTTTGACACCATAAATAATAAATCTGTAAATGCATTCATACATGTAGGTATTTATCAGACTACAACTTTTTTATAATGCCTGCCACGTTGGTCTGGGCTAGACCGCTTGGGTAGCAATACAGAGGTCGTGAGTTTGATTACCACTCGGGGCCGCCGTACATTTGTACAAGTGGCCTCAATCTGAGTGCTTAGTGCGAGTTTTTTAACTACTCGATCGCGTTAACGCAAACTCATATTTCTATGGCATCGAGGAAGCGCCACCTAGCGACAAGTATGGAAATTAAAATTGCTGAGTGCGAGTTGTAATGGTTTACATTGAGAAGTGAACAGGTTTACCAGCCAAAACACGAATAAACGCGAGTGTGAGTTGTACTGTGACAGCGTTTTGCCAGTTCGAACGGTTAACTTACTCATACTCACTACTCAATGCTCGATTAACGCGGTAGTAAAGTTATTCGATTGGATCTGTCAAACTCGCACTAAGCACTCTGGGTGTATTTTCATGTTTGTGACGTCCTTGCCTGGTTACCTAGTACAGGGTATGCTAGTTTGGGACCAGGTCAAGTGACTGTGTTGTGTAGAAGTTTTTTTTACGTAGCCTCAATGATGTTGCCTCTGGGCAAAGGCCTTCCCCAATTCAGTGCAGAGCTTTCTGTCCTGGGCCCCCTCAGACTACTCCTGCAGTTGTTGGCCGAGAGCATCTCTCCACCGTTATTATTATTAGAATTCATAAAAGTTATGCATCGTTTTATTTAAGGCGCTAGCGCCCTGCTAACTAGTGCCAGTAATGGAATAAAAATCACAACTTATTTTATAATTAGTTTTTTTTTTAAATTAACCTGAGAAATCTTAACAACTGTGATAACTATTTTAGAACCTACAGTCTAGAATCTAGGATCAACAATCTAGGACTTAAATCGATTTCCTCTGAGAGTCTGCAGGTCAGTCACTGTTCTGATAGACGGAGAGGCGGCACTTCGGGCATTTTTTTAGGCGCTTGGGGGTGCTAACTAGCGCCCACTAATCGAATAAAAGTCAATCGCTTTTTTTATAATAATTTTTTTTTTTCAAAAAGCACACTTATAAAAATCTTTATTACATATATATATATAAAAATGCCCGAAGTGCCGCCTCTCCATCTATCAGAACAGTGACTGACCTGCAGACTCTCAGAGTCGATGCATCGCTCTAGTTGGGTACAAGATAGATAGAGAATAGATTCGAGTTCATATCGAGGAATTTTTGAAAAATGCATTTTTTTTAAACAAACTAGCGCAAGTGATAGCTATTGCTAAGGCGCGTTTATAAAATTTTTAGTTTAATAAAACAAGTTATAATTTTTATTCCATTGGTAGTGCTAGTTAACACCCCTCAGCGCCTTAAGTAAGATTTCTCAACTCGAAACCGAAATTTGATAAACACTAATTTTAAATTTAAATCTCTTCTAAAAATAATTATCTAAATAAATGCCGTTTTCAACTACTAATGACGTAACCACCCAGGTTGTAGCGTGTATTCACTAAGTGATATTGCAAATTCAGAAACCGACAGTCACACAGTGAAAAAGATGGCGTTATTGTGTTTTTAAATTGCAAAGGTCGCGGGCCATCTGGCAGCCGGCGGGGATCGTGACTAATGAAATTATCACAGCTCTAATGAATCTGAAGTTTTAATTAAAATGCAAAGTAACCGGCGGAACCGCGCGCAGTACCTCTCTCCGCCTCTGCGACAATGCCTCCCGCGTCGCAACCGCTTCGTATCTTCACCTCAGTAAATTGTTTGCTACAAAAAGTACTTACTATAACTTCTAACTTCCATGACTGCCTCTTTGGTATCATTACTATGCCGGAGATCGAGGGTTCCGATTTCCACTGGGGGCCACCGAACTACGTTATCAACCCTTGTACGTCTCCACTGCTGGAGCACAGGTCTCGTCCTGCATCGCAGGAAGGTTAGGCCATACTCCACCACGAGGGCCAAGTCCGGGTTGGTGGAGGATTGTAAGACAGTGGGGTGCGATGCCAGATAACCTTCACGTGTACCCCTCCGCTTTCCGTTCCATCTGATTCCATGAACCAGATGGAGGGGCAAGTGGTGGGGTCGGTGCACCCTGAGCGTTAGTCAGTGACTTCTTCTTGTCGGATCTTACTGGCTAACGGCGAATAATCTGGCGGGAGGGGTCGCGTGGGCCCTGTTTCACTTTGTGGAGCGGGACCCAGGCGACCAACCGATTGAAGGACCGACTGGGGGGGGCGCCGCTGCGCGAAAGCGCGCGCGCCTCGTACCAGTCGGACCAGAGTGGCCGTGGGCGGAGGGTCGGGGGACCCTCTGCCTCCATCACGGCGGGAAGGGTCGCGTGGGCCCTGTTTCACTTTGTGGAGCGGGACCCAGGCGACCAACCGAATGAAGGACCGACTGGGGGGGGCGCCGCTGCGCGGAAGCGCGCGCGCCTCGTACCAGTCGGACCAGAGTGGCCGCCGGGACGCGGAGGGTCGGGGGACCCTCTGCCTCCATCACGGCGGGCCGGAAGGCGCCCTTGCGTGTTCCGAGGGTGCCTTCTGGCACGGAGGGGGCCCGCGCGGTCGCTCACCGCCTTCTCTGCTTTCAGAGAAGTGCTGGTGGGCGACGTGACGGGCCTCGCGTGTGGGGCGTGTGGGGGCCAACAGTTGACATTGGCCCCCATGCGCCCCAACGAGGAGGTGCGCCACCCTCCTCTAATCCCATTGGACCACACAACAATGGGATGGAGGGGGCGGCGCGTTGGGGCGTGTGGTGGCCAAGGGGTTCGCACTTGGCCACTATGCGCTCCAACGAAGAGATGCGGCGTTCCCTCGCCCCGTCGTTCGGTCCGATGCGATGGGGCAGGGGCGCCGCCGAAGGAGTGCCCGAAAGGGCGCCCGCAGACGGGGTCGCGGAAGTGTGCGTAAGCGTCCCCGTGGCCCCGTCCTTTGCGGTGCGGAGGAACACCCCAGGAGTTTTAGTCGGTATACCGCCCTTTTCAGGGCGGGGAGTCCGACATAACCACTGTGCTCCCCCGAGCCGGTGGTACCCGTAATTGGGGTTTCTCCTGGGTGAAAAAAAAAAAAAAAGGATTGTAAGACAGTGGCGTGCCTTACTGACAGAAGTTATCAAGCCGGCCATAAGGCCTCTGACAGGACACCGAACTTGATTTGTACGAATGACCTCGGTCTGTGAGTATTTCCATGTTTGTGATGTCCTTTTCTGGTTATCGTAGCCTGGACCTTGTGGTATTGGTACCTAGTTCGGGACCAGGATATTGATAAATGATTGTGTTGTATCGATGTTTTTATTATATGACTAGTACGATTTTGTAGATGGTGTAAGCTTGCTCAGCACCTATACTATACTGACGGCATAGTCTGCCTAGCCCAGAGGAAAGACAAGTCAATACGTGCGGAGCCAACCAAGCCGCGAGTTTCCTCACGATGTTTTCCTTCACCGTTAGCGTGTGGTATTGCGACTACAAATTCGCAAATGTACGAATGCAAATGCAAAGATCAAGGATAGTTATATATTAAACGGGTCCAATCGCGATTATCGGGAACGTCGGGAAATAAGGTAATTACATTTCACCTTACAAAGAATCGCGATAAGACCCGTTTAATCTATAACTAAACATCGCTAGTCATTAAGAATTACTAAGATCAAGGATGTATGTGTACAGGCGCGTGTTAACCATAAACTATATTCAGATAACCGTCTCGCACTGTTAGGAAAATCTAAAAACAAAAAATATAACGTCATCCTGATGGACCCTCCGGGAATATACTACAATAGGAGTGAAACAAAAATTGCAAAACATTTGTCAAAGTCTACCCCACGGAAACGGGGCATAAATAAAGTCCAGTTAAAACGCTTCTGATCTACGTCACAAAACAAAACCTGTTAAAAGGTTAGAGTGAATTGTGCTTCAATGAAAGCGTGAATGTTTAATATGTCGTGATTAGTATGTTTGAGTACCTACGAGTATAACAGCATTTACTTACACCAAAAATTGAACGATTCATATTCGTTTAAAAAACATACGCATCGAATTAGAACCTCCTTCTTTTTTCCAGTCAGTTAAAAAAGCCAAACTTTCAATAAAGTTCATACAGAAAGAAAACTTTCGAGCCGAGGCGTGGTTAGAACTCCATGTACATTACTTTAAAACCCATATTCTTGACGTATGAAAGTTTTGTGACTTTGGTTATTCTGTTGAATTTTTTTATGTTTCTTACCTACGTTGAACAAAATAAGCCATAAATATGGCATAATTCCGGTGTTGCATACAGTTTACTGTTGCGCGACTGCGCGGCTGGCCAAGCCAAAAATAAAAACCGACTCTTAATGCATGTAAATAAAGTGATTTAAAATATACTGAAGCTATCTCGTACATTCGGAACAAAAAATCTCACATCGTAACGCGAAATCAAGGAAGTTTTACGTGTTAAATTGTTTTGACCTGCGTGAACTGGCGGGCAAAATGTATTTTTGTCCTGGTATGTGGAGGCTAGCCTTTCGGGAATCCGTTTAATTAAACGCTGCTATTTGCCGGCGAGAGCGATGACACGCCCACTCGGAGGTGTTCACTACACGATAAATCAATCAGCCGACAAAGAATTCATTAACTCACACTACGCGAATGTGCAACGGTAGCTGCAATTAAGAAGACTCTGTCTTCTTAATTGGCCTGCAATTAAGAAGACTCTGTTCTAACTTAACTGTCCCAGGGATAGTTAGTTTGACCTGAGATTTCCGCACTTAACTTCATAGTTGGGTCATTGTACGGTTTCCTCACGATGTTTTCCTTCACAATTAGCGAGTGTTATAGCTAATATAACTTCACAAAAGTCATGGTACACGCCAAAATTCGAACCCACTCCCCGGGATCTCCCGACCTCCCAGGGTTACGAAAGTAACTAATTGTGTCGATATTGTTGGAATCAGGCGTTACTTTGCGGAAATCCATAATGGCATTCTTCTTCTTTTTCAGGCTATATTAGTCTACTGCTGAACATAGCCCTCCCCTAATGAGCGCCATAGCGCAAGGTTGTGCCATCATTGGGGGTAATGCCCATAATCCCCACGCTGGGTATGCGGGTTGGGGATCGCAGTTTCGTGGAATTGTACTGCAGGGGGCGCTGCTGCCCACCCCCCGGGCAAAATGCTATTAAAATGTGAAAATTACTTTTCATTTCTTATACTCGGAAAGTAGTGTTGTTTTGATCTGATTATTGGGTGGAAAGTGCTGCTTCCCTCCATAGGGAGGGAAAAACTCATACAAATTACTTCCCACCCAAACTACTGTCAGTTGTGAAGAGTTTTATGTAATAAATAAGCTTTTAAAAAAAACTAATTAAAAAAATGCTGCGGCCATGTGAGTTTCTAAACAGCCAGTGTGAACTTACCGCTAACTTCTTTGAGCGGAATAAGCCTTAACCGCCGCAACAATTACGCGGTGAGTTCCATATTTAAAATTTAAAGAGTCGACTTAAATGGCGGGTACTAATATGTTATAGTATCTGTGACGGATTTCAAAAAAGTAGGTAATAATCTTCTATGCCACACCTGGCAATAAAGTGGCTTTTTCCGCACGCTGCGCGTACGGAAAAAGCCGCTTTCTGGCCAAGTCCCTCGCTTGCAGCTCGGGCCGCAAACTTCTGCGATATCGGCCTTTCTTTGTATTACCACCCTAGTTGTATAATGTACTATTATGCTAAGATTTGAATATTAAAAATTAGTAATTATTTTCCTGATATTCGAAATGAAAAGTAGAGTGTTTAACACGGGTAAAAGAATCAATTCCTACTCGGACTATAGCCTCGCTGCGCTCGGGCGTCTAAATACCTCGGGAATTGATTCTTTCTACCCTCGTTAAGCAATCTACTATTGCTAATTTCCGCTAAAAATCCCAGAAGCACCATGCGGTTAGTTAATGCACCGCCCTACCTCCCACTTTTTCAAGCAGAAGCAAGACACGAACACACCACCACCGACACCAATGCTTGTGTGACACAATTATTATAATGTGAAATGCGCCTTTTCACATTTTAATCATTGTGTCGAATAAAACCTACTTCACTGTTGTAATTGAATTAAGTAAATATGTACACAATGATAGATAACAATGTGAAAAATTAAATATTACTCGCAAGTGATCCGAAAAAAAATGCACGCCTACTTAGGGCGCCTATTTCATAGAACTATGGTTTACTATGTACATCGCAAAGTTCGTTAGACTGCTACCCAATGTTCTTCAAATATCTTCAGCGCTGGCGGCTCACACCCTCAACACAACGCTGAGTCAGATGCTCTTTGTGGCAACATTGATGTGGATGCACGCTCTGAGTTTGCCCAGTCCTATCTTGTATTTATGTGAATTGTTCTTGTTTTCTATGTATGTACCTATCAGTGGCATGCCTTTTCTTTCCTGTGATATGTTAATTTGTTCCAACAAATGTCTTTCTTTCTTCTTTCTTTCAAATTGTCATAATGAACTTCGCATTCTAGTCTTTTGTAACTCGGCCAAGGCTGTGCTTGAATAAAATAATATTGGAATATTTCACTCTCAATTATTCTATTTATGCCCTAATTCTTGTGTTCTATTCATGTATAGAATTTATATAGCTTCCAAACAATACATTCACTTGTCCTGTTCTCAAACTAGGATATTGTATGCTATGGTGACCAGGGGCAAGCAGAGACATGGAAATATACCCAGACTGATTCCATTTGTGCAAATGGAAAGCGCGGCCTCCAGTGGGAATCGAACCTGCGGCCTACGGTATGGTAATCAAAAGTGATACCGCTAGACCACCGAGGCAGTCAATAATTGTTATAATTATTTTATATTCAAAACGGCATTTTCTACTTTGAAACGTGTCAGAAGTTATCTCGGTATTTGAAATCCCCTTCGAAATAACACTCGCTTATCGCATATTACTATTGAGTATTTTGTAGTATACAGTTAACCATTCGGAAATTCGGGGATGAATTTCAACGCTCTGAAATTATCTTTGTCTATGTAACAGCACAAATTGTTATGACATTCATAACAATAACTGTATTTTCGGCCCCTCTAATTCCATGTCGCTTAGCCGCTATCGTGGGCCATTCCTAATTTGAAAATACATAACAATTCAAAATTATTGCGGGTGATTACATTAGCAGCCCTAACTCGTACTTAATATCAACCCATGTATGTTCCCACTGCTGGGGCACGGGTCTCTTTCTGCATCGCAGCAAGGTTATGCCATACTTCACGGCAAAGTCTCGTACTGAAAACGACTCTACAGGCTATGTGGGAAAGAAACTTGAAATGCTGTATATCCTTTACAAATAATAAGAACTGGAACGACTTCAGGTGTTGTTTTATTTGTAGATTAGTAGTATAATAAAACAGAAAAAGTAAATAAAAACGGATAAGCAGGTAAAATAGTCAGATCTGGTCGAAGGGTAAAGTAGTAATGATGAAAAATGGGGAAAATCGAAAAATGTGTGACGTAAATAACATAACATAACATTTACATACAAGCACATACATTGCTATTTTAATATAAATATTTGAAAATGATAGATAGAAAAATAAATCAAAATGGTGTAAAAAGGTTTGCACCATTACAAACTAACTTAGTTCAACTAGGCCTTTGTGCATCCTTCTAAGGGTGTCGATGCCTGAAGTCAAGCGCTAAATTATGCGAACCCCTCAGATACTCTATTTTCTTCACGATGTTTTCCTTAACGATTATCGTGTGGTATTATTGTACTGCGATTTCACATAATGTTACTTAGCATTGTCATTGGTAAATGCCGGGTTTCGAACTCACGACCTCCCAAATGAGATACCCCGTGGTCTATCTAATGCTGCGCCCCAACCGCTTATTAAATGATAATAATTATTTTAAAAATATAAGTAAAATACTCCTATGAATGTGTAAAATATGCTCTAGAACTAATGCGAAATGTTTCTGGTAATTCCTAAAATAAAGATCACTTTTCAATATAATTCACTCTTTTTTTAACTAAAACTTTCGTAAGCACAACACATTGCAGAGTGTGAGACGAGCAACCGACGACGCGAGCTCCGTCTCTGCTCACCATGATTAAGCTCTGCGAATCGGAGCGAAACCTGGTCGGACTCTTCCGATATAACAACACCCGTAAGTAGATCCGGACTAAAAGTCTACAATAATTCACTCTTTTAAAAGACTAAGGCTGACATTCAGAGACGAAAACTAAGCTAAGATCGGTCTCAGAAATGTCAAAATATAAATATTTAGGCTGACATTCAGAGACGAAAACTAAGCTAAGATCGGTCTCAGAAATGTCAAAATATAAATATTTAGTACGTGATTTTGACATTTCTAAGACCAGTCTTTGCTTAGTTTTCGTCTCTGAATGTCAGCCCTAGTACGTGATTGTGACATTTCTAAGACCAGTCTTTGCTTAGTTTTCGTCTCTGAATGTCAGCCTAAGTATTTAGACACGGTTCTGGCACGGTTAGTCAGAGGTCGCGGTGGAATTTTTAGCCTCTAAATAGGTTTTTAAAATTGTCCTTAGCACGGGTTAGTGCATTAAAAAGAATATAATAATTCACTCTGTTAAGAAGGACCGATGAATAGAATTGGATTGACTAAAATATGTGTATAGAATTGGATTGACTAAAATATGTGTATATTTTAGTCAATCCAATTCTATTCATGGGTCCAAATTTGTCCACAGCATGCGCCTCCCCCAAGGCACGTCACATCTTTTTGTCTTCAGACATCCACATCTACCCGCTAAAAGCAATCGTTCTAGCGAGCTGGTGCTGTCCCACGCTGCATTTGCAAGTAATACCATTCCATGGTGTCCAATAGAGAACCAATATTTTTTCAGGCAGAAAAGTCAATGTAGAATGTTTGTCCAGATGCCAGCGCTATTTTATTAAATTTTATAAATAAGTAGTTAAGTTACCGACGCTTGCGGGCGCGAAGTACAGTCCAATACAATCTTATCGGAGAAGTTTGAAAACGATCGTTGGACTTTTTCCCATACGTAATACGTATTTCTAGAACATATTTTGTGGATGTAGTACGTATGGTTTAGCACGTTAGCCAGTAAGATGAAAACATTCGCTAGATATTTTTTTGGGGATATCAAGAGTTTTTGGGGTTTTAAACAAGCTCACTCTTTCTAGATGTGAAGATCATTCCCATGCGGTAATACGTATTTATGTCATTTCTGTGTACAATTAAAGAATATTCTATCTATGTATCTTATAGAAAGTATATATTTGTATATATGCAGAGCTCTCTCTCTCTCTCTGAGAGATCTGCCTCAACGCTATTCTTCTTTCTTCATTGCTACAATGCATTGTGAGCATTTTCATTAAAGACATGCAATGTCACCATGTGGATATTTTTATTGTGACTACAACGCGATTTCAGCAATTTTTTCGCTCAAATATTTATAAAGTATAATATTTTTTTTATAAAAAAATAGATACCACGTTTTATTGTTACATTCGTTATTGCAAACTATAAATTAGAAAAATAGAACATTACGTTTAGACATTTTAATTGACTTAACATTTTTAAATGTATGTATTAGTTCGATGCAGGTATGGGAAGTGTGGTTACAATAAATGTTTAACGAATCCAATAATTTCCTAGCAAAGTAACCATAGATTTTTATTTCACTCTGGGATAAACGACTGGGAAAAAGCCCAATGCGATAGCGCGCCAACTACTTGAGACTGCGGGTGGGCGCGATTCTATTACTAATTCCCCACAATAGCTATTGTTTCCCCATCTCTTCCTTTACTACTAAATATTTTCCAGTCTCACTAGACTCAAGAAGATACCAAACCTTTTAAGAAATGAAAAGTATTTTCAAACAAACGTATCTAAGATTAAAGCAACCGGAATGTTACAAAAAGATTTTGCTTTGTTCAGGAGATCTTTCAACTACATAGTGGTTGTAAAAGTAAGTCATAATGTCGATAGCAGAATTAATATTAATTCTGTGCTTCGCAAGGCACGTTAAGCTGTTGGTGCCAACTGTCATGTGATGGCAGTCGTTAAGCCATCACAGAGGCCTTATGGGCAGCTTGATAACTTCTGCCAGTAAGGCCTGCCACTGTCTTACAATCCTCCACCGATCCGGACTTGGCCCCCATGGTGGAGTATTGCCTAACCTTCCTGCGATACAGGAAGAGACCCGTACCCCAGCAGTGGGGACACACAAGGGTTGATAACGATATTGTGGCGAGCACATGTCAACTCTGCGCGCGCACTACAAACTCCAACATTCCTGCATCGCGCAATCAAAGTGTTTTAATGACATACCATAAATATTACGTCCGACTAACAACAGTCGGACCGGCCGACCCCAGGCATACGATTTGCCTGGCGGGAAATTTCCCTTTATAGTGGAAGAGCACTATCACCCGCTCTTCCCTATAATATATAATTATGATACGAGTGTAATCGCGATTCTTTTATTAGGCAATATACCTACGGAATAGAAAGAAATACTAAAATGAATATGCATCCAACCAAAATTGATAGCGGGGGTAGAGGAGCTGTAGAACGCCGGCTTATCAATCGGGAGGTCGTGGGTTTGAATGCCAATGACTTCGTTTTCTAAGTTATGAAAATTTGGGAAGTTATGGTAGCAATGCCACTCGCTATTGGTGAAGAAAAACATAGTGCGGAAACTCTAGTATTTGAAGTGTTATCATACGTCAGCGATTGCTACATACAATGGCCCAACTATGAGGCTATTCGTGTCTGTAGGAGTATCGTATATCTTATTACTCGTACTGCGCTAATTAAGCAGGTTGCAAGATATTCGCAAGAATATTTTGCTTCGCCTTTGCTACTTCAATGAAGCGCCTAGCGGAACCGGGTCATTGCAATCAATCACTTGGGTTAAGCAACAACAGTCGCTGTCAGGTACTGGATGGGTGACCATCTCGTGACTACCGCTAGTGGCATTTTTTCCGAGCGCTTCCGTGCTTCGCAAGGCACGTTAAGCCGTTGGTGCCAGCTGTCATGTGATGGCAGTCGTTAAGCCATGTCAGAGGCCTCATGGGCGGCTTGATAACTTCTGACAGTAAGGCCCGCCGCTGTCTTAAAATCCTCCACCAACCCGGATTTGGCCCCCTTGGTGGAGTACGGCCTAACCTTCCTACCATAAAAGAAGAGACCCGTGCCCCAACAGTGGAGACATAAGGGTTGATATCAACTTAGACACCAGATAGGTAACTCGGTTCGATATGAGAGTCAAATTGTCAATGGCCAGAAAGTCATCTTCATGCGACCAGGGGGATGTTTCATAGGACTACAATTCAAGGCTTACTACGACAATTCGATGTCAATCTTTTTCTTAGCGTGTCTATGGCCCAGAAATGTGGTGAAAAGATTTGCCAGGCAGATGTTAATTGTAAAGTAGATAACCCACTAATTCACAAGAAGACTCTGCTGCGCAATGTACTTCGAATAGTCATTCAAAAATGTTACCTATTACAGTTCTGATTTGTTACTGTTTCCATCATACATGTAAAAAATATGTAAAGGATGGATGAATGTGAGTACCCTGTTAAGGTAAGATTTGGTGAATTATCACAATAACAGATGTTATTTTTAATAGGAACTGTTACTGCTAAATGTGTAACCCATGTCTATGCTTACAATAAATATTATTATTCGTATTCTTCTTATAATAAACTACGATTGTATTTTTGTGATGAAACTCGGCCCTGGCCGCATTATCATAGCAACGCACAAGCTCCATTTCTTATTATTTTTTGTACTATAGATAGATAGATAGATAGATAGATAGATAGATAGATAGATAGATAGATAGATAGATAGATAGATAGATAGATAGATAGATAGATAGATAGATAGATAGATAGATAGATAGATAGATAGATAGATAGATAGATAGATAGATAGATAGATAGATAGATAGATAGATAGATAGATAGATAGATAGATAGATAGATAGATAGATAGATAGATAGATAGATAGATAGATAGATAGATAGATAGATAGATAGATAGATAGATAGATAGATAGATAGATAGATAGATAGATAGATAGATAGATAGATAGATAGATAGATAGATAGATAGAATATTCTTTATTGCATGTACACCAAGGATTACATAAGAGACTTATAAAATAACAGTACAGTACAAGTGGCGGCCTTATTACTAAAAGTAATTTCTTCCAGACAACCATTGACGGAAAAAAAGAAACGGAAACTGAAATACGGGTAGTCGGCGCAACTAAACAACTATTTGATAACATATTATTTTATAGTTGATACACATACATAAACGATACAAATATGAAATTGATACACATACATAAACGGTACATAAATATGAAATAAATAAAAATAAACATACACAAAAAAAAACATAGGACAAAAACTATTAACTTTTAAAAACCTATTTAGAGGCTAAAAATTTCACCCATGCCGGGATTCGAACCCGCAACCTCTAGCTATCCGTATTAACTTTTAATTTACTTTTACAAAATTTCATTCAATGTAATTTAGTAATTTCATCTAATTTGTAAAGTAACATATATTTAATATATACAACTTAATTTAAGTTTATTTTTAATGTACTTGCAAATAAATAATTTATTATTATTATTGGTTTACTGCTATGCTGGAGTGTCCCCCAGCAGTAAACACGTAAACTTTATTAACGCTGAAAATGGTTTTGCTCTGAAATTTAACAATATTTTACAACTTGTCTACCGTAAACAACAATTTCTTTCGCGTTATAGAGCCGTAACAGTTTACGACACCTGCCTCGATCTCTGTTGGAGAAATGAAACATTTTTGTGGACCACTCAGATTTTAATGTGTCGTTAAGTCCTCGTCCTTCATGGCGGTTCGACATTCAGCTGCTGTTTGATGTCTTGGTACAGTCGACAGCACATCAACCTTTTCATACGTACCTACGCTTTAACCAGTTAAGGACAACTTCGCAACAAAAATGTAATGGTTGACCTGCTAGCGACTGTACTTACTTAACCTTATTGCTATGGACTGTACTCACTTAATCTTTTAATTTGCCGCAAGACAGAGTAACCAAAAAATTGTATACCCAGATAAAATGTCGAAGGTACCGTCGATATCAATATCAACCTTTGTATGTCCTCACTACTGGGGCACGGGCCACTTCCTGCATCACAGCAAGGTTAGGCCATACTCCACACGGGGGCCAAGTCCGGGTTGGTGGAGTTACTTGCGTAGGTTGAAATTCTAATGGCATCATTAAGGTCTTTTTATTATTGTTATGCTTTATTATTAGTTAGACCTGAGATTTCCGCACTTAGCCTCATAGTTGGGCCATTGTACGTAGCAAGCACTGAGGTACGTTAACATTTCAGACACTAGGGTTTCCTTACGATGTTTTCCTTCACCGTCGGCGAGTGGTATTGCTACAATAATTTCACAAATGCACATAACTCAGAAAACAAAGTCATTGGTACATGCCGGGGTTTGAGCCCACGACCTCCTGATTGAGAGGCCGGCGTTCTACACCGCTCCGTTACCACCGCCCTATGCTTTATTATTATTCAAACAAACAAATACAGCCACAATCTAAAATTAACAACAGCTTATAAATACAGCGGGCAGATGTGCAACTGAGATCCCACACTAGGTTAGCCTTTTTTTTCATGGGATAACCCTCATGGATACCTACCCTGCCACTGGGGATGGCGACAGGGTTATGCCGGACTCTTACCAGCTAAAAACCCCATGGTGTTCCTTCTCACGCCGTAAGACGGAGTCGCGGGAACGCCCTCGCAATCTTCCGCAACACACTAGGTTTGCTTGTGACGCGAGGATCGCTTATGTTCAACACACATTAACTTTAAGGTGTTTCGGGGTGCTAACTAGCGCCACCAATGGAATAAAAATAATAACTAGTATTATAATTATAGTATTTCTTAATGATTCGCGATATTCATACAGGGTGTCTCATTCAAATCGGTCAGTATGGGAAAGTCTGAAACTATAAGACATACGAAGATCTGTTCTGAGGAACCATGTCATCGATTTTAATAACAAGAAAAACTGCATTCATACATTTTAAAAAACATCTGTACTCCGTTCGGGAATCGAACCCGGTTGTTTTGAATGGTTTCTGGTTTCTTGTGAAATAAATAAGGAACTCGATATTCGTGCATCTGTCAAAAGTTCATTAGACGCTTATAGATAATTAAAATTTTACGCTACGTAAGCTATCTGCCAATGAAAAATATTATGTACATATTTTATACTAAGTACCTATTTTTGGAAAATCTGAACACAAATATTCTCAGTGATAGTCGATGAGGCCGGGGAAGCGAGTTCTGGGCCAACAAAATTTAAAGAGTTAGCCATCGACATGATAACAAAGTGATAGTCACAGCTATATTTTTAGGTCCTAGACCCAGGGACTTACAACTTGAATCCAACTCTTGGATTTGAAGGCTCCAGACAGTCTTTGTTTTTTCCCGTTTATGTTTGCGGATTTTTTATGACGATTGATGAGACGTTTTGCTTTGGTAGGTACTTACAGTCAAGGTGATATTTGCTACTGCGTATGCTGTGGTGGCGCAATCACTTACCTGAAGAAGAGAATAAACGTTATTAAGTTACCAGAGAGCATGGTCTGTTTTTTGACGACCTCTGTGGCGTAGTGATAGACGACCTCTGTGCTTACCATGCAAGAGGTCCCGGGTTCGAACCCCGGCTGGGGGCAAAAAAAACCCCAGGTCTTGGATGTTTACATGTTTGTGATGTCGCTGTTTCTTGTTCCCACGACTCAGGGTATCGTAGTGTGGGTCCAGAAGCAATGTATGTGCCTGTATGTATAAATGTTATGTTATGTAACGCGTAAATTTTAAAAGATACCTACAGAACCATATGAATGGTCTAACCAAAATTGGAAAGACAAATCAAAAGTTGTTGTAAATCGTTTACTCCCAATCTGTTACAGTTTCTGATACACTTAAACTCTGTTAATAGCAGTAGCAGCTGTCAGTCATTTGTTTTGCAGGCACTTTGGCCAAACACGCTTGTTTGTAATTAAGTTATTAAAATGTCATAGAGTAACTAGCTGACCTCGCAAACGTTGTTTTGCCATGTACCCAAAAAATCATACAAATCGGCGAAGCCATTTTGGAGGAGTTCAAGGACAAACACTAGATTTTATAAAGGTATATTTATTAGATTTTATATAAAGCTATAGTATTTCTTATTGATTCGCGATACTCATACATAGTTATATATTAAAAGTGACTACCCACAATAATTGACTGTACATACTCGCCACTTCAGTCTACCCGAGGCCACGGCAACTGTAACGCTGCCGAAACATTGGGGAATAAGGTAATTACGTTTTACCTAATAAATCATCGCGATTTTACCCGTTTAATATATAATTACGAGTATATAGAGCTGTTCAAACTAGGTACCTCAAAAATTTGTGTTTTAGGCTTATAGATACGAATGAGTCCGCCTACCCTGGTTATATACTCGAAGGAATCTGAAAAGACGAGCTGTCCCGTTTAGATTGACTTGAATTGGGCTGATGTATCCACTAAACACACACTGTGTTTAGTGGATACATCAACCCTTATTATGGAAAACGTAACTCAGTCTGTGGGCCACTGGACCACGCCGAACGCTCTCATTTAATTAGCTGAAATATTAAATTTTCCGACTCGCAAGAGTTATGGCTTTCATATGCAAATTCGCGAATTGCCAGTGGGTGACACCCTGTTTGCCAGTACGTGCACCGAGCTAACCAAGGGGTACCTAGTACACACAGAAGGCTCGCTACCTGAATATGGCAAATGGCAATGCCTGTTTCACGCGATGAGTGTCATCTTCAGTATGAAATCGTAGGAGTATTGGGTGGGGCCGGAAAACAAAGATAAACACACTTATATCATCACGTCACCTAATATTAAAAAGGCGAAAGTTTGTGAGTGTGTACGTTTTTTACTTCTTCATGTCTAAATGGCTAGAGCGATTTTAATAAAATTTGGTATGGAGTTAGCTGACACCCTGGATTAACACATAAGCTTCTTTTTACTGCGGGAGAATGTCGTATTCCCTAATAAGCCGCGGGTAACACCGCGGGGCACAGCTAGTGAATTATTATCAAGGGATTTATTTTGGTATTAGCAAATAAAGAGGAATACGATCGATCACAGATCAGAAGAGAGAGAGCGAGGTAAAAACACAGAAAAGGCAAAACGTAACATCGTTGTTGCGTTCTGCTTTAATATTTACTTATTTGTAACAGAAAACCCGAGGTGCATTCTGTTTCTATATTTACTTTTTCTAACAGAAAGTCGAATATTAATGTTTAAATAATTGGTAGCAACCTTCACGTAGCGCTTCACTAGGCCAGTACCATACATATTGGCCTAGTGAAGCGCTCGTGGCCTAGTCAAACCGAGTGATTGGAATCAATCACTCGAGTTAAGCAACAACAAGCGCGGTCAGGTTCTGGATGGGTGACCGACCCGTGGCGTTTTTCCGAGCGCTTCCGTGCTTCACAAAGCACGCTAAGCCGTGGGTGTGGGTTGTCATGTCAGAGGCCTTATGGGCGGCTTGATAACCTTTGACAGTAAGGCCCGCCACTATCTTACAAACCTCCACCAACACGGACATGGCCCCGATGGCCTAACCTTCCTGCAATGCAGGAAGAGACCCGCGCCCCAGCAGTGAGGACATACAGGGTTGCAACCGCATGGTATTATGTTTACTACGATTTGAGAATTGATTGTCACAATGAATATTTTTTCGCTACCATTTTCTCTATGACCCAAGGCAGCTTACAAGACATTTTATTTTAACATTCAACAAATATAAAAACCTATTTAGAGGCTAAAAATTTCAATTTCAATTGGTAGAGCGCTGGTACGGATAGCCAGAGGTTGCGGGTTCGAATCCCGGCATGGGTGAAATTTTTAGCCCCTAAATAGGTTTTTAAATTTGTTTCTTAGCACGGGTTAGTGCATTAAAAATAAAAAATAGTGTAATCATGTGGGTACAGTGATATCGTTCCGATGTTAAACCTAACTGCAAAGTAGGTAGTCGGGGCTGTAAGTAATGCAATTTGCTTAAGTCAGATGTCGCTGCCTGTACGTAATACAGAGAATATTGTAAAGAGGTTCGAAATTTCACTGATGTCGTGAGTCGCCCATTGGCTCAATTGGTAGAGCGCTGGTACGGATAGCCAGAGGTTGCGGGTTCGAATCCCGGCATGGGTGAAAATTTTTAGCCTCTAAATAGGTTTTTAAATTTGTTCCTTAGCACGGGTTAGTGCATTAAAAATAAAAAATAGTGTATTCAACAAATAATTCATTATTTTTGAACTAAAACTTTCGTAAGCACAACACATTGTAGACTTTTTGTCCGGATCTACTTACGGGTGTTATATCGGAAAAATCCGACCAGGTTTCGTTCCGATTCGCAAAGCTTAATCATAGTGAGCAGAGACGGAGCTCGCGTCGTCGGATGCTCGTCGACGAGCAACCGACGACGCTCTGCGAATCGGAACGAAACCTAGTCGGATTTTTCCGATATAACACCCGTAAGTAGATCCGGACAAAAAGTCTACAAATAATTCATTACGTTGAAATAAATGTCTGGTTTTGGAAATTATGCGAAAACCGCAAACGCAATTAAAATGTTGTGTGTGTCTTTCCAAGAGACTCCAAGTATTTATTGGAACTAGAACTCTTCTAAGCGTATAAACTTTTCTAAGCATGTCTTGAGAATATTGGTTGAAAGTTAATTAATTAACCGTAAGATGGTTCTATTTCCACTCGTGTAGTGAGCTATGAATTGCAGAGTGTAGGCGTGTTGGTTGGTGCCGGCGTAAAGGTACAAAGACAAATAATACCAGAGACTAATTATATTTATATAAAGGAAAACTTTTAGCAAAACCAAGAGGATTCTTTCACCGGCTTCCCACTATTTATTTCGTTGCCATGACTCCCCGCGCACATAGAGTAAGCGCTGCGTCCGTTGCACGAGCTTGGTATCCGTGGCACGGATGGCCGAGACGCCATATCACTCCCCCGCTGAGACCGTTGCTACGGTTGATATTCGTCGATCGTTCGGGAACGACTTCGTTGTCTTCGTCAGCATCGGCCGCCTGACTTTCGTTTGCGACATAGGCTGGTTTAAGTCGATCGACAGTTACTGTTTGCTCCCTGCCATTGACATCTATATCGTATGTTTTGCAGTTCCTACGTAGAACTTTATGCGGGCCACTATATGCTGGCTGAAAGGAACGGTGCGCCGGGCCCTGTCGGAGAAAGACATGCGACGACGTGCTTAGGTCCTTTGGAACATAGAAGATGCGTCTTGTAGCATGGGACGATGTGGCTTGTGGGGCGATTTGGCTCATCTGGTTTTTCAAACGGCATGCGAAATCGGTGGTGTCAACTGGAGCAGATGATACAGAGGAGAAAAACTGCCCGGGTAAGCGGAGTGGTTCGCCATAAACCAGCTCTGCGGCGGAGGACTGGATGTCATCTTTCCATGCGCTGCGGATGCCCAGCAGCACAAGTGGGAGTACCTCGGTCCAGCGGTCGGTGGCGTGGCAGGCAATTGCAGCCTTGAGCTGCCGGTGGAGCCTCTCTACAAGGCCATTAGCGGCAGGGTGGTACGCCGTGGTGGTGTGGTGCGTGGCTCCTAAGAGTGATGAGAGAGCCTTGAATAGGTGTGACTCGAACTGCCGCCCGCGGTCGGTTGTGATGTTGTCGGGGCAGCCAAAGCGGGCAACCCAGCCCGACACGAAGGCCGATGCACACGACGCTGCGGAGATGTCCTGCAGTGGGTATGCCTCAGGCCAACGACTGAAACGGTCGACAATGGTGAGGCAGTATCTGAAACCACACGAGCTTGGTATCCGTGGCACGGATGGCCGAGACGCCACAACACTGTGGTATTTGGGCAACTGCTTTCGGCCACTAGCGGCTGCCGCGGGCTTTTTCCGCCTTGTAACTGCACGGCTCTTTGCACTTGGTTGCTTTCTCGCCAAAAGTGAAATGGTACCAACAGTGGGGGTGCTGGTCTGGGTATGAACGTGAGCGAGATCTTTGGCGGTTGCTGGATTTTGAGCGTGATCAGTCTCTACCACGGTGCTGCCGTCGAGGATCGTCCTGTCTCCTGTACAGCGCTTCGACCATTCTAGTCAGCTCTGTGACCTTGCTTTCGAGGGTCCCATCTGATGTACGCGTTGGCATAAATGCTGGAGGTGCTGATGTGCTAGCTACATGTAGGCCTGGCTGCACAATGTCATGTATTCGGTCTGCCAAGTCTGCTATGTCTTCAATCGGCATCTTCGACTGAAAAGCGATGATAGTTTGAAGATTAGAAGGGAGTCTGCTTGCCCATACTGTTCGGATAAAGTCAGCTGGTACATCTGGACCCGCCAAGCTCTGCAGGTCGTGAAGAAACTGGAATGGTTTGCGATCGCCGAGTTCTTCGTATTGAATCAGCTGCAGAGTTTTCTTCTCCGGGGAAAAAGACAGGCGCTTTATCAGCTCACTCTTCAATTTGTCATATTTTCCGGCTGTGGGTGGATTCATTATAATGTCTCTTACCACCTTCGCAAACTCCATGTCAAGTTGCCCCACTATGATGTTGAACATAGTCGCGTCGCTCGTAATTCCAGCTAACGCGAATTGGCATTCGACTTGGCGAAACAATACGCCCGGTTCTTCACGCCAGAATGGAGGAACTCGTACACCTACTTTGCAGACTTCGTTCGGCTCCTGACTGCCGCTCGCGCTGGGATTGCCGTCGACAGTGCTACACGTGCCGAATATGTCCAGTTGGTCTAGCATTTTTACAAGGTTGCGTTCTTCGTGGGTCACCAGTGTAGGCGTGTTGGTTGGTGCCGGCGTAAAGGCACAAATACAAAATACCAGAGACTAATTATATTTACATAAAGGAAAACTTTTAGCAAAACCGAGAGGATTCTTTCACCGGCTTCCCACTATTTATTTCGTTGCCATGACTCCCCGCGCACATAGAGTAAGCGTTGCGTCCGTTGCACGAGCTTGGTATCCGTGGCACGGATGGCCGAGACGCCACACAGAGTAAATAGTAACTTAAGTAGTTCGAAACATAACATTAATTAACTAGTAGTAGAGCAATTAACACTTAAGAAGTAAAGTTATCTTTCAGTTACCAAAAACTAAGCAGTTAATAATATGTATTAAATTATTCTAATCGTCCAACTGCTAAATTCCGTACTAATTTCAATTTGGTCCACTTATTTAGGCCTCTGATGACATGACTTCATGGTCCGTATTTTAGGTATTTTCAACACATTCATTTTGCAACACATCATTTAATCCTCGTTTAACTTTACTTTTCCGCTAGTTCAACTACTTGTTTATGTTTATTCCGAATCGTATGCTATGAGAACTCTTATTTGCCCCAAAACTGAAATAGGGGGTAAGCTAAGAACCGCAACCCTTAGCACGAGTGAAATTCTAACTTACACAAACAATTTGTCATCGCACTGAGTAGAGCGTATCTGATGAAGACGAAAGTGGCAACAACATCAACAAACCAAGAGCACTTAGCACCATTCAATTGTTTACAACATCGCCGATGCACTTTGTGCTAAGATTTGGGTTTCAGCAGAGACGGTTGCCACTTACCAAAATACTTTTCCATTTGCACATTTCACACGTTTTGACCTTGTCATCTAACTTCATTGTATAATTTGACACAAAAATAACAATAGTCTGAAAATAAAAGCGTTAAAATGGACGGGTGGATAGCATGAAAGCTCTTGGCCACCCCTCCGGAACTGAACACACTCATATTAAACCCACAATGTACACAAACCGTGTATAAATATCTACGCTCTTCTTCATTTCCTTTACAAAGCATCGACTAATGAGCGCATAAGTCCGCCTCAATGATACTGACTGAACATCGCAACAAGGGATCTGAAAATAGCAGCAATATTTCTTCCACGTTAAAATATGTTAGTGTTTAACGGAATCCCACTTCTGACATCGACATCATAACAAACTGGCGGCGGCTTGCAGCCCATCGGCGCGTGTATAACATGACCACTATAGCTGGAGCCATAAGGCCTCTCATGAATGAAGTTTTTGGTAACTACGGTAGGTGTATTATCCCACCAAAAAAATTCTGTAAAAACTAGCCAAGTCTCGATGGAGCCGCTCTTTTATCTCTAAAAAGTAATGAAATCTAGACAAAGTCGTGCCAAGTCTAAGGTTCCTTACTGCGATTTCTTTCTTATTATACTTAATGTTGTGTGAATTGGCCGTTGAAGGATACACAAGAGTACAAAACAGGTCATGGAGCACCTGTTTTGTACTCTTGTGTATCCTTCAACGGCCAATTCACACGGATAGCCAGAGGTTGCGGGTTCGAATCCCGGCATGGGTGAAATTTTTAGCCTCTAAATAGGTTTTTAAATTTGTTCCTTAGCACGGGTTAGTGCATTAAAAATAAAAATAGTATAGACTGATTTCTATTCACGGCCAAATCAAACAACATTAAGTATAATAATAGAGAAATCGCAGTAAGGAACCTTAGACTTGGCATGACTTTGTCTAGATTTCATTACTTCTTAGAGATAAACGAGCAGCTCCATCGAGACTTGGCTAGGTTTTACAGAATGTTTTTTGTGGGATTTTACTTCTTTTTTTGTAGAAACGTTGGCATATTGATTTATTTTATTAGATTTTCTTATAAAATGGTAACCAGGTAAGGACGTAACAAAAATAAAATTACACCCAGATTGAAGCTACTGGTAAAAAAAACACGGCGGCCCCCAGTGGGGATCCAACCCACGACCGCTGTTTTGGTATGCAAGCGCCATAACGGCTGGACCAACGAGGCAGTCATACTTATGTTTAGACGTTTATGCATGCGTTCTATTATGAAATATATTAATGCCTACTGTAAAAGACATTCATTTACTTTGTAATACTGTTTTCATGTAAAACTAAAGTAAGAATATAGTCATGTGGGTACAGCGATATCATTCCGATGTAAAACCTAACTGCAAAGTAGGCACTCGGGGCTGCAAGTGATGCAAATTACTTCCGCCAGATGTCGCTGTAAGTAATACAGAGAGTATTGTAAAGAGGTTCGAAATTTCACTGATGCCGGTAGTTGCACATTAGCTCAGTTGGGAGAAGAGGCTGGCCAGGTTAGCCAGAGGTCGCGGGTTCGAGTCCCGGCATGGGTGGAATTTTTAGCCTAAATAGGTTTTTAAAACTAAAGTTGTCCAAATTACTGTATGGAGCGACATCCAAGTTTTCTGAACGGAATGTTGTGTGTTTCCGATTCGTAGCAGGTGACTGGCGCGGGAGTGAGTGCAGTCGTAGATCAAGTGTAGCTGGTGTGGCGTGTGTAGCCATAAATACGTGGAGAGCTTTTAAATAGACGTTGAAAGAAGTCGACGGACAGCCATCAAGATATCCTAATAGGCGACCGGGGCGTTGCCGGCGGCTGACAGAAATAATTACAAATTGTCTGGTTCGAGATTAATTTAAGCGTCTGATGAGTAATCTGAAACTCGAACGAAAGGAAGGTGATAGATAAATGAAGGGTGCTTTTGAAATTTTATAAGCATATACTATTTTTATTTTTAATACACTAACCCGTGCTAAGGAACAAATTTAAAAACCTATTTAGGTTTTTAAATTTTATAAGCAGACAAAAGTAAAGCTTTTCGTGAGTTCCATGAACTGACGGATGCTGTATAGTAAAACAAAAAAGGAAGAATTATTACTTATATTTCATTTCATTCAACTTTCCCTTGGAACAATCCGCTCGCACAATAGGAAGGGCTATTTTTAGATATTTTTGAACTTACCTCCGGATTCTCTTACTTGAATTTTGACTCAAGAATATAAAGATATATTCCAAATAGGGGATGTATTAGCGATGGGGAAGATAAAAAGTACCCCGAACCGGCGTGCGCGTATGTAACGACTTATGAAAGTTGATGAAGTGAAAGTGATCTGTCGGGGTCATGACAGGTGGCGGTCCCTGGCCTACCCCTCTGGGATACAGGCGTAAGGTAATGTTACGTTACGTTACGTTACGTTACGTTACGTTACGTTACGTTAGGTTACGTTACGTTACGTTACGATACGATAAGTTACGTTACGTTACGTTACGGTACGGTACTGTACGGTACGGTACGGTACGGTACGGTACGTACGTTACGTTACGTTACGTTACGTTACGTTACGTTACGTTACGTTAAGTTACGTTACGTTACGTCTGTTATCATACCCACGCAGAGTCTGTCAAACAGCAATTATGCTGAGCCGCTGTCCTTTTCATCACGCATCTATTTTAAGTGTACTTGAGTACCTATTTTATATAGATACTTCTGCATTTTGAACTTGAGTAATGAATAAAGTCCGATTAAATTTTTGTATTTTATTTATTATACGAGTATAAGAATCCGCTATTTGACTCTCTTTGCAAGAAAGTCTTAAATGGTTGACATCTCTTCCATTAGACCAAAAAATATATTAGTATATTTTTGAGGACCTAAAAGCAACATAGAAATACATTTTAAAACTTTGCTTTGCTAAACAGCCAAAAACGCGGTCAGCCATTTTGTCTATGGTTTGAAGACCTGAAAACTTGTAAACAAAGTTTGACATTCAATGTTCTGTAAGTGATCTCTGATCATAGTAAAATAACAACAACGCAACCATGATTTCATCGAATTTACATCCAAAATATACCAATTATCATTATTGCATTGTTCGAGAGTGAAAAAACACGTCAATAAAGACCCCCGGGAAGTTGTGGATTCGTGTACCCAGTGAAATTAACATTCGAAAAACTTGTCTCAAACTTGCAAAAAGAGACCCCAACTCTTTATCAATTGAAACTCGGGTGTAGGTACCTATTTATGTGAAGATCACTTTGATGTAGGTAAGTCCTGTAATAATCAATGTCCACTGGCTCTGGCTGAAAGATGTTTGTTTACTTACATACTTTAGATGGTTTCAAGATGGCGGATAGCGTTTTCGCCGTTACGAATTAAACGAGGAAAAAAATTTTTTACTTTGCAAATTTTGCAGCCTTCCTGCATACTTACTTAGCAAAATCAATATATTTCGGTTTCTTACGTTAAATACTCTAGGAAATATTCATTTATCGCGTCAAATTTGATACGTGTCAAATGGCGGATTGTTCAAATGGGTTCTGGGTATACTTCTATGTATTCCAATACTGTGTCTGGTTATTATATCACAGGCTATCCTATTTCCCAGGACAAGTGAATGTATTGTGTAGAAATAATAATAATTATTATTAAAATTCTTTATTGCACTATTCAAACAAATTAAAAAGTACAAAGGCGAACTAAATGCTAATAGCATTATCTTCCAGTTAACCTTTGTGTTGAAATTATCTTAAGTTCTGCAAATGTTTTAGAATATAACGTCACCTCTATAGCGTAAATACATCAGATATTGTATGTTTAGCTGCTGCTGCTGCGTTGCTTCTGCTTGAAAAAGTAGGAGGGAGGGCGGTGCATTAACTAACCTCATGGTGCTTGTGGGATTTATGGCGGAATTTAGCAAAGTAATTTTCACATTTTAATGTAAATACATCGTAACAGTCTGTTAGGTTTTAGAACATAACTCGGCTACTATCGGATAGAACCGATTACATTGCAATAAGGTAAGGTTAATTTTGTATTGTTATTTATAACTTTTCAAAATAGTGAAGAAACATTTCATACAAAGTAGGTGCAAAGCAAACACTCGTGTGCTTTCGGTGAAAACCGAAGCCTACTCTAGAGCCCGAGGTATATTCTAAAAGCTAACAGACTGTACTATTGTGTGATTATTCTTAAAACTAGACTCGATCAATATTCTGTTAGTATTCTCCAGTGATTGCTGTCTATAGCTACAATCGACGCCATTACCCTGACGGTATGTCAGCTATCGTTATAATCTTGGTAGTATGTAATATGCACCGATGCGGAGTGATTTATGCGTTAATACATTGTATATCGTGTAACATAATGGGTGTTTCAGGAAGGTCCATTGGTTATTCTGCCTAACAAACGACAAACAACTTCTATTATCAGACCATATTACATTGTCAAAATTATACACACATAATCTCACGCCTGTATCCCAGAGGGGTAGGCAGAGACCAGGGACTGCCACTTGCCACGATCTTGACAGATCACCTTCGCCTCATCAACGTTCATAAGTCGTTGCATGCACGCACGCCGGTTCCGGGTACTTTTTATCTTCCCCTTTGCTAATACATTTGTTTTGTCAATCTTTCTTCATAGTTATTTTTTAAACGGGTCAAATGGCGAATAATATTAATATATAACTATGTATGAGTATCGCAAATCATTAAGAAATACTTTCTTACTTCATACAATTTCATTCATTTCTTCAAATTATATACTTACAGTTTTAACGAGTACAATAATTATTGTTTATTATGCAAATTCATTCACAAACTCTTCGTTGTTTCGTTGGTGATTAGAATAATATCACTCCAATCAAAAAATATTTAATCAAAACACCGCTTAAATTTGTATATATTCGCTCTATTAGTATGAAGCAGCGTAAGTTTCACTGGACCTCTCTGTAACACCCTGAATATAGTGTGCAGCTGTTAATTAAGACCTGTGACCTGATGGCTCGACAAGAACCGTTATGACATTGTCCCTGGTGGATTTATGCTGGGCTGCAAGTGGGCTTCGCCTTCTACGAACTTGGTGGTCTAAAGCTGGTGCTTTTCTAGGGTTGCCAGATACGTTTTTTTATTTCTCCCCAAATTTGAAATTATTTTCTCCAAAACGATACCTACTACTTTCAATAGTTTTGCCCAGAGACCCAACTTCTTTTTTCCCGTATTCTACGGCGTAATTTGCCTGAAAGTACGAAATGCAATGTTTTTGTCAGTGGTTCTACCAGTAAAAGTACAAAAAAAATATTAGGCATGTACAGTATCACGTGATCATGGTTTCTTCTATTAGTTTAATTGTTCTGAGGTTATGAGGTTTATGAGGTGGTGGAGTATGGCCTAACCTTTCTGCGATGCAGGAAGAGACCCGTGCCCCAGTAGTGGGGACATACAAGGGTTGATAACGAGGTTATAAAACTATTTTGATGGACGCGCTCGGACAATGCATGAAAATGTATGGATGCATTCCAAAATTAAATTATCCCCATATTTTATCAGAACGTGCAATACTTTGACTTTTTTCAATCCGATGCTGCCTCTGAGGAGATGCAATCTGAAGGAGATACGTCTTTTGCATCATCACTCTCCCAAAATGTCAAATGCGTCCACACAGCCCATGATGATTGGTATGCCTCAAGGGGACAAAGACACATCAGTTGACACTTTGATAGACCGTGTTCGATATAATATCAATAGGTATTATAGCACCCAAGAATATCTTTATAAACTTTATTTTTTCCTTTATTTTAGCAATAGCAGCGCCATCTAGTGGTAAGCACAACTATTCGAACGGGGACAAATGTGCTCGACATAGCTAAAGGTACTACAAAATAACAAAAAATCTACCGTACTATGGAACAGCAAAAAATTTTCACGTTTTTTTTATATTATACACGTGATTAAATAGTATATTTCATTTGGATTGCGTAAAGCCTGTCAATGCAAAGAGATTCTACAGATGTCTACCCGAGCCGAGGCGCAGCCGAAATGAAGCAAATTAATAAAGATTTTTTTGGAAAAAGGCGCCAACTGTAAAAGAATATAAGCAGAGTTTTTTTCTTCACCCATTTTGGGTAGGCAAAGAGAACTATGCCCATACAGCCAAGTGTTCAGTAGAATTTTTTTATTGATATGAAATGAAAATTAAACTTAATGAGATGAAATGAAATGAAACCGAACCTAACTCATTGAATCTGATATTGAAACAAATTAGTAGCTTCTTTTTAGAAATATTTGCATGAGTCATAAAAACTTCTATGATTTTTTTTAGTAAAAACTTCGCGGTTGGTTTTTTCTTTTTAATAGACATTATTTTGACAGTCGGGAAAGAGAACGCACGAGTTCGGAAAAGGTAAAGAAAAAGCTTGAGTATGAAATAGCCCACATCCCGAACGCTATACGTCACTTTTTGAGCAACTGTATTATAAAATTGTTTTAACAAACAAGTAGATCTGTAGTAGTTTCACTACCTACTAATATTGTCTCCAACACTAGATAAGTAGCATTAAGACACCAAAGTCCAAACATTTTATGCAATCAAGAATTTTAATAACCATAACTCCTGTTTCCAAACACATCGTTGTTTAACGGCTCAGTAAAAGAGATGAGCTGGTTTTGAACTGCACGTTATAACTTTCAACCCCATTACAGTAAAACCGTAAAATCAAGCATAGCGTCGCTTTACGACGCCAAGTAAATTAGAATTCTCTAGAAGTAACAGACTTTGTCGCTTGGGTACACTGTGAATCATACCCTGTCCTTAGAGCGGCCACATATAAGGGACATGAGGCGCGGAAAAGATGCGACGTGTTGTATAGAATTCGCGCCCTCGCCCCGTCTCTTGTACGTGTGATTCGTCCAGTCCCTTCAACACATTTGTATGTATTAAAGTCCTTTACGCCGCTTCTATGTAGCCGCTGGCTAATGAATATCCCGCGATATATTATTTTTAAAGAGTATGTGACATCGTGTTTTTTAAGGCGGAAATATACTGCATGTTATTTAAAAAATAATAATATTTCTATATCGACTCTTCAGTGTGAAAACATTGTTTGAAATGGAGTAGGTTATTATTTTCTTATCAAGAATGGCTCAAATGCAACTAAAAACTAAAGCAAAGAAAACGCAGGATAGTCTACCGCACTAAATCAAAAGAAATTAGGGAATTGGTATAGGTATTGCTTAGTTGGAAGAGCGCTGGCACGGATAGCCAGAGGTCGCGGGTTCAAATCCCGGGATGGGTGGAATATTTAGCCCGTCGCGGGTTCAAATCCCGGGATGGGTGGAATATTTAGCCCCTAAATAGGTTTTTAAAATTGGTATCGGAGTCGGAAAATCAAAGACTTCTCTAGTGTGTAGCAAACACTAAAGAAGTCTTTGATTTTACGACACTGATCCTGAATGGTGGTGCTGTGCTGCTGTGTGGTGTCGGCCTAGAGAATAGCACCATCCCAATTCTTCTCACGTGTCTAAAAAGGCGACTAAGGGAGACAAACCGGACGGTGGGCAGCAGCGCCCCCTGCAGTACAATTCCACCGGACTGCGATCCCCAACGCGCATGCCCAGCGTGGGGATAATGGGCATTACCCCCTATGATAGGACAACGTGCCGCTCTTAAAGGGAGGGCTATGTCCAGCAGTGGACTAGTATAGCCTGACGACGATCGGTAGGAACTTTCGATTGATTACTCGCTTTGGATTCAAACTTTCAATAAATTTGGATGGGATGTTATAATCGGAGGTCATTAGAACGCAGATCAAAGACAGCGGTCAGCGCCTACAAACAAGTTTAGGTACACTTTTCTTAAAACTAACATGTTTCTTCCGCCTCCAGTTCCGGTTCCGGTTTGTTCCAAAAAACATAATTCGAAGTCTCTGATTCCGAATTCGGGGCTGATAAAACCACCTACATATCCTCGCTATAAAAACCCAAATAAAACCGGCCGGACAGTTAGCAGTACCATCGGCTAGCGCACTTTGTTCGGTCCACGCTTTATCAAAACCATACAACAGAAGGAAGAATCCATATAGTACTGCTATAAAAGACTAGCTTAAATAATTTATTAAATAAACACACATATTCACACACACAAACACACCCTCACACACACATACACACAAACATACACACACAATCTCAGAAAAAAACACACGCACCTTAATCTGAGTGGCTAATAACAGATTTTTTTTCTCTGATTATTTTATTTTTGTTTTTCTTGCATGCAAATAATATTGTTATATTGACTGACAGTCGTCCGCTCAATGTACGAGTATATCGACGAAAGTTTGTACCCACATGTTTTATGTTTTAATTTAATTTCACCTTCTCCTAAGATACAGGTTTTTCGCCTAGTTTAAGAGACAGGATGCAACGACAAGAATATTGTACAATAGATTTAGCACCAAACGATTGTAGTCATTTATTTACATGTAAAATTTTGGTATTTAAAATAAACAATTTATTACAATATTATTATAAAGCAAAAATCTCTCAACCCAGTAGATACTTACATAGTAGACCCCCAGGACTGAGGACGACACATGTCAAGGAAGTGTATTATTATTGTTACTTTAATTTAATTCTTTGTTCGCCGAAGCGCTCGTGGCCTAGGCGAACCTAGACATTGGAATCAATCACTTGAGTTAAGTAACAACAGGCTTGGTTAGGTGCAGGATGGGTAACCGTCCCGTAACTACCGCTAGTGGCATTTTTGCGAGCGCTTCCGTGCTTCGCAAGGCACGTTAAGCCGTTGGTGCCGGCTGTCATGTAACGGCAGTCGTTAAGCCATGACAGAGGCCTTATGGGCGGCTTGATAACTTCTGACAGTAAGTCCTGCCACTGTCTTGTTTACAATCCTCCACCAACCCGGACTTGGCCCCCGTGGTGGAGTATGGCCTAACCTTTTTGCGATGCAGGAAGAGACCCGTGCCCCAGCAGTGGGGTCATGCAAGGGATGACATCGACATCGAATTCTTTGTTGCAGTAATTACAAAATATAATGCACAAGGACGTATTAAATGTGAGAAGCATTCTTTTCCAGACAACCTTTCGTATTGAATAGACTGGCAAAGGGTAGTACGTGAAAAAAGTTACGTTATCAATCCTTATATGTCCCCACTGCTGGGGCACGGGTCTCTTCCTACATCGCAGGAAGGTTAGGCCATACTCCACCACGGGGGCCAAGTCCGGGTTGGTGGAGGATTGTAAGACAGTGGCGGGCCTTACTGTCAGAAGTTATCAAGCCGCCCATAAGGCCTCTGACATGGCTTAACGACTGCCATTATATGACAGCCGGCACCAACGGCTTAACGTGCCTTGCGAAGCACGGAAGCGCTCGGAATAATGCCACTAGCGGTAGTCACGGGACGCTCACCCATCCCGTACCTTACCGCGCCTGTGTTGCTTAACCACGTGATTGTTTCCAATCACTCGGTTCGCCTAGGCCACGAGCACTTCAAAAAAAAAGTGGAAAAAAGTGGAATACATTAAATACAGGGAAATACACTAACTTATTGTTATACCGACACGAGGAGGCGCTGAGAGGAAAATTGAGCAAGATTAGTTCGGACCGTAAAGAATAGTGAACCTTCTATTAAACAATTTTTTGTTTCAAGTACCTACTAACTGCGATTTACACCACCTGCAGCTATAAAAGGAGGAAATAAACTCCGGGGTGTTAAAATGCACTGCGCTCGGTTAAAAAAAGTTTTTAGCACTTGAGTCGAGATAATACACGTGTTTGTTGTAAGTGCAATGTATGTACCTACACATATTATGTGTAAATCGTACGTATTATTAACGTAAAGTGCCGGCTTTTTTTTCTCTGGCAGGACATGGTCACGGTTCCTTGCCTGTTTTCATATTATTTTTATTTTAGTATATTTCTTTTAGAGATTATTGAGATTGTCTTCCACTTTCTTCTAATATACCCCTTTATAAATATATTATATATATCGGCACAACTCTGTTGGAACGCCTGATACGTAAAAATCACTAGGTCACTTTATTTAAGTTGATATATTTTCATTTAAAAGTTAAATTAGTTTATTTATTATACTATTTTTATTTTTAATGCACTAACCCGTGCAGTGATATCGTTCCGATGTAAAACCTAACTGCAAAGTAGGTAGTCGGGGCTTTAAGTGATGCAATTTGCTTAAGTCAGATGTCGCTGCCTGTACGTAATACAGAGAATAGTGTAAAGAGGTTCGAAATTTCACTGATGCGCCGGTGAGTCGCCCATTGGCTCAATTGGTAGAGCGCTGGCACGGATAGCCAGAGGTTGCGGGTTCGAATCCCGGCATGGGTGAAATATTTAACCTCTAAATAGGTTTTTAGTTTATTTATTATTAATTTCAATTATCATTGCTTGATTAATTTATCATTTTTGCAATTCGTGTAACTAAACTTATTGAATCATGTTTTGAGTACAGTAACTACGCAATATTTAAAGTAGATGCTCTTTAATAAAATTGTAAGTTGTAGGTAGTAAGAAAATAGACCATTAGAGCAAAAACTGTATAAAAGTAGGTATTGAGATAATTGTCCGATCATTCGATTAGGACAATTGTCATCAATAATCGACCCTGATTTAAAATAGTCCTACAGATTACGCGCTGTACTGCGTTTCCCGTGGTTGAGGAACTCTCTTAGAACCAGTGTAACTAAGAAAATTATGATTTGTGGTAATGAAGCGCCTAAAACATAAGTTAATTATTCAGTCGTTAGATTGTAATTATTCTAATTACTAGTGATAGTTTATTTAAAAACATGTCAATGAACTTGCTGTGTTTCCGTTGTTAGTTTGTTGACAAACTCAGTTGAATAATCACAAAAATAAGAGCCAGTACGACTAACTATTGTAATTTAAATAAGTGATGAGAATCTATCGATCATTGGATTGAAATAATTCTAAAATAATGTGGGTCTAAACAGTCGTTATACGAATTCACGATGTACTGCTAGGTACCTAGTTCCTTTATTGAGGGACTGTTTAGTTATAGGTGTTAATATTTACAGCAGTCAAAAAGTGTAATAACAGAAATCAACGTGTAAAAATTTAAATAGAATTATCAAGAAAACGATTAAGGATAATTACTACTACCTAAGATTGTATTATTATAAAGTGTGAATTGTGAACGTTGACAATGTTATGGAGGCGACACCACGTGACTAAGCGAGTTCTGATTGGCTCTGAGTGGTTTCTACTGTGGTGTGGGTAGATCAGCCTCTATGAAATTGGCAACGTAATTGTTGTGGGCACTTTTGCTGCTGGATTGATTGATTTCATTTTCTAGGTGTGGGCTGATAAAGATGTTGCCAGCAATGCTGGTATCATGCTTTCTAATGATGCTGCTGAGGTTCTTGCCCCGTCATATACATATTGTCCCTGTTTTCAATTGTTACGCACCAGCTCGTAATATACACCTTAATTTATGTATTACGAATCGATTGCTCCTAACACTCTTATCAACTTATTAATTTTATAGTTGTTTTATTAATATCTATGATATAATTATCTCGAAGCTTTTACTCCTCTGAATTCAGCGGATGCTCAGCATAATTACCTACATAAGTTTTTGGCAGATTATCTGACTGTGCCTGGATAAAACCGCTTTCCGCCATTGTAGCGTGTTTTTCTTCACAAAGAATCACTGATTTTAGCTAAATATTTTAAGAAACACTAACGGTAAGCAAAACACCGGTAAAACAATGTAAATAACCCCCTTATACCATACAAACGGCTTGTTGACAGTAGACACAAAGTGAACGGTGACGTCACGTTTCGTTGCGCCAATAGCGTTGCGTTTTGGAAGTTTGCGAGAGAATTTGAAAAACACCACTTTTATCTAGCTAAATTAAATAATCAAAACAACCTAAATTGAAAAAAGAAAATGACGGGTATATTTCTCTATCACAATAGATTACACTTAATTTTTTTTGTCCATTTCTTATTCACAGGCATGTTGTCTATTGACATTAGGGACGGCTGATTGCAGCCCAGAGTGCCAGAAGTACGAGGCAGATGCTAGCAATGAAGAAGATATCGCAGTTTTTTGTTAGACTAGGGTGTTTTAGTTTTTTATATTAAGGCGTTACGTAAAATTAATAGTCTAAGCCCCAGTTTCTCGTATACTAACAATCTGTTAATCTACTCATAACAGCTGTCAAATGTATTTTCTGTATGCACTTTGGCCAACTGACAGCTGTTAACAGTAGATTAACGGCTTGTTATTGTACCAGAAACCAGGGGTAAATGGCATAAATACAGCTTTCAAATGACCCAGATTTCAGCAAGATTGTATAAATGTACCTACTTACAGCAGAGAGATTTTCATAAGGTTCACATACCTACATCAAACATTCGGAACCTCTTACAAAGCCTGAGAGCACTCTAAGTAATTTCTCTGAAGTCTTGTTTTATTATTCCTCTGTCATCCTGTCAAATGTCTGTTCGTATTGCCATTAAATTGCTCCGGCTGCCGCTTATTTGACACAATGTTATGCCTCTCGAGCGTCAAACTCTTTAAATACTCATTCATTCTGTCTGTCTGTGTCACTCAGTTACTGTAGATTAAATTATTCATTACGTACCTATTGCTTATTTATTCTACAATATAAAAATGAATCGCTGAATGTGTTGGTAAGCGCAAATCTCGAGAGCAGCTGAATCAATTTTGCTGATTCTTGTTTTAGAATATTCCTTGAAGTACGGGGATGGTTCTTACGGAGAGAAATTAAAATCGACTGTGAGGCGGTACGAAGTTCGGTCAGCTAGTTTATTATAAAACTAAATTAGGACTGTAAAAAAATGGAGACATCATTTTCTAAATAAACTAAAAAGGATGGCTGACAGAAAAAAACAAAGCAGAGTTCCGCAAAAAGATACCTACATGCGGTCAGATGATAGATGTACAATGTACATCTATTAAAAATACAAATAGTAAGTTAATCCGAATTCAAATTAATAATATGAATTATTCGGAGCTCTCATGGCCTAGTCAAACCGAGTGATTGGAATCAATCACTCGAGTTAAGCAACAAGAGGCGCGGAGAGGTGCAGGATGGGTGACCATGCCTTGACTACGGCTAGTAGCATTTTTCGGCCGCTTCCGTTTTTTGCAAGGCACTTAAGCCATTGGTGCGGGCTGTCATGTAATGGCAGTCGTTAAGCTATGCCAGAGGCTTTATGGGCGGCTTGATAACTTCTGGCAGTAAGTCTGGCAGTAATTCTCGCCACTGTCTTACAATCCTCCACCAACCAGGACTTGACCCCGTGGTGGAGTATGGCCTAGCCTTCCTGCGATGCAGGAAGAGACCCGTGCCCCAGCAGTGGGGACATACGAGGGTTGATATTGATAAGCAAAAAGCGTTTGTTCTTATTACTGTGCAAAGTTTTATCTACATATTTTTTTAGTTAGTAATTTATCTAACATGTAGGATTTTAGTTGTTTCCTAACCATATACTAGCAAATAAATATTATACTCGTATTATATTCGTTTTTCTCGAAACGCCATTGCGTGCCAGCTTTACCTGCTTTATTTATGTTGTGTCATTACGTGGGTAATCTAAATAAGATCAATAATAACAGCATTCTCGCCTCTTATTGAAAAATTGAACTAAATATATAAAAAGTAATTATGTAAATCAATAAGTTTTCTGTGCCATAAAAGTTACTTATGTCTATACAAGTTGGGACCAATTAAAAAACTGTAACATATTGAACAATACAATTACAATACAATCCAATTGAACTCGTGCCCCGCTTCTAATTTTATGCCACTTTATGCAGGCTGTTTAGTTGACTGTCGACATTTTTCAGCTATTACAGGGAATTTTGAATAGCGCCATCTATGTTAACTGTAAGACATCGGAACTAAACACAGGAGGTTTGCAAAAGAGTCCCGCCTCGCTCCTGCCTGGTTTCGTCCTACGGGAGCTCCCCAACTAAGCGGGAGGTGGCGCTACTATCTGGGCCCAGTTTCATCCGCAGTTTATTATGACAATTCGAGGTACATTGCGGAGCTGAATCCATTGATTAAACTGTGGGTTTATAGACCAATGTGGTTAAAAACTGAAAGCTTATTGTTGTTGGCAGCACTGTTGAGTTTTCCTAAGAACCACCACATTGTATTGTTCTTTGCTCTCTAGTGTACAGCTTTGTGAAGAAATTCATCACCTGTATATGAATTGCGTCCATAGTAATTGAAAATAGGCATCACAAGTCTTGACGAAGTACTAGCCTTCCATTTTTTCTACGAAGAGCTTTCTCCAACATTTTTTTTCTCTTAAGTTCCTTGGAAAATAAATGAATTACCGTATTTTTACAATCAACGGATGCACAAAGATAATGATATTATTCACAAAACAATTAATTTGTTTAAAAACCTATTTAGAGACTAAAAATCTCACCCATGCCGGGATTCGAACCCGCAACCTCTGGCTATCCGTACCAGCGCTCTACCAATTGAGCCAATGGGCGACTCACGGCATCAGTGAAATTTCGAACCTCTTTACAATATTCTCTGTATTACGTACAGGCAGCGACATCTGACTTAAGCAAATTGCATTACTTACAGCCCCGACTACCTACTTTGCAGTTAGGTTTAACATCGGAACGATATCACTGTACCCACATGATTACACTATTTTTATTTTTAATGCACTAACCCGTGCTAAGGAACAAACTTAAAAACCTATTTAGAGGCTAAAAATCTCACCCATGCCGGGATTCGAACCCGCAACCTCTGGCTATCCGTACCAGCACTCTACCAATTGAGCCAATGGGCGACTCACGGCATCAGTGAAATTTCGAACCTCTTTACAATATTCTCTGTATTACGTACAGGCAGCGACATCTGACTTAAGCAAATTGCATTACTTACAGCCCCGACTACCTACTTTGCAGTTAGGTTTAATATCGGAACGATATCACTGTACCCACATGATTACACTATTTTTATTTTTAATGCACTAACCCGTGCTAAGGAACAAATTTAAAAACCTATTTAGAGGCTAAAAATCTCACCCATGCCGGGATTCGAACCCGCAACCTCTGGCTATCCGTACCAGCGCTCTACCAATTGAGCCAATGGGCGACTCACGGCATCAGTGAAATTTCGAACCTCTTTACAATATTCTCTGTATTACGTACAGGCAGCGACATCTGACTTAAGCAAATTGCATTACTTACAGCCCCGACTACCTACTTTGCAGTTAGGTTTAACATCGGAACGATATCACTGTACCCACATGATTACACTATTTTTATTTTTAATGCACTAACCCGTGCTAAGGAACAAATTTAAAAACCTATTTAGAGGCTAAAAATCTCACCCATGCCGGGATTCGAACCCGCAACCTCTGGCTATCCGTACCAGCGCTCTACCAATTGAGCCAATGGGCGACTCACGGCATCAGTGAAATTTCGAACCTCTTTACAATATTCTCTGTATTACGTACAGGCAGCGACATCTGACTTAAGCAAATTGCATTACTTACAGCCCCGACTACCTACTTTGCAGTTAGGTTTAACATCGGAACGATATCACTGTACCCACATGATTACACTATTTTTATTTTTAATGCACTAACCCGTGCTAAGGAACAAATTTAAAAACCTATTTAGATGCAATTTGCTTAAGTCAGATGTCGCTGCCTGTACGTAATACAGAGAATATTGTAAAGAGGTTCGAAATTTCACTGATGCCGTGAGTCGCCCATTGGCTCAATTGGTAGAGCGCTGGTACGGATAGCCAGAGGTCGCGGGTTCGAATCCCGGCATGGGTGAGATTTTTAGCCTCTAAATAGGTTTTTAAATTTGTTCCTTAGCACGGGTTAGTGCATTAAAAATAAAAATAGTGTAATTAATTTGTTTACAAAAACAGTATGGAGAACTGTCAAATTAATGGTACACACAACCTGTGGTGTCATCTGTAGTGAGCATTAGGCAGTTTTTAAGCCCATTCTATGTTATCTTTTGTAACCGGTAGTATACAATAAACAATATTGATATCTAATCTAATCTTAATCGACTTTGGAATGTACGTCGAATTGTCATATACGAAACAGCCCCCTAATATTTTTACACAACGGAAAACCTCATAGTCAGCGGAAGGGCTGCGGGATGAATAGAATTCGCGCCCTAGCTTCTTCCTAGTCTCTTCGGTGTGGGCTTCGTCCCAAGCCTTCACTACATTTTGTATGAAGGTCGAATCTTTTCAGCGCCCTTCCTCCTTGACCGCTGGCTTTGGGCCAGTGAAAAGTGAATGTAACCCTTCCAAATAAAAACTCTGTGCTGCTATTTTCTTTAGAGCTTTAGCTATTATTCGTTGTTTAAACTAATCAGTGTTCAATACTTAAAAAAAAAAATTGGCCTATTTGCACCAGTTGGATTAGGGTTGTGGCAACGTGGAACGAGGGCACGGAAAAGACGCGACGCGTTGCAAGGCCTATGGCACACAGGAAGAACGTGGAACGAGGGCGCGGAAAAGACGCGACGCGTTGCAGGGCCTGTGGCACACAGGAAGAACGTGGAACGAGGACTCACAGGAAGTACATGGGACGAGGGCGCGGACACGACGCGTTGGATAGAATTCGCGGCTTTGCCTCGTCCATTCTGTGTGGGCTTCGTCCCGTCCCGTCCCTTCAGCACATTTTGTTTGCTAGTGAATTGGAAAAACGTCACGCCCTTGCCGCGCTCTCACCCCTCGTCCTTTCGGTTTCTCTCAGGCCTTAGACCACTTAACTGGACAATCATCATACAACATTGAACTTAAATTCGGCAAATTCTCCGATTTGAGGTTGCTATTAGCAATAAGGCCTCCAATTGTATTTTATCTTCTGTATCTGCTGTTTCTGTATCAATTTTCCGGTATACCATAAAGAATATTCTTATCTTATCTTAAATTCAACTTAAGTGATATTTCAGAAGTATTGGTAGTCGACCTTTCTATAATGTATTTATTATTCAAGGCTCTTGTCATTCAACTTTAAGACGCTTTGGTGTGCTAACTAACCCCGCCGATGGAATAATAATCGATTAAAGTCCTATAATGTATATACTACGTTCGAACATACAGAAGTTAGGCTGTATGTTCTAAAAATATAGTTATCACAGTTTACTTTTTGAAAAAAATCTTAACTTGTTTGCATTATAAAACAAGTTAAGATTTTTATTCTATTGGTAGCGCTAGTTACCACCTCAACTTTTTGAAAGGAGTTTTTACAAAAAACTATATTATTTTCTCCACTTGTGGCGCTAGTTAGCCACAGGTAGCCTTGATAGCGTGAGTCTTAAATAAAAAAATATTTTTTGATTTATCATTTCCATACTTTGCAAGCCCTACTACAAAAACTCTATATGATTTTTCCACAGGTGGCTACAGTTATCTACCTTAAATTCTCGTTCATCATCATCATCAGCCCGGTAAACCCTACTGCTGGGTATAGGCTCTTCATTTCCACGCCAACCAGCGCGGTCTCGCGCTAGTCTCATCCACTGTTTGCCGGCCACTTTACTTAGGTCATCTGACCATCTGGCTGCTGGTCTGCCCACCGACCGTTCCCCCTCCCACGGCCGCCACTCTGTCACTGCCTTCGTCCATCTGCCACCATTCCGCCTGGCCAAGTGTCCCGCCCACTTCCACTTCAGAGTTCTCGTTAACGTGGGTTTATTTTGTGTGTTAATGTCGTGGAATAATTATTTTTTTGACATTTGTGATTCTCACATTATGCAAAACATACTGTAAAAGAGACTATATTATTATTTTTTCTACTGATGGCGCTAGTTACCTACCTACAGATAGTTGCTTAAGCTCTCGTTAAGGTGGGAAAAATAAATTAACATAACATTTGCATGCAGGCACGTACATTGCTTCTGGCCCCACACCAGGATACCCTGTGTCGTGGGAACCAGAAACGACGACATCACAACCATGTAAACATCCAAGACCTGTGGTTTTTTTTTGTCAGCAGCCGGGATTCGAACCCGGGACCTCTTGCATGGTAGGCAGATGCGCTACAGCTACGCCACAAAGGTTGTCAATTAAATTCAATTAAAATCGTCGTTGACGTTGGTAAGCGGATCACAGAGTTAAAGTGGAGATGGGCGGGACGAGGCTAGAAGGGAAGACGGCCGGTGGACCAGGGCAGTATCGGAGCGGTGGCCAATGGAGGGAAGGAGGTCGGTAGGCAGACCACCAACACGATGGTCAGACGACATTGTGAGGGTTGCGGGTCAGAGATTGATCAGATTAGCACAGGACCGTGAGGAATGGCGCAATAAAAAGGAGGCCTACGCCCAGCAGTGGGTTGATGTTGGCTAATTATAGATAGTTAAAATCGTCGTAATGTCGGGCCGTAGGTTGTCGCAAGACAAGGAACGTAGCGGCTGACAACAAAGTAGATTTGCCGATTAGAATTCATCGCATAGCTCCGCGCTGGCCCTCGGCCTTTGTCTTCGGTCGTGGACTCGTGGCTGCTCGTGCGTATTACTACCAAATATAAGTCACTGTACGCATTCAACTTTACAAAACGACCCCCGACAGTATGAGAGTAGACGTACTGCTCACTTGAGACTCTCACTTGTCTGAGACCACAAACTTAAAATTATCAGTGGTTGAACTTACGTCAAAAAATCTTATTTAGAATGGATATCACATCCTCAAAATAACCTTGTGTAGTATTTCTTAATGATTCGCGATACTCATACATAGTTATATATTAAACGGGTCAAATCGCGATTATTTATTACAGTGTATCCGTTCTTAAATGGCAAAGCGAGTAAACAAACCTCACTCGACCACAAAACACGAATTCCGGAAGCATCACTCGATGTAGGTTACCACATTTAGTTGTAGACACTAGTTAAGACACAGGGGCATCATATTTTACCGAAAACTGGCTGAATTTGTGATTAAAACTATGATTTTTTGCCGAAATTCTAAATACACTGATTTTCTGATCACAGGTTAGCAAAACTACACAGATTAGTTTGTCTTTTTTTTAGTGTTGGGATGCGGTTGTATGAGGTGAATGAAAGATCGAATGAACGAAATTGCGCTTTTATGTTATTTAAGAAGTGCACATAGCACCGGAATAATAAAAATAACAAAATAGAGTAGATATTGCGGTGGGTATTGAATAAAGAATTTAAGTTCGATTGTTTTTTTTACTAAAACCTTGCATGTTAAGCGGGTGTTCCATTAGCGAGCCACCAGTTTTCTTTACCGCAGTTTTTATTTTCTGCGAGCCAACGCTATAGACCGCAACTACATCACCCCAAAATACGGCTATTTTTTTTTCAAATTTTACTCTGTGGGTTATACCGTTGATTCTTCGAGCATGCTTGAAATTTTGTCAGTTTTAAAGCGGTATACAAAACTGCCAGTGGATCAGCCGAGCCAGCGAGCAAGAAGTTTTTTTTACGTTGCTGTAGCCACGGTTGCCTGATGACATTTTCTAAATATCTCCAAGTCACTATACTATTTTTATTTTTTTAATGCACTAACCCGTGCTAAGGACAATTTTAAAAAAACCTATTTAGAGACTAAAAATTCCATCCAGACTTTACTACAGCCAGATGTCGCTGCCTGTACGTAATACAGAGAATAGTGTAAAGAGGTTCGAAATTTCACTGATGCCGGTGAGTCGCCCATTAGCTCAGTTGGAAAGAGCGCTGGCACGGATAGCCAGAGGTCGTGGGTTCGAATCCCGGCATGGGTGGAATTTTTAGCCTCTAAATAGGTTTTTTAAAATCTACAAATCAGTATAAAAAAAAACTAAAAATAATATCTTTTGCAGCACAAACCCCCATTTTAAATGGTCCAACATGTTTAATGTTCTACACGTTTTTCGATTCTACTTTTCCCCATAAAGATCTTAAGAACTCTTTATTGAGGAGATAGCATTACCGCCAACATTTATTAGCGGAATTTTCTTAATTTTTTTTTGTCCCAGTTTGTAGGTATATGGGTCGACTTCAGTGTAGCAGATGGATTGCGATACTAATATTACATAATTATTTAGATTATTTTATGACTTAAACTTCATTCATTCCATTCATTCAATAATGAAATACGTCATTCATTCAGTAATTTCAGCAACACTATGAAATGTCACAATTTATTGGTCAGCCATGTTTGTTTACTCGTTTTGCCATTTAAGAACGGATACACTGTAGGTAAAACGTAATTACCTTATTTCCCAACGTTTCGGCAGCGTTACAGTTGCCGTGGTCTCGTGGTCTTCAGCCTACCCGACAGGGCATTGTTAGCGGAGCGGTGTAGAACGCTGGCCTCTCAATCAGGAGGTCGTAGGTTCAAACCCCGGCATGTACCAATGACTTTGTTTTCTAAGCTATGTACATTTGTGAAATTATAGTAGCAATACCACTCGCCGACGGTGATGGAAAACATCGTAAGGAAACCCTAGTGTCTGAAGTGTTAACGTACCTCAGCGCTTGCTACGTAAAATGGCCCAACAATGAGGCTAAGTGCGGAAATCTCAGGTCTAACTAACAGCCTACCCGACTAAGGCCAACTGTATCTTGGAAGGGTATACAGGGCGTCCTAAAGTTATGGGCCATGAAGGGAAGGTACCTTAAATATCGTAGATAGGGTATTTTTCTGAAAGAAGACTTTATGTTATTTTTTAAAGTTAGTAATTCTGCATTCAAAGATTTTCTAAAAATCACTTGCCTTGTGTGGGAATCGAACAGACTTAAATAAAAAAAAAACACCCCTACTTTTATGATGCCAATCGAAATAATGGCCAAAAACTAATAACTCTTCTTAAGTAAGTAAAACATACATGAAACTGCCGTAGTCAACTGCGGCAGTTTCATGTATGTTTTTAATTTGATTAAAATGATTAATTTCACCCTGTTCCTTTCTTTTAAAATACTATGTCACTATAGAAGAGTTATTAGTTTTTGGCCATTCTTTCGATTGGCATCATAAAAGTAGGGGTGTTTTTTTTTTATTTAAGTCGGTTTGATTCCCAGACAAGACAATAAATTTTTTGAAAATCTTTGAATGCAGAATTACTAACTTTTAAAAATAACATAAAGTCTTCTTTCAGCAAAATACCCTATTTACGATATTTAAGGTACTTTCCCTTCATGGCCCATAACTTTGGGACGCCCTGTATATGTATATAGTATAGGATACAGTTTACGACTATGGAATTACCGTTGCTACACAAGGTTATTTTGAGGATGTGATATATAGGAGGTACCAGAGTTTGCCACTTCCCATGACCATAACTGTCTAACCTCTTAAATTTATCTAACTTTTATTACCTACTATTAGTCGCTGATTGCACGCTTGCCGGTTAAGATAGTATTTAAAATAACGTTCTTCTGGGTTAGTGTATCCTACCTTCGATGTGAACCCGGCTCGTGACAGCTGACAACATGACCGCGGTGCCTTGTCAGTCATTGACAAGTGACGCCTCTGCCTGTCACTGTCAGTCACAGATTAAAAAGACTCTGTCAGTCAAAGTCGAGATCGAAGTTCAGACGAAACGGTGATAGCCGTAGAATGTAGGGATTTGTGGGGCGTAAGTATTTTACAGCATCATTATTTTAATATCCAATCCAATCCATCAGCGCACATTTATATCATGTAAAATTACAACAAGAAATTAAGCTTACAGAAAATTGGTCATAAGGGTGATAGGTATTACACTTCAAATATCTTTGTCCAATTTTGCAGTTCAATATTTGATAAAATTTCCTTGAGGTAAGCCCATTCCACTTATCCAATAACTGTGTCCAATATTGTTTGTGTAGTCTCTAGAAAATGGAGGAACGTGGAGCGCCTTTGTCATTGGAATAGTCCACGATATCTTGTTTGCAGCCATTTTGATTCAATGGTGATTTAGTGTCATAAATATTTGATCAAATATCGGTGTTGCCAAGACATTTCATGAAGGAGCCCAATTTTTTCCAACTCCTTTGATAAAATTGTACATTGAACAAAGATATTTGGTCAGTGTTTACCCAAAGGTAGTAAGGTATTATAGTATGCGCATAAAAAAATTATAAGTCTGAAAATAATTAAGGCACTTCCTGTCACTTCAAGACGTAAGTGTCTGTAAAGTTTAAAAGAAACCTGCCTTCTTGTTTGTGGCACTGTAATCGAACCGAAGCCTCAGGCGTATGACAAGACAGATCCGAGGGTAGCGTGTAGGGAGTTTCAAATACCTTTATACCTAATATATAACAGTAACATAAAACCAACAGCATCTACCAAACTGTTATTTATTTAAATAAAAAATTTAAATACCTAAATCGTTTTTAAACAAAAATCTTTTTAAATCTCTTAAAGAGATATTTCGCCTATGTACATGTTATTTATTATGTAATGTCCTGTTCAACGTTTCATGTGCGATAAATTATATAAGTAGGTATCTACCGAGTAGGTTAACATCTTTAATCAATTCACTGATAAACAAAGACTTCCAGAGGCATGCCACTTCTTTCTATTCTAGGCCAGATAAATGTCGATTCAGCAGTCGCCTCTCTTTGTCGATCTAGTAATATGTCTAGTAATAATAGATCGACACCTCAAATACACACACGATCCTTAAAAATGCACAAAAAATGAAACATTATATAAGACAATTAGAAATCAATTGTACAAATGACGTGCTAACAAATGTTTGTATACGTGGGTATACAAAAGGGCCACATTTCAGTGTTCTTTTTCTTTTTTAAAGTAGGACAGGTTACACTTGACCCCACTGATGGTAAGCGAAGACGGGGTGTACGATGTAACGTGCTTACCTGTTAAATGCGGGTAACTCTACTTTTAAAGACACCCAGGTTATACGTCTCCGGAAAGACAGACGATGACAGCGTTCCACAAATTTGCCGTTCTACTGTATGGAATAGTAACCGTCCGTAACAGCGATGTAGGCATAAACCTGTTATCATTCCACATACTCTTAATAAAATTATTGCAAGCATTAGTATATTTCTTAGAAACTGCAGTAAAGAATTAAGGAAAGAGGTATCCTTCCGTGACGATGGATGACACCATGACATTCAAAATATAATATACGCGGTCGTTTAATAATGACATGTAGCCAGTGTGTTCCCGATAGTTATTACGTTTACACGATATTTTGTTGCGATACGTTATGAACCAGGAGCGTTACAAAAATATAAGCCTGTTCCAGACCAAATTCAGCGCTGTCTATTTAAATAAAAAGGAAATGTTCCTGGTACAAGTTTCTTGGTTTTGTCGAATGGGGCTTAAGTAACCGGGATTGAATTGTCGGGGTCGAGATGTCGTAGAATGAAAAAAATTAAAAAAAAACTTGGCTAGGCCGTCGAGAGGTGTTATTAAGTGGACTGTATAGTTTATAGCATCTTCTTAACTGGTCTAAGCCGTGCATGAAATAAAAGGCTCAATAAATGGGTTATTAATAGAATATTCAAACAAAATAGGTGCCAATCGACTGCATGTTTAATTTAGCGACATTTTTTTGTCATATCAAAACCTTTTCTTAACGCAGTTGGGTGAAATGTTCCACTTAATTACAAGTATTTCAAAAATTCGCATCCCGGTGCAGCCGTCAGTAACATTTTAGTAATACCCAATTTTACACGTCAAAGGGAATTGCGAAATAATTAGTTGAAGAACACCGGAGCGGCGCGGGAGCAGGAAGCGGGATTAATAATGCAAGCTGCATGACTCCACGTCGCTTGACGGTGAGTTCCGCATTCATCCAAAATTTATACTCGGGCAGTACTGTAAAGTTTAAAAGAAACCTGCCTTCTTGTTTGTGGCACTGTAATCGAACCGAAGTCTCAGGCGTATGACAAGACAGATCCGAGGGTAGCGCGTAGGAAGTTTCAAATACCTTTATACCTAATATTTAAGAGTAACATAAAACCAACAGCATCTACCAAACTGTTATGCAGTTTATATATTTTTTGTATTTATTTAAATAAAAAATTTAAATACCTAAATCGTTTTTAAACAAAAATCTTTTTAAATCTCTTAAAGAGATATTTCGCCTATGTACATGTTATTTGTTATGTAATGTCCTGTTCAACGTTTCATGTGCGATAAATTATATAAGTATCTACCAAGTAGATTAACGCCTTTAATCAATTCACTGATAAACAAAGACTTCCAGAGGCATGCCACTTCTTTCTATTCTAGGCCTCTTTGTCGATCTAGTAATATGTCTAGTAATAATAGATCGACACCTCAAATACACACACGATCCTTAAAAATGCACAAAAAATGAAACATTATATAAGACAATTAGAAATCAATTGTACAAATGACGTGCTAACAAATGTTTGTATACGTGGGTATACAAAAGGGCCACATCTCGTCTGCGTCTCGTGCCGAAATGAAATGAAATGAAAAGGTTTATTCAAAGTAGCGCAGATACTGCGGCTTAATGAACGTTACGAGTGAAACTAGGTGTCCATTTCAAAACCTGGATCATTTTGGAGAAAAAATGGACAAAAAACTCCAAACTTAGTCTTTTCAAATTCCTTAATTAACAGAATTTACACAGATTCTACAAAACTCGTGAATTTCACATGCTTGAATTCCAGACATCATTGTCATCTAAATAATCCTTAATATTATAGTAGCTCTTTTGGCACAAAGTGGACTTTACACATTTTTTGAACCGCGCTTCAGTCAAACTTAATATATCTTCAGGGATTTTATTGTAGAAGCTTATACAATGCCCCATGAAGGATGTATTAACTTTTGCCAGCCTAAATCTTGGGATCAAAAGTTTATGTTTATTTCTGGTATTTACATTATGTTGGCTACCTGCAGTTTTAAAGTTGCTAATATTTTTTCTGACATACATAATATTTTCATAGATATACTGGCTGGCAACTGTCAGGATGTTTGTTTCATTAAAGAATTCTCTTAACGAGTCTCTACGAAACGTCGGAAAATTGTAAAAATATAATAAACGAGCATAAATCCGTATAAAAACAGTAATTTTTTTGTTAAAACTGTTTTCATACGAATTTATGCTCGTTTATTAAATTTTTTAAAATTTTCCGACTTTTCGGCACTTTTTCATCCGAGACCACGGCACGTGAAAAAGTGTGGGAAAATTGTAAAAATATAATTAACGAGCATAAATCCGTATAAAAACAGTTTTAATTAAAAAATATTTATTTTAACTTTTATTTAAAACAAAATTATGCTTTAAAAACCTATTTAGAGGCTAAAAATTTCACCCATGCCGGGATTCGAACCCGCAACCTCTGGCTATCCGTACCGTATCCGTCTGGTACGGATAGCCAGAGGTTGCGGGTTCGAATCCCGGCATGGGTGAAATTTTTAGCCTCTAAATAGGTTTTTAAATTTGTTCCTTAGCACGGGTTAGTGCATTAAAAATAAAAATAGTGTAATAAAATTATGCTTATATAAGCTTGTTGTTCGTACAGTAGACGGTAGATTAAGTGTAACTGTGTCGTACCAAAATACACGTTTAAAAATAGTCATTATTGATTGCGTTCCGTAAAAGTATATCTAATGCACTTACACTTTTCGCCAATGTCAGGTTAATGTAGTACCATCAACATAACATAACCTCAAGCGAGTATCCTAAAGGAGTAGGCAGAGAGTAAGGACTGCCACTTACGACGTTCTTAACAAATCACATTCGCTTTATCAGCGTTTATGAGTTGTTGCACGCGCCCTGGTTTGGGTACTTTTCATTCTACCCTTTGCTATTATCTAGTACAAAACAAAGTAGGTACAGTTTTTGAACTAAAACTTTCGTAAGCACAACACATTGTAGACTTTTAGTCCGGATTTACTTACGGGTGTTGTTATATCGGAAAAGTCCGACCAACACCCGGACTAAAAGTCTACAAAGTAGGTACTCTATAAGAGCCTGTACCTACCGGAATTGTGACGGTACTAAGTTCGTAAGCGTCCAAGGAATAGACCTTGCCTAGACGGTGCGACGCTTGCTCGGCTCCACATTGCGCTGCAACTACGAGTAGTAAGGCTGCCTCCACAATTCCATTTTTAGGGTTTCGTACACGAAGAATTCTAATCAAAACCGTTTTAATATATCTATGACGAGTCATACATATTTAATATATGTATGACTATCAGAGATACAGATATAATATATCTGTATCTCTGATAGTCATACATACTCGTAGGAATTTTTTTCTTAAACCGCAATAGGCTGACAGTTGAAATTTTCATAGATTTTATAATATTAGATGCACATAAAGTTACTTTTGGATGTGATTCAGGGGCCCGTACCTTAAAAGAAAAATATAAGGCCATTAAGGGCTGATTTTTCATTTTTCAGGTTTGACAGCTTATGTATGAAAATTATGTCAAACCGCCATTTTTATTCCTCAGATAAAAGTTATCTGACTATTGAAACATTAGCCTTAAATGATATATTTTTGGGCTGTACAGATAATCACTTTTTTAAAAACCTATTTAGAGGCTAAAAATTCCACCCATGCCGGGATTCGAACCCGCGAAAGTTGGAAAGAGCGCTGGCACGGATAGCCAGAGGTCGCGGGTTCGAATCCCGGCATGGGTGGAATTTTTAGCCTCTAAATAGGTTTTTAAAATTGTCCTTAGCACGGGTTAGTGCATTAAAAAGAATAATTATAATGATGTGGGTACAGCGATATCATTCCGATGTATAAAACTAACTGCAAAGTAGGTACTCGGGGCTGCAAGTGATGCAAATTACTTTAATCAGATGTCGCTGCCTGTACGTAATACAGAGAATGTTGTAAAGAGGTTCGAAATTTCACTGATGCCGGTAAGTCACCCATTAGCTCAGTCGGAAAGAGCGCTGGCACGGGTAGCCAGAGGTCGCGGGTTCGAATCCTGGCATGGGTGGAATTTTTAGCCTCTTAATAGGTTTTTAAAATTGTCCTCAGCACGGGTTAGTGCATTAAAAAGAATATAGATAATTACTTGTCCAGTTCGTCGTCAGTGTTCTGTTAAAGTTATTATTATCATTTTATTATTTGTCTGTCTGTCGGTCCGTCCCTTGATAAATCTGTCCATCAATTCGCCCGTCCATACGTCCATCCGTGTGTCCATCTGTCTGACAGGACACTTTTTTCTTCTTTGGAACGAAGTTGAAAATATTTGAAATAAATAGAGATGTAAAAAAATTTCTTCGCAATCAAAAACCTTTTACGGCGCATATTTTTGACTCACAAGGAAACCGAAATCTGTATTTCTGTTGACATATAATCATAACTTCTGCAAGAATCTGTCTGTAAAGCACAAGCAATGGCAAACATAAAAGGACTGAAAAAAAAGTCGGCCAACTGCACCTAGGGTTTTGCGCACTGTTTTATTTTAGGTAAAATTAAATACATCAAAAACTTTTTTCTTGATTCGTATCATCTTTTATGGAACCCTACAATGCCCGTGTGAAAAAAATGTGTAGCGCTCGCGGCCTAGTCAAACCGAGTGATTGGAATCAATCACTAAAGTTAAGCAACGACCGGTGCAGTCAGATGCAGGATGGGTGACCGTCCCGTGACTACCGCAAGTGGCATTTTGCCAAGCTCTTTCGTGCTTTGAAAAGGCACGTTAAACCGTTGGTGCCGGCTGTCATGTAACGGCAGTCGTAAAGCCACGTCAGAGGCCTTATGGGCGGCTCGATAACTTCTGACAGTAAGGCCGCCACGAGTTGGCCCCCGTGGTAGGATGTGGCCTTAACCTTTTTGAGACCTGTGCCCCAGCAGTGGATACATAAAAGGCTTGATAGCGATAAAAATGTGACATTATTAAAAGAAATTGTACAAAAATAGATCTCCTTTCTTTCATCCATCGGGTGTACTAAAATAGGTCGCACGGTCCGAATGTACTAACATCGTGAATACTCGGCTTTACCATCAGGCGCGACTAAAGTCAGGATTACATACATACATACATTCATACATACATACATAACCTCACGCCTGTATCCCAGAGGGGTAGGCAGAGACCAGGGACTGCCACTTGCCACGATCCTGACAGATCACCTTCGCTTCATCAACGTTCATAAGTCGATGCATGCACGCACGCCTGTTCGGGGTACTTTTTATCTTTCCCTTTGCTAATACATCCCCTATTTGGTCGATGTAAGTCCGTCTGGGACGTCCCTTACCAGCCCTTCCACTCACATTCGCAATATATATTTGTTTCGTCAATCTTTCTTTCTTCATCCTCTCCACATGTCCAAACCAACGCAACATTCCTGTCAGTCAGGATTATGTTCTGATTAAACAAAAAACAAGAAGAGCTTGACCCCCGGTTTCTGGTACACTAACAAATCGTTAATCTACTGTTAACATCTGTCATTTGGCCAAAGTGCATACGAAAAAACATTTGACAGCTGTTAATAATAGATTAAAAGATAGTTACTGTGCGAGAAACTGGGGGTTAGTTTCCCGTTCTGAAAGAGAACGGTGACTATTACGCTAGACTCAGCGAGAGACGCTGAATGCAGGAACCTATAGGTATTGTTATCTATCTAGGAATCTAAGCCACAATGCTGATGTGTGTCTGCACTTAATTGTCCCTCTATCATGGATGGGGCAGATAAGACAATGGAAATAATTATTAGTAAATGGGGGAAATTCTAGAAAACAATGGCTTAAGAGCCAACGCTTTCTCATTGTCGTCGGGGACCGACGTTTGATATGAAAATCTAATTACATGGGGAAAAAACCAGCCGAGTGCGGGTCGGTCCACGCCCCGTGTGGGGTTCCGTAGGATTTTAACGGTTTTACTGAACTAACAACTACATAAAATTAAATTTCAATGGAATTTGAACGAAAGGATCTTGACCATTATTTATATCGCTAAAAGCTGAATTGTGTCACTAGTTTTATGTGTCCATAATTCATGATTGTAAACGTAAAAAATACGCATTTTCCTATGACTTTTTCGTGTTGCTGAATTATTAAAGTTGTGCAATAGTGAATGATTTGGCTAACCTTATTGTATCTTACATGTGTAGTGTCCAGTATGCATCTACTTATTTTACCACGTACATCTACTGTTGCAACGTATACATAATACATACTTTTAATTTGTAAGCACTGAGTTTTAAAAGACACAGGGCCTAAAAAAATCGTAATTGTTAAATTAAAATAAGATAACTCTACCGAGAACTAAGTTACGCCGAGTGGTAGTAATCTCAATATAATTTATGGCAACACAAACCCTGTTAAAATCAAATGAATCAATACATGAAATTCCATCGTACGGCGACGTTTTTGTTTTCACGGAGTTGTCCGAAGGCATTCGAATTGTATGTTCTGTTTCGAAAAAGCCAGAGCTGGAAAAGGGATCGGGTTATTGTTTATTAGTTTGTTGTTTATTTATGAGCAATCAAGAATTCAACTAGCGCGGTATTAGTTTGATTTATTCCACTCCGAAACGATGGTTTTCACGCAATCGCGGGGTGAATAATAATTAAACGTCCAACGCCCAGCGACGTATACTTTATACAACCCCGGCACTCGTCAAGTGATTTTTCTATGTTTTCATGGCAATTTTCATTCGACTTTCAACTAGAGTAAAAATAATCAACTTTTATAAGAACGAAAAGGATGATTTATTGATGATTGTCTGTTTATTTAGGTAGAGCATAGAGCACGGTCTTATTTACTAAAGCACGATTCCTTAAACACACCTCAGAGGCAGTTTAAGTAGTCACAGATTAATAAAAGTAAGTTTTAAAAGAATCGTGTTTTTGTAAATAAGACCGTTAATATTTAAATGTACTATTTATTTAGGTATCTGTGAGTCTCAAGTATGTTTGCGTACTTGAGACTCACAGATAAATAGATAAATTATATTTACTGGTAAACAATAAAAAATGTTATTCTACGACGAATTTTTTGATTCGAAAACTGACTTATCTAAGTTGTTGCCACAATTTTTAGGCAGTCAAAGAAAACACAACATCACAAGTTTATAGTCTCTGGTAAGGCTCGGGCTGATTGCAATTAGATACTAAAATTAAAACACGTAATGAAACAAATAATAGGTAAGTAAGGTATTAAACACACTCCATAAAATACCGAGTCAAACGAAAGTCAGGGTAATGTGTTATAAAAATGTCGCTTATCGTTATAAACACGCTTTAATGGTACTTTGAAAAGGGCGGTGCTTTCTGAAATATTATCACATCTACATGTAATATACAGAAGAACTGACTATCCTAGCAGTGTACAGTGTAAAACCACTGACCTTAACACATATAGCAAATTATATTGATGTATCAAAATCTTCTTGCATTTCTGCGTACTGTAACCATAGCTCTTTATTAGCTGGCCGGCTCAAACGTCTGACATTGTGAATGGATTAAAAGGAATCGTCCAGGCTCAGTCTATCCCGAGTCAGGCTAGAGAATCGATGACAAAGAGATAATAACAATAAAATATAATAATAACATGTACATACAGGCACATACATTGCTTCTGGTCCCACACTAGGATACCCTGTGTCGTGGGAACCAGAAACAACGACATAACAAACATGTATACATCCAAGACCTGGAGTTTTTTTGTCCCCAGCCGGGGTTACAGCTCGGAACCTCTTGCATGGCAGGCAGATGCGCACAGAAGTCGTCAATAATCGTCATCATCAGATCGGTCGTCATCAAACAAAAAGTTACACAACAGCCCGTTTAAGTACCCTGTTTCGCTCAGGAGGAACTTGAATTCTAATAACGATATACACTTTTGAATCGATTTAAGCACATAATATAATTTACGATAGAAAAAAAATAAAAAACTTGAATAAATAGAACACGTACCCTGAAAACGTAAATTTTCAGTTAGATTGTGATTTGAAATTGTTTTGTTTTTGCATCAATATTTTTTATTAATGATTTGTGATCTAATGCACGTATAGTAGAAGCCGAGTGCTTATAATCTGATAGGCAAATTCAGACCAATGAATTAAAGTATCTCGCGCTACGTATGTTCATTTATACTTAAATTATAGGGCCTGAGTGTCTGAGTTTACAGCAAATTGTCTGTAAAGGCTACACTTCTGTAGCGGTTTTTACTCTGTGTTATGGTTCTCTAGTATTTTACAGTCACATGTTTTAACAAGCACAGCTAATGTGTGTGCGCACGCGAGAGCCGGTAATTAAAAAATTATCAAAGTAGTTTGGAGAATTAATTAAACGAGACGTAGAATAAATATTTCATCAGCAACAAAAATAAGCAAATAATAATAATTTCATCAGAAAACAATTATTTATATTAACTAAGTCAAGTCAATTTAAACACCTATTTAGAGGCTAAAAATTTCACCCATGCCGGGATTCGAACCCGCAACCTCTGGCTATCCGTGCCAGTCAAGTCAATAAATATTCGTGACTACGAATATTTATATTTAACTATGTATGAGCATAACATAACATTTACATAGTGGCACATACATTGATTCTGGCCCCTCACTAGGATACCCTGTGTAGTAGGTATCAGAAACAACATCACAAACATGTAAACATCGAAGACCTGGTGGTTCTTTTTGTCCTCGGCCGGGGATTGAACCCGGGAGCTCTCGCATGGTAGGCAGATGCGCTACCGCTGCGCCACAGAGGTCGTCAAGCATCGCGAGTCAATGAGATATAAAATGATTTCTGTCAGTAGCTACAATAAATAAATGTCGGACTCGTCCGACAAAAAATCAAGTACCTAAGTATTTCCGGAATTAAATTAACACACGAAATAAGATTATATTCTTTTTTTTAATGCACTAACCCGTGCTAAGGACAATTTTAAAAAACCTCTTTATTGCTGGCTGTACGTAATACAGAGAGTATTGTAAAGAGGTTCGAAATTTCACTGATGCCGGTAAGTCACTCATTAGCTCAGTTGGGAGAGCGCTGGCACCGTTAGCCAGAGGTTGGGGGTTCGAGTCCCGGCATGGGTAGAATTTTTAGCCTTTTAAATAGGTGTTTTAAAAAACACCATCGTGACATCGTGAGGAAACCCGCGGCTTGGTTGGCTCCGCACGTATTGACTAGTCTTTCCTGTGGGCTAGGCCGACTAAGCTGTCAGGATGGTATAGGTGCTGGGCAAGCCTACACCATCTATAAAACCATGACCCAGGCACTACAGCGTCGGAGTGGTCCCTTCACCCATCTAGGGTGAGTGAAGATACCACTGGACGCTGTATAAATCATCTCATTAAGTAGATGCAAAAAAGGCCAATATTTTTATTAAAAAACACCAAATAAGCTCAGGCAAAAAAAAAATTCCGGCTTTTCCTCTGTAGTTTCGGTTAGTTTCATAATTATTCATTCAAAACAAATATTTGAACTGTAAACCATCGGGTATTTAAGCAACATTACTCTATATTTTATCTTTTTTTACTTTTACAAGGTACCCGCTCTATTACCTAGCCGACCATAGTAAAGATAACGTCAAAACGCTGTATCACGTCCGATTGCCTTGCTAGAGGTCGTGGGTTCGATTCCCACTGGGAGCCGTCGTACATTTATGTGCGTTTGTGATGTCCTTGCCTGGTTACCACAGCACATGGTATCCTAATTTGGGACCAAGACTAGTGATTGTATTTTTGGAAATTATCGTCTAAATATAAGACGACCTGTGGCGGTAGCGCGTCTGCCTACCATGCAAGAGGTCCCGGGTTTGAATCCCGGCTGGAAACAAAACAAAAGTCCAGATCTTAGATGTTTACATGTTTGTGATGTCGCTGTTTCTGGTTCCCACGACACAGGGTATCCTAGTGTGGGGCCAGAAGCAATGTATGTGCCAGTACGTAAAATGTTAATTGTTATGTTATATAAAAATGAATCGCTGAATGTGTTGGTACCTAAGTGCAAATCTCGAGAGCGGCTGAACCGATTTCGCTAATTCTCTTTTTAGAATATTCCTTGAAGTACGAGGATGGTTCTTACGGAGTGAACAATAAAAAAAAATAAAGATCGATTGTTAGGCGGTATGAAGTTCGCTGGGTCAGCTAGTTATTATATAGAACTGGGCAGCAAGCAGATTCAATAACATGATATACGTCACACCCTCGGAGAGGTAAACGAAGGCATCAACCCTTGTATGTCCCCACTGCTGGGCCACGGGTCTCTTGCTGCATCAGAGGCATAGCATAAGCATAAACAGCAAAACATTATTACGATTTATCTCCAAAATGCTACGCTCTTCTTAAACTAAGTCAATTAGATGTTGTGTTTATAAAAACTTATGTATTGATGTTTTTTGGTTTTTGTTTCGTATTCGTTTCGCGCAATTATCATATCCTTTTTAAAACTCATCAATAAATTATGACGTAGAGAGCAAACCATGTATTCTAATTCAATAACTTGCGATTTCCCGCATAATTCGTTTAAGAAACGCTCCTGGCTCACATGAGTTAAGCAACAATAGGTGCGGTCAGGTGCAGGATGGGTGACCTTCCCGTAACTACCGCTACTGGCATTTTTCCGAGCGCTTCCGTGCTTTGCAAGGCACGTTAATTCGTTGGTGCCGGCTGCGTTAAGCCATGTCAGAGGCCTTATGGGCGGCTTGATAACTTCTGACAGTAAGGCCCGCCACTGGCTTACAATCCTCCGCCAACCCGGACTTGGCCCCCGTGGGGGACTATGGCCTAACCTTCCTGCGATGCAAGGAGAGACCCTTGCCCCAGCAGTGGGGCTATACAAGGGTTGATATCGATATCGATCGTATAACAAAACGCGATAAACTATATTTAACTGAAGTAAATCTCTCGGATAGAATCTCCCGGGGCTTAGGTCAATTAAAAAATGTTAAAAAGGTGTACCGGGCTATGTACTTGCTTAGTCATAGTATAAACAGTAAGGAATCGAGATACACGATCCACGCTGAGCGATCGTGCATATTTTATTCACATAGAGGTCTGACAAAGAAATGTGAGTTAGATCCTGCCCTAAATAAAGGAAATGGTAATTCGGTCAATGCATAAAGACGCAAATAAACGTGAGCAATCTAATCGATTTTGGCTCTTATGTGTAGAACAGTAAAGGGTCCCAGCGTGTTTATTTCGTCGTGTATGGAAGTACGGGGCCGGGCGGCGGGTCGACCTTTTGGCCCACGGAGCACAGGGCATTATTTATTTATAACACTCGTCTCAAAGTAAGACCCTAGCAAGTTCAGTTGGATAATTGTTCCTTTGTACATTAGAATTTTGAGTTTAATATGGTTTATTTATTTAAAAGAAAGAAGATTTAGTTTCGAATGAAGAGAGATATTGCATTTGGCGCGTTCAATTTGGTCTCGGCCACTTCAGATCAGATTATTGGAACGGTCAATTTTACGGTTATTTCTGGAATATGGACCAAAAAAAACATTTTCGGAGTGAGTTTATGTATGTATGTATGTATGTATGTATGTATGTATGTATGTATGTATGTATGTATGTATGTATGTATGTATGTATGTATGTATGTATGTATGTATGTATGTATGTATGTATGTATGTATGTATGTATGTATGTATGTATGTATGTATGTATGTATGTATTTATGTATGTATGTATGATTGTATGTATGCACGTAAGTAAAATTATTAATAACTAGCTGACCCAACGAACTTCGTACCGCCTAAAAGTCGATTCTTTAATTTTTTTTATTTTTCTCTCCGTAAGAACCATCCTTGTACGTACTTCAAGGAATATTCTAAAAAAGAATTAGAGAAATCGGTTCAGCCGCTCTCGAGATTTGCGCTTACCAACACATTCAACGATTTAATTTTGTATTATAGATGTTATTGATTATATTGTAGTCTCTATCTGAGCAAGGTAAAATACCTGTGTTACAAAATCAGTGCCCTCTCCCAGAAAAAAAATTACAATTCACCTAAACTAAGATTTGTGATAGCGAGTGTATATATGTGTGTTTGTGAGTGTGTGTGTGTGTGTGTGTGTCTGTGTGAGTGTATATGTTCTATGTTCTCCATCTTATTGCGTTTTGAAGATTTTTCATTATTATTCCATTATTCCACGCATTAAGTGTAACTGTCTTCGATGTCAAGCGATTAATTTTTAATAGCGTGGCCTGCTTGTTACCATTCACGAATTCTATAAAGCTGCGACCAAGACCCATACATATAGTATGGGCCGTCGTCGCAGCCCATACAAATAACAGCCAGATGGTTTATATATTTACGTATGAACTGTGGTCGCTGAGCAGCAGGAGGCGGGCCTCAGAAACGAAAGGTCGTGGCCACGTGAACCGTTATGTACCAATGACTTTGTATAATATAAGATTATTACATATAATATGAAGTGATGAATACGACTCGCTAACCGTGAAGGAAAACACCGTGAGGAAACCTTAGTGTCTCAGATGTTCACATACCTCAGCGCTAGAAATTCCGAATCCGCTGTGAGCACTCGGGGTAATTAAGCCCATACTCTCTGTCTAAGAGAAGGTCCGTGCCCTGCAGTGGGGCATAATATTATTGGCTACGTAAAAATAAAACTTATCGTGGCCGTAACCACCATCATGACTGCGCTAGAGTTAGTTAGACCTGAGATTTCCGCACTTAGCCTCATAGTTGGGCCATTGTACGTAGCAAGCGCTGAGGTACGCTAACACCTCAGACACTAGGGTTTCCTTACGATGTTTTCCTTCACCGTCAGCGAGTAGTATTGCTACTATAATTTCACAAATGTACATAACTTAGAAAGCAAAGTCATTGGTACACGCCAGGGTTCGAACCCACGACCTCCCGATTGAGAAGCCGGCGTTCTACACCGCTCCGCTACCACCGTTCTGCGCTAGCTTATGACAGTCTTTATAAAATATTAATAACTATTCCGCAAATTTAATGAACTCACCTGCGCTGCGCAGTGAAACGAAAAAGTTTTTTAGTGTCACAGAGGCATATATTTTCATCTTGTAAACTGGGTACTAATTTAAGAGAATCATCCCTTGTTGCTCTTGAAATAAAGGCGAGAATCGAAAAATAAAGTTACCTCTATCCCACAGTTTAATTAAGCGGCAGGTACACGTAAAAGCACTACCTATTTTAAGTAAAGGGTGCACTCATATTTATTTATAAAAACACTATTTTTTGTTTGCTTTATAATAAATGTACGGTGCCCTAACAGGCTCATATCCTGTACTATGTTTTGTAAACGTGGTAATGAAGTCAGCGAAAGTGGTGTTGATGGTACCGCCAATTGTACTATGTATATTCGTAATTATTTTGTATTTGTTGTTTTTCCAGTGTACAATAAAGAATATTCTTATCATATCTTATCTTCACCGATTTGTATGAAAAACTATTGAACTTTCTACGATTTATCCTGAGCGCTTACGACAGAGTCAGGAGAGGTCAGAGGTTTTTTTTAAAGTACTATTCCTTAAAGGCGCAACGCTTGAAACATCCTATTACAGTTTGCGATTTATTATTTTCTACATGCCATACATACAAACAATATATGCATACATACATACATACATACATACATACATACATACATACATACATACATACATACATACATACATACATACATACATACATACATACATACATACATACATACATACATACATACATACATACATACATACATACATACATACATACATACATACATACATACATACATACATACATACATACATACATACATACATACATACATACATACATACATACATACATACATACAACTCTCCTTTTGGGCTCTGCCGCAGTCGGGTAAAGTTACGTTTAACCTCGCGTTACCCTAGTTTTCAGTTTGATCGTGGTGTACCTAACTAAACGTAATTCTTTGAATCTATATACGGTATAAATTTGCTTGTTCAAAATACAAAGCGCACTCACGACAAGATTGATGCATTTATTATTATAGCTCTTATCGTACGCAAGATCGTCTCCCACAGAAGGGAGCATTCTCTACGAGTTCTATTCGAAAATAACAGAACGTCCGAATAACCTTACTGCCCCAGACTACGTACTGGACGATTCTATACATACATACAAACTGTCTAACTGTCAAATCCCATCCCTGCTGTCGCAATAGTCAGGATTCCGACAAGGTGCGGAATCACTGCGTATCCGGCAAAGATCTCTGCGCAAAGAGTAGAGTAAATTCGTACGTAGAGATGCTTCATTATCCAAACTCTCGGTTTCTCGTATATTTACTAGCTGTTAATCTACTGTTAACAGATCTTTTCCTTAATTTTTGGTTGTGTTTTGTATCATCCGCACCTGACCACGCCTGTTGAACTTGCTTAACTTAAGTGATTGATTCCGATCACTCGGTTCCGCTAGGCCACGAGCGCGTGGGAACTTAAAGTCGGTATAATAAAGCTTTCCTCCAATGAAGAATAAATAGATCGCAACGCTAAATTATTATTACATGTAATTGTAGTGTTTTTAATACGGCAACACTCCAAACATTTAATATGTTGAGAACAAATCAATATCGCAATTTTAGAAGACATAGAGTAGAATTGGCCTGTTAAGTCTCTAAGTCTTTGGGATGCCACTCTTATTTATGTAATTTGTCAAAATTACGGTTATAACCGCTGGCTGGCTCGCTAAATTGACTAACGGAGGCAGATTGCCAGTGATGGCCAAGAATGGAAAAGACGTGCGCCTACTTGGAAGAGCCTTTTATCCAGTACATATATGAGCTGATGTACAGGTTTGGACAACCAGGTTTAAAAAAATATGCGTATTACCCATACGTGGACCTTCTGTGTATATTTTAAAAGCATGATAAAATAGCACAACCTGGACTTCGATTCCGTTAGTGCATTTAATACAGTTGACATCAGGCCAACCCTTACATTTTCATTGCAAAATCGGTCTTAACTTAATTGATTAGAGTGCATATATTTAAAGCTGACTGTGCTCTCGACAGTTTAATGAAAAATTCACGGAAGAGCCACGTGACTTTGACAAATTTTTCATTCTATTGAGAAGGTTTGATTAGTGTCTTGAAGCGACAATGAACCATTTTACTGCGGTGCATTAACGAAATTTAGGTCCTAGTTTCAATGCTACATCAATACACTAATTGTTATTGCCGTATAGTCCATGCAGCTAAAGTAAGATAGGACCGAGTGTTCCAGAGAAGAACGATGCTCAATAGGATAGCATAGGCTTTCAGATTGTTATCGGCACACAATGGGTGATTAGAGAACGATAACTCGATCCTTTCCCTGTACACTGTGCCTGGATAGACTGAGCTCGTCTTGAGTTCCTGCCCCCGCAAATCGAACAAAAAGGCAATGTGCAATGTATTTGGCTAGAAGCTTTAGAAGTTAAATTTGTAGTGTATTCAAGCACAGCTCATATTTTATAGACTTATCAAAATCTTAACGCTTACTTGGGAGAGGTAGAGCCTCACTCCTGTATTTACCTACCCAGAGGGGTACGTAGAGATCAGGGACTGCACTGGCCACGATCCTGATAGATCACGCTCGCTTCATCAACGTTCACTAGTCATTGCATGCACACACGACACGCCGCCTTATTACATTATAAGCAGTAAACATTGGACGTACTTACAGATAAACTGCAAGCTCAGCTAGTATTATGTAAAGATAAGATTAGAACTCCATAAAGATAAAGAAGTTAACACAATTTTAAAAACCTATTTAGAGGCTAAAAATAAAGTAGGTAGTCGGGGCTCTAAGTAATGCAATTTGCTTAAGTCAGATGTCGCTGCCTGTACGTAATACAGAGAATATTGTAAAGAGGTTCGAAATTTCACTGATGCCGTGAGTCGCCCATTGGCTCAATTGGTAGAGCGCTGGTACGGATAGCCAGAGGTTGCGGGTTCGAATCCCGGCATGGGTGAAATTTTTAGCCTCTAAATAGGTTTTTAAATTTGTTCCTTAGCACGGGTTAGTGCATTAAAAATAAAAATAGTGTAAGTTAACACAAACTAAGTTGGGTTTTAGACCTTCGTCAAAATTTAGATAATTACTAAAATATAGGTTTTTTATCAATAATAAATGTGTCCCCCATTATGGAAGAGGATTTAAAAATGTTTGTCATGTCTATTGCACAAAATGGCGTTGACAAAGATAATCGCAGCGATATCGCTGCGTTGGCACGGCATCATCGCGGCGTGGTGGCCGCGCAATCGCTAAGTAATCGCGGCAACCTCAATCGCATCGGTTTTAATTGCTCGCAAATCGCTATAGTGATAGAGTTCTGCAATGTTTTAATGATCATGGATAATATAGAATGTATTGGCTAATAAAGCAAGTGTAAATCCAACTCTATATCAAGTTTAGAATGAGGAATCGCTTATTATCCCAACAATAATGGCGAATCGTCTCGAACAACAATACCCGGAGCGAAAAATCGCTCATTGTACTCAGATAAATCGTTCTTACTGCATAACAAATTGATCGGACACAGGCACTCGGTATTGCCCCAGGAGCAGTGGAGAGTGCATCTAAACTCTGTTGAATAAACCTAGAAAACCCTTGACCTTCTGAATAAATATGAGTATTCAGCTCTTTACAGACTGCTTACGACTTTGCCTTAAAATATAAGATAAGATAAGGATATTCTTTACTTGATTTTGCCCGCGACTCCCTCTCCGTGGGCTTTAGTTTTTTGCAACCCCTATCACTCCCTTAAGGGTTACATTAAAAAAAACGGCGAAACACGTGTTTATTCAATTGTGTTGAAGAGTATTTATTTTAAGTTTTAAGAAAATTAGTCAACATTCTTTATACCCCCCATACAAATTTTGGCAACTCTTTTCGCCCCCTTAGGGTTTGAATTTAAAATAAAACGCGGTCTTATTCCTTGCCTACATTATATATAGACCCTCTGTGCAAAATTTCAGCTTCCTAGGTGCAACGGTCCAACTAGGCGTTGATGACTGAGTCAGTCAGTCCGGACTTTGCATTTTATTTATATATTGTACACACCAGAAAAGACTTATAATATAATTACAAAAGAAGAGGTATGATTGGCGGTCTTATTGCTGATAGCAATTTCTTCATATAGGTACATGTTCAGTCTTAATAAGAGTGTCAGATCATTTTCTCAGATGCGAAGTTTACGCCATGGGTCCTAAAATTACTATTTGAACATGGTTGAGAGATTGGTCTGACAGTTTTTGCAAGTGCGATCTGTAAAAATTAGCTACCGCTGTGGTATAAAGGCCTGAGTTTAAGTTATGTTTGTGATTTAAGTCTGTAGAGAACGATTTTTCTCTCCTGATGGGTTCTGTATCTTTACATACTTTGTAATATGTGCTGTGGGAGCCAATTCTCACTTGATTAGCGAATAATTCGTATACGTCTCTTAAGGCTTATGCCTTGAATTCTACATAAAAAGTCGAGCGACAGCCAAAATCTGTATTCTGAACATCATGCTAGATTAAATTCGAATAAGACAATTAATGTGTAATGACTCTGTCGAGTCATCTTATGTTATTTTTATGCGACAAATGTCTAAGCCTTTGATAATTTTGCGTCTACGCTTTCAATTCGCAATGGGCGAGAATCGGCTCCCAGGTGTACAATAAATAATATTCTTATCTTTAGTGTTACTGTATGGAGTCCCTTAAGTTGTGCACGCATTTTGCGTGTCTCTCTTCAAAGGCCAGATCACGCGAGATCTAGCTAGATATCAATCTGTAGCCGCACGGATACAAAAAGTAAGAAGACGACTATCAGTTGCCCCCTTGGTAACTTACGAAATAAAAACAACGAAGCAGTGCCTCGCGTACAAAAAAAAAACATTTTATTTCGGTAAGTATGCATCGCATTAATGACCCTCATCAATGATTTCACATAAAGCAGGTGTCGCCCGAAAAGGGCATGCACGAACCTGTGATAAATGTCCTGCAACTCTGCATTATGTATGTAAACTCGTTTCATTTAAAAGTAATCCCGTCATGAAATATTGAGCAGCTGTCCGGTCCCCGGCAATCAGCCGATTTCACCGTTAAACTCGCGCCATCTCGTTCGGAACCCTTAAGCGAGCAAAGGATGAAAGCTAGAGATGTAGAGGTATGAGTCGGATCAGCCCCCATTTGAGGTTCGATCAAGATAAAGTGCCTATAATTACTTGAATGCACACTTAGCGGGGAAATCTTGGAGATTATTGGCCAGCAGAGTGCATCGGCAACGAAACTCTTGCGTTTTGCGAGAATCAAATCATCCACCGAAATAGCATCCACCACACAAAACACGTCACATACAGCCGACAGCACATCAATCGTGCATTTTAATCTATTACGTTGAGTGCTTAGCATTAATAAGGTTGTCTGCTGTCCACTGTAGTATGTTTGATAGACCCTCAAGGTATATACGAAATAAATAGAAATATCGACTCGGTTTTTGCTTATTACTTTATCCCCAAATCCCCAAACGTGTTATTTATTATTTTTCGTTTCGGGTTTAGAATTTCGGCTATAACGCTATTTAATGTGTGGTTAACGGTGCTGGTGGTACAATTATTTAATACTTTAAATAATTAAGTATTTATGTTAAAGTGTCATTGTACTACTGTTTGTTTTCCTTAATAAATAAGAATTAAAAAATACTGGTCCAAAAGGACTCCAATTCAATTCAATCCTTTCCTAAGGCACCCGTAGAATTCTGAGAGAACTCCATATGAAAAAGTTGTATCTCCGCTGCAAGCGCATACTTACGAATTAAAAAAATAATTAAAAACGCCTGGTATGCCCTGGGCCGCAGGTTTTGATCTGATTCGTAGAGGAAGCCGCGTCGGCAACTCGTCTCTGACCTCGTCTTCTTTTCGTGTCAGCGATTCGACGAGTTTATATTTTTTCGTCTCTGACAAAAGACAGGTTAATTTATTATTTACATACTAGGGCCAAAACGCAATGTTTTGGAGGAGTAAAAAGATCTTGTTACAAAATCGGTCAACAACATTTTTATCGTCTATTTTTCATTAACGGAGCTACCGTGAAATAATGACACATTAAAATTCATGTTATTTTTACAATAATTAAGGAAACTGCTTTTTTATGATTTATGTGGTATGGAAAAACAATAACGACAACATAAGAAGATAAGATAAGAATATTCTTTTCACTCCATCATCTGCTCGAAATGACGTATTTTGACCTAAAGTTAGGGCCCAAAACAAGCTATTGCTATCCAATCAAACATGTATGGTAAGTATATAAATTCAAAATTGGATTTTGAGTCTATTTACCTTAAGGTAAATAAACTCAAACTCCAATTGAATTTATATACCTACGCTATCACGTTTTATTGAGATATCGAACCTCTCATTCACTCTTGAGGACTTGAGATATATATCTTACGCTCTAAACAAGCAAGAAGTTTTAAACCAGAGTATGGAACTGCTTTGTGTGCCAAACTCGTTGCATCGAAACTTTTTGCTCTCTTCTTGGAAATAAAATGTCAAAAATTTGAATTTGTAAGGCCAATTTTTCATCGGATAACGTTTGCAACAATTGCATTGGCGCGCATGTTTAATTTCTTATTGCATTCCTTACAGATGTAGTGAAAAGCAGAGTGTTTTATTGTGTATTATTGTACACCAGGAAAAAAATAACAAAATAAATATAAAGATACAGTACAATTGGCAGCCTTAATGCTTAGAGCAATTTCTTCCAGATAACCTACGATGGGGAGTTGCTGTAGGAAAAGTGAGACGGGTAGTTGGTGCAAATATGAATACGATATGATATACATACTTAAACTTAAAAATAATATATGTACTTACATGAACCATAATATACTCATGTAGATCTACTTATTTAGTCAATAGTTCGCCAACCCTAGCTCTAAGTAGAATTAAAAAGTTGACGTGAGATGTTTATTGACCACTTACAGGGGTGGGTGGTGATTTGTTGACATTTATTTTGTACCTTACTCCCTCCTCCCGCATTTTAGCTTTAGCAATTAGACGCCCCTTAGGTATGTAAGTGAATCCGGACTTCAATTAACAATTTGGGCTGATGTTGAACAATCCAGAGTGGGTAACTTAGAAAGGGTCAGGCATGCCTGGACGATAATACCTCGAACTTTTCGTACTCTATCCGATCATCTAGCCTATCGTTGAAAATTTTTGGTGTACCTACGAGTACCTACAGCTTTTTTGACTTTTTACTAACTGTTCTTATATAAATAAAATTCTTAAAGCTGCTTTTAAACAACGAAGTTTAAAACAGACGCTCTCAGTTCAGCATTTTAGTCTAATTTTCGTAGGAGATACTTTGCTTAAAGGATTGTGTAATCGTTTTTTGCCAAACACGCAAGCAGCAAGCCCAAACCCACAAAGTCATTCTGTTCTGCTCTTTTTGTTATCATCTCGAACCCCGCTAATTAATATGGCTCAACAAATTATCAGCAGGTGCTGGATGATCGGAAGGTACGGCTACCGAATAGCCTTCTGATGCCGCTAATAGAGTTCAAATCTACATAACATACATACCAAACGCCTGTATCCCAGAGAGGTAGGCAGAGACCAGGGACTGCCACTTGCCACGATCCTGACAGATCACCTTCGCTTCATTAACGTTCATAACTCGTTGCGTTTTATTTTCCTTCTTTGCTAATACATCCCTATTTGGTCGATGTATGTCCGCCTGGGACGTCGTTACCAGCCCTTCCACTCACATTCGCAATATTATATTTGTTTCGTCAATGTTTCTTCCTTCATTCTCTCCTGATGTCCAAAGCAAGTCCAGTTCAAATCTATTCTTTACATAATTATAATAAATATTAATTTTGTAATAAATTTAATTAAACAAAAATAAATAATTTTGTCTCTGTCTATTAATTATGTATGTCTCATTTTATTTCTTTGTGCATGCATCACGCAAAAATCACAAAATGGAATTGAATAAAACTTACCAGGATTATAGCACAGATTTTTGTGTAACATTCTGTATTATATCGGCTACATAACATCACGTTTAAGTCTCTGGGGGAATAAAAAAATGATCATAAGCTGTGAGGTCATTGAATAATGGTTTTAATACAGTAACGGATACAATTAACCACGTTATAAAGAACCACAACGCTATGGCGCTCATTAGGGGAGGGCTTTGTCCAGCAGTGGATTAATATAGCCTGAAGAAGAAGAAGAAGAAAGTACCAGCCAGTACGCAAATTTTACGTTCGTCCGCCTGTTAATTGTTTTATTTACCAGGATTATGAAAATAAACAGCTAATGCTTTTTAAACTAAATTTCATCACATATTTAATGGTTTTAAAAGAACTGAAGTAACTATGACATTTATTATTTACAATAAAAGTGTCAGAAGCAATAATTAGATATACCAACATTAATAAAACAAAACCTCTTTTTATCTTCCGAAACTTAACCTCTTGCAATGTAACCTTGAATATTAATAATAGGATCTTTAGTCCGATTGTTACCGAAAAAGAGACAAAAATCGTAATATATACACTAATAAATCTGTATCGCCTCCAACAATCACACATAGTTTATATTTGCATGTAAGATAAAAAAAGGTTTAAAGATTATTTTGTATGTATTAGAATACCTACGTGTTTTTTTTATAGTTATTTTTTTTTCACAAAACAAGTGGGGTTTAAATCTTTATGTTCCGAAAAAAAAGGTGATTTTTGTTCCGTCAGCAAACCAAATCGAAGTATTCAGCCCAGGCTAACAATATTTTCTATATTCTCGAAAAAAAAACACTACTGATTTTTTTAGAACATCCCGACGTGCATTTACAAGTACCAATATCAGATTGTTATTGTATGAGAAACCTTTAGCAAGCGAAGTAAAGAATACCAATACTGCCTAAACTGTGGAATGAATACTTAATCTTGTCCTGCTGCGGTGAACATAATATATTGATTAAAATCCCTATGTTATTTCACCTATGTTTGACCTATATTTTCTATATGTTTTTTCACACAGAAAATTATATTGTGTCAGCCTAAAAATGCCCCAAGCATCATCACTGTGTGATGTTATAAAACTTTCGGTGAATAATAGAATTGGAACGACTTAAATTTTGTGCTTTATTTAAATGTGTTTGTTTCTTTTATTTGTAACTAGCTGACCCAGCGAACTTCGTACCGCCTAACAGTCGATTCTTTAATATTTTTTTTATTTTTCTCTCCTTATGAACCATACGCGAAATCGGTTCAGCTGCTCTCGAGATAAGCGCTTACCAACACATTCAGCGATTCATTTTATATTATAGATATAAACAGAAAACTGGATAAAAACAGAATAAGCAGGTAAAAATAGTCAGGTCTAGTCGAAATGTGAAGTAGTAACGGTGAAGAAATGAAGGAAATCTCAAAAATGGGTGACAGAATTAAAGAAATAAAAAAATAGTGTAAAGAGGTTTGCACCGTTACAACTGTGCATGTACAGGTGAGGCGTAAGATATTTCGTTGGTTCTACGTGACTGCATCCTCTCTACACCGAGCGTGTTTTTTGTGCCCTGAGGACAGATGTTTCCAGCGATACGGCAATAAATTTACAAATTGACCCCATGTGACTTATTTTTTCAGTTTCCATCTAATGGGTGACAATATTTCTCGACACACGTTGCGTTTATCACACTCTCAAGCACTCAACTAGTTTTTAATAGCTCGCACTCTATATATTATCGTTGATTTATTGAAGAATTTCATTTATAAAAGTGGATTCCTTGAAAAAAAAATATTTCTACAATATAGTAGCACGCAAGCGATTTTAGATTGTCTGAGAAAGTATTCTGGTTGGGGCTTAGCTATCACTAAGTTGGGGCTCAAATTTGAAGCCAACGAGTTTCAATTATTTGTGTTTGCAGAAACTGTTATCTTCTCTGTAAACTGAGAAAGTGCTTTAGTGTTTGAAAGTATCGGCCCTGATTAACACCATTCAAAATTTTTAGCATACGTCTTTTATTGTCTTACAGGAAACTAGATACAAAATAAAATGACACATCAATATTAATAATTTCGTCAAGGTGTACGGTAGACTCGATCGAAACCTTAGATGAATAACAAAGCATAAAAAAATATTGATTTCGAGTCGACAACATATTTACGACAACATGTTACTTTATTTTGAATGTTGATTTAAAATAACAATTATATGTGTATAAGCTTTTGCAGTCTTTATTTACTATATTTACTAAACACAATGAGCTAAGCTATACGAACCTTGCTTACCTTTAATATTCCTTGAGAACCGATGACTACAGAAATATCTACCAACATTTTGTGTGTACCTAGATGTGTATTATGACTTGAGTCACATTTCACCCGATCGAAGCCGGGTTTTCATCTAGTATTTTAATATTTTTGGAAATTCGTCTATTTTCCTTCATCATTTCCTGTTTGTATTTCGTCTTATTCTAAAAGAACGTAAACGCCGAAAGACGTCACACATTTTTTTACGGTACTTACTTTAAATTCAATGGTACTATTTAGCCATACAACACCCCTGCCGACTCTTTAAAAACCATTGGAATCAAGGAAAGGAAAAGGAATTACTCCGACATGATATTTGAATGAAATTAAACATTTTTAATACTAAGCAGCGGTACTCCTCATTCCACCGTATGTGTCATGTCATCACACAATTTTTGCTTTTTAATTATTTTCTATAAAATTAAGCAGTGATAAATTCGAAATATTTCTTAGTAATCAGGATAGCAAAATTAAGAAACTGTATTAAAACTGTATTTGCACGGATATTTACTCGTTTCATTTTACATTTTACAATTTTCCGACGTTTCTGCACTTTTGCAAGTACCGTGGTCCCGGAAGACTTCGGTTACAGGCGTCTTTTTGAAAGCATCAACTGTTAGTTTACTACCCTCGGCAAAAATTACAAAAGGAAATTATGAAATTACGTTCCAAAATAGGCAAACCAAGTATTTTATATAAAGCAACTGTATTTTTAGTTTAAGGCGTTGTGAAATATGAAATGTTGTCAATTGGCATGATGGAAGAGTCGCGCCTTTTAACGTCGAAAGTTTAACGTGATGTAGAAAGTATTTGACAATGGAAAGTGGCGACTTTCCTTGAGGTTGAATATGCGTTCTATGAAAAGAAGAATAAATACACAAAACAAGGCGGAGCCGAGAAAATACGTAAAGGCACGTCTTTCTCACCCTCCTCCTCTTCCTCATAACAAGTTCCTTAACAACCCATGCAGCATTAAGCATGCAGCTTCGTGGTGTTAAATCGCGCCACCAATGGAAAAAAATATTACCTGTTTTATAATACGGTTTTATCTAAAAGTGAACATGAGGAATCTTAAGGCCAATATTACACTATCATAGAAATATGATCATAGATGTAGGACTCATATTTGTATGAAAAATCTATGACAGTGTAATGTCAACATATGATGCATATTGTCTATGATCATAGAAGTATGATCCTATTTGACAGCATGCGTACAATTATGATCATATTTCTAACTTCAGAGTTACTAGTAGATGATCTTTTGCACTGATTGGACATTTTAAATGAGTTTTTGTTTTGAAATGATTGACAATATAATAGTTAAATACGTCTCCGTCCATACGGAGGTACATTTTGTAGGACTTTACCAGTCTAAGTTCTTCTAGTAATATGTTAACGAATCCTATCTCTGATTGCCTAGCAATCCACGGTCTAACCCAAATACGTCAATTGTTCTTTTTTTTATTCTTTACTTTTTTCTCAACCTCCGGGCAATTACTATAATTGCGCTCATAGCAATGGAAAACGTGGGTAAATTGGTATGCATTTTCATTACCTATGACGTGGATATGACCTTATATGTAATATGCAATTCGTGAGCAGCATCATAGAAAAAAATGATCCTAGAATTTGACAGATATGACATCATATTTCTATGATGAATATATGATAGTCTAATATCGGCCTAACAATTGTGACACCTAACTTACAGTCTAGACCCTAGAATCAACCATCAAGGACTTTAATGCACTTAAAGTCCTTGGTTATTGATTGTAGGTTCTAAAAATAGTTGTCACAGTTGTTAAGTTCTCATGTTCACTTTTAGATGAAAACTTAGTATAGTTATCATTTTTTTCCATTGGTGGCGCTAGTTAGCACCCCAAAGCGATTTTTTTAAATAAAATATAAAAACAAATATATGCATAAACCTAACTAAAGCTTTCGCTATTTTCGTAATGGACGCACACGTTTAATCACTTTTCGCCAAAAACGGCCGTTTTTAGTGGAAACCGATTAAAGTTATAGACACACCACAGGCGAAACCTATGTGTCTGTTTGTTGTTTCGTTTATTGTATATTTGGTTTATTTCTGTTATGCTCATGTTGTGTTAATTGTCTGGTTTTTTGTTTCTGTGATGTGTCTTGCTGGTGTAATAAATGTCTTTCTTTCTTTTCTTTTTTTTAAAAATATTTTCTAAAAATATTTGTTACATAAAAGGCCTGTACGTAATACAGAAAATATTGTAAAGAGGTTCGAAATTTAAAATAAGGGCGACTCACTGATGCCGGTGAGTTGCCCATTAGCTCAGTGGGAAAGAGCGCTGGCACGGACAGCCAGAGGTCGCGGGTTCTAATCCCGGCACGGGTGGAATTCACGTTTAATTTTATTTAGGAAAATCTATAATAATAATAACATTTAAAATAATATAATCACATAAAAGGAGTCGGCGAAAAACTAATAAGAAACAATATTGAAATAAATTTACAAAGTTCATAATTCGATGCCATAATCAGGCTACTTCGATAGCACGCTACCTACGACTTTCAAAGATAGTTTAGCTTGCAACCTAGCAAATAATAAGCTTTAAAGTAAGAGCACTTGTTCTACCGTGTTGTATGAATAATGAATCTGGAGAATATTCTATCCACTCGCACTGGTCCGTAAGTCGTCTGAGGCCCGTCTCTTGAGCCTGACCCACTTGGCGTGGCTTATATGCTGAACACCCCCGTGTAGTGGGAGCCTTACAGAGAGCCCGGAGGTGCTTCTTAGCCAGCGTCAACATGGTAAGGTCGTGGGATGGAGGCGAATAGGCGCAATGCATTGTATAGAATTCGCGCCCTCGCCGGTTTCGTCCTAAACCTTCCCGTACATTTTGTGTGGCCGCTGGATTACACGTCCAAATTATTAAACGGTAATATTCCTAAATCGCCCTAATGGCACTTCTTCTTCTTCTTCAGGCTATATTAGTCCACTGCTGGATATAGCCCTCCCCTAATGAGCGCCATAGTCTTCAGCTAATAACAGCACGTCCGATAAAAACCCGAGGATTAAAGTAATGCACCTGAAAATATAGACAATATGCTCGCACAAGAGTATAGCATTAACTACAATTCATGGTTTACAATCCCAATGAGGGAGTTTCTTTTCAATCCGTTCCTAGTCGCTGGATAGATGGCGCTGAGCTAGGTAAGTTACACGGAACGTCACACATTACTTTCATTATTTCACTTTGAGATCGTACTTATGTCATTGTCACATCAGATCACAATATGTTGAAATTAAGTAACAATAAAGAAAAGCAATTTAGTACGGCTAGTAACGAAGTCGATTCAGCGCCATCTACCGATTGCTGGGTACAACTTTTTTTTTAATAGCCAAAAAGGAAACTAAACTTACTACAGTCTTCCAATCAATCTGTGGGTTACCTAATCGGCTATGCAATATACATGGAATTGGCATAATAAACTATGAATTGTAGTTTTATGAAACGGGGCCTAATTATGCGCACCAAATCCTGTCTCAAACCCAACGTTTGCGATAACATTTAGTATGGTATTTGACAGTTGGATGATTGGAATCGTTCAGGATTTGGTGCGTATCCTTATACGCACCAAATCCGGCTGAGGAGCACATTACAGCAAAATAATCACAGTAAGCTAGTCATTGTCCTACGAGTACTGCTTGACGGATTACCTTCTCTTAAACGACAATTTAACGGCATTAAAAAATTAAATGCAAATTTGCATTTGGGAGCCTGAGGATGCCTCGTGTTAGAGGCGAAACGCGTCGCGTATTTTCTCACACAAGTATTGGTTGTTTGTGGTGGTGTGTTCGTGTCTTGCTTCTGCTTGAAAAAGTGGGAGGGAGGCCGGTGCATTAGGTAACCGCATGGTGCTTGTGGGATTTTTGGCGGAGTTCAGCAAAGTAATTTTAACTTTTTAATGCTATTATGGATTTCCGCAAAGTAACGCCTGATTCTATACGACAATTTAACGGTTTGCGATTCATCGCGTTCTTCACAAAAAGACTAGAGCCAGTCATATGACTGAAAGAAAAACCCAAAAGAGAATGGGCAAAAAATGTATGGAACTTGGTGCAAGGAGCTCCACGATGAAATATATTCCAAAGTAAAGGCCCATATGCTTACTTCAAAGTGACAGAAGGGCATCAAAATAGGTCCAGGGGATTTTGAGAAAAAAATACTTTTTATTTTATCATGAAATGTAAACTAAGTAAAGAGGTTAAAGACTTCTGCTCTGCTCCAAAGTCGTTTTGTACAAAGATAGGTTTGGTTGTAACTAGCAATACGGTCTAGTTAGACTGGGTAACTGGGTAGTTACCCAGGGGCCTGTTTCATAAAAAATATATGTCGAAAATATCCATTTATGTAAATACCTATATATTTTTTTATTAAAATGCCCCCAAAACTCGATTGTAAGCGTAAGTATCATAATTATGAAAAATAAAACGAAAGAAAACATTTTTTTTAAAAACAGTCAATATTAATCTTATGTCGGCCGTTCTATAGATATTCATCTAATATTAGATGTAAGAATCAGAAGCATATGCAGCAGAAAATCAGGAAAGCAGCATTTCATTGCACATTAATATTAAAGTAGATCCTATCTATAGATTGAAAAAATCTCTCGGGCGGATTCTAATTATGTAAAATTTTATTTGGCGAGAACAAATATATCTATGGATTGGTATTATTCTTATCCGTGGGAGCTCTTGGACCACTTTCGCCCTTTCTTCTTTATATACTGAGCTTAAATCTAAAAATAGACGTAAATCTATTTAATTGGATCTCTTGACGGTAAGGGATAGTACGAATATAGGCTTTTGAACCGAAATAATACCTATTTAGCTTCCTATCCTCTTTAGAGCTATCGCCCACAACGACGACGAAAAACATGTGCGCGGGCGCGGCGATTCTTGAAAATGTCACAAAGCGCGCTTTTCACGATCTTGGTACACTTGGACCGAGTGACTTATTCTAGCTACTATATAAGATGCTTGTCTCCGTTTATAGTTGTCTGGAAGAAATTGCTTTTAGTAATAGGGCCGCCAATTGGACTATAAAGTTTTGTATAATTTGTGTTACTGTAATTTCTGTGTACAATAAAGAATATTTTATCCATCTATGCTACTCGTACCACTTATACCTGAAACTGTGCAATCTCTTAAAAACATTTTTAGGGTTCCGTAACTAAAAAGGAAAAACTGAATCCTTATCGGATCACTTTGTTGTCCGACCGTCCGTCCGCCTGACAAGACCCCTTATCACGGAAACGCGTGGAGATATCGAGTTGAACTTTACTTATTGAGCGCGTGTTAAAGCATATACTCAGGTCCACAGTCCCATAATGTTAAAAAAACATAAAACTTCTAAGATAACGCAGAAAAAAGTTACAGACATTTATGCCACAAAAAAAAACATAACTTACTTCCCGTTGACCTAGAATTATGAAAGTATGCAAGAAATATTGTCTTACGTAATTGAATCATGAAAAAAAATGTCTTTAAAGTTCGAGAAATGCTTGAAGAAACTGAGAGACTTCATTCCTACAGTATTTATAATAAGTAAGTAGGTACCTACCTACATTTACAACTAACTACCTATATTACATTACAATTTGTGCGGAACCCTCAATGCGCGAGTCTAACTCGCACTTGGCTGGTATTTGGCTGTTTCTTTTCATTCTGTTTTGTATAATTTTTAAGCTCAATACTTTCACTCCCACTATAGGTTTCTTTTGGATTTTGGCAGAACTACTCTACCCGTGAAGCGCTCGTAGCCTAGTGGAACTGATTGGAATCAATCACTCGGGTTAAGCAACTACAGGCGCGGTCAGGTTCTCGATGGGTGGCCATGCCGTGACTACCGCTAGTAGGATATTTTCCGAGCGCTTTTGCGCTTCGCAAGGCACGTTAAGCCGTTGGTGCTGGCAGTCGTTAAACCATGTCAGAGGCCTTAAGGGCGGCTTGACAACTTTTTAACAGTATGGCCCGCCACTGTCTTACAATCCTTCACAAACCTGAACTTGGCCCCCGTGGTGGAGTATAGCCTAACCTTCCTGCGCAGCAGGAAGTGATCCGTGCCCCAGCAGTAGGGGCGTGCAAAGGATTGATATCGACTCTACCTTTGGAACAATAAAGTTGTCATTATTTACACTCTACAGTTTTAAAACAAACAAAGTACTTTGGAAGTCGTATACATTTTATTATTTTACCTCAAGAACCTCATATACCGACGTTCTCGGTACACTCTGAAGAAGGCAGTCATTTTCGTACTGATATCGTTTGCAGACACGATACGAGTTCGTAGGTTCCAAATAGGTCACTAGGTCCGAGTGTACTCGGATCATGAAAACGCGGTTGTAGAGGCGCGTACTAATGGCTGATAGTTGATACCGATCTTAATATGACCAACTCGAAGCTCCCAGTTGAACCTTTCACGCTTCGTGTTACTAAAATTCGTCTTTATCCAATAGCTATTTAACTTTTCAGGCGTCGTAATAAAACTTGCCTCTCGGTGAGATTATTTTCGGTTCGGAAGAAACTTCCTGCAACTGTTGGTTAGAGAAGTTTCGATCTATTTGCACAATTAACTAATCATGGTGACCTGCCTCGTGCGGGGGCGATTATTTATTTAAAGCATGCTTTGGCGAATAGTATTGAATTGGATATGTAGTTAGATCAATTATTTATTTACACACACGCACTTAAATGTACAAAAGCAAAGCGGCATCAATAACAAAAAAGACAAATTATGAGTACTGTAGCGCAGTAGTTATTGAAACGGTAGATTAGCAATAATACTTTCCTTTTAATTATCTTTTTTATCACCAAAACCTAGCCTAGCTGCGGGTCTCAACACGACTGACTCCTACCTAAACAAAACGTAACGATATTCTTCAAATAATTCAAACTCTGCTTAGACGGCTACGCCAGCCAGTTACTACAAAGAAGTATCGTTACATTACTTACATATAAGCAGCCTACGAGTACGTCTCGCTGTAGGAAACAGACCTTCTCTTAGAGAGAGAGAATGGACTTAAACCCCACGCCTGCGTACCGCGGATTGGCAATTTCAAGCGTTGAAATATTTGAACACCTCAGACGCTCAGGATTCCTCAAAATGTTTTCCTTCACAGTTAGCGAGTGGTATTGCTACTTTAACTTCACAAAATGTACATAACTTAGAAAACAAAGTAATTATATGCCCGCTCTGGGAATCAAACCTGGGACTCTCACCGAGTCCATTGTTCTACGGCGGCAGCCCAGTAGGTAGAACAATGGTTCTACCTACTGGGCTGCCGCCGCTATGGGTACCTATATACTCGATATCAACCCATGTATGTCCCCACTGCTGGGACACAGGTCTCTTCTTGCATCGTAGGAATATAAGGCCATATTCCACCACGGGCCAAGTCCGAGTTGGTGGAGGATTGTAAGACAGTGGCGGGCCTTACTGTCAAAAGTTATCAAGCCGCCCATAAGGCTTTTGACATAGCTTCGTCGTTATCAACCCTTGTATGTCCCCACTGCTGGGGCACAGGTCTCTTCCTGCATCGCAGGAAGGTTAGGCCATACTCCACAACGGGGGCCAAGTCCGGGTTGGTGGAGGATTGTAAGACAGTGGCGGGCCTTACTGTCAGAAGTTATCAAGCCGCCCATAAGGCCTTTGACATGGCTTAACGACTGCCATTATATGACAGCCGGCACCAACGGCTTAACGTGCCTTGCGAAGTACGGAAGCGCTCGGAAAAATGCCACTAGCGGTAGTCACGGGAAGGTAACCCATCCTGCACCTGACCGCGCCTGCTTAACTCAAGTGATTGATTCCAATCACTCGGTTCGACTAGGTCACGAGGGCTACCTAAATACGAATTTTGAAATATGTTTTATTGTTCGGCAACAGTTATTGAGCTGTCTGTGGGACCTACAGTGACAAAGGGTTAAAATCCGATCAGTGAAGGCACCTAAGTGTTGTGCTAACTCATGCTATCTAATATAGTAGATTATATACCATGCACTAACCGTTAAAGGTCGGTTATTTCAAGAAAGTTACTTAACCACAGTTTGCCTCTCGCTCACAAAATACTACCGTTCTTTTTGTGAGTGAGAGGAAAACAATGTTTTAATTACTAAGTTAATTGCGGATTCGCTTACTTGATTTTTTATTTTTTAAAACCTATTTAGAGGCTAAAAATTCCACCCACCCAACTGAGCTAATGGGCGACTAACCGGCATCAGTGAAATTTCGAACCTCTTTACAATACTCTCTGTTACTAGTATTATGTTATCTGTGTCTCTGTATTACTTACGCTACTTGTACTGTGAATTTCATTGATGCCGGTTAGTCGCCCATTAGCCCAGTTGGAAGAGCGCTGGCAAGGATAGGCAGAGGTCGCGGGTTTGAGTCCCGGCATGGGTGGAATTTTTAGCCTCTAAATAGGTTTTTAAAATTGTCCTTAGCACGGGTTAGTGCATTAAAAAGAATATTTATTTTTTTTTGTCCAGTAAGTGAATCCGTAATTAAGTTAATATTGTGTAGTGCTTACCAAAGATTAAGAGTTTTTTTTTTTAACTTTCTGCTATTAAATAGGCAAGGTGGCTCGAGAATTAAATATATATTCACACGCGCAACCGCAAATACTCGTAACGGCTAGTAGCTAAGTACCTACTTATGGTGTTATATAAAGCGATTCCTCAAAGCACCCCTTATTTGAATAGCTCGTGGCCTAGTGGAACGGAGTGACTAGAATCAATCATTAAGGTTAAGCAATAACAGGCGCGGTCAGGTGCTGGATAGGTGACCATCCTGTGGCTAAACCATCCTGTGCGAAAGCGCATTTTTTCCAAGCGCTTTCGAGCTTTGCAAGGCACGTCATGTAATGGCAGTCGGTTTGATAACGTCTTACAATCGTCCACCAGCCCGGACTTGACCCTCGTGGTGGAGTATGGCCCAACCTTCCTGTGGTGCAGGAAGAGAACCGTCCCCCAGCGGTGGGGACGTGCAATTAATGTGCAATTTAAAAAAAATACTGTGGTAAAGTATTTCAGTGTCATTTAATTAATAGAAACACGATTACACAAATGCAGTTAGAATAGTCTGTGGTTAAATGTTCTTTAGCATACTTAGTTTATTTAAAATGCATTTAAAGTGTATTTTACAGCAGTTGTGTTTCTATAAATAATCATATATTATTTACATAGACTACGAATATTTCAATTGCGTTTGAGGAGTGTTTTAAATAATCGTGTTTAAATAAAACTTATACGCTATGAACGTTCTGTACAGAACATTATGGGTACTGGGCCGGAGGGCGGTGGTAGCGGAGCGGTGTAGAACGCCGGCCTCTCAATCGGGAGGTCGTGGGTTCAAACCCCGGCATGTACCAATGACTTTGTTTTTTAAGTTATGTACATTTGTGAAATTATAGTAGCAATACCACTCGCCGACGGTGAAGGAAAACATCGTAAGGAAACCCTAGTGTCTGAAGTGTTAATGTACCTCAGCGCTTGCTACGTACAATGGCCCAACTATGAGACTAAGTGCGGAAATCTCTGGTCTAACTAAGACCGCGGAAAGTGGGTACTGGGCCGGTTTCTGAATTGAGAATTTCACTAAGTAAGTACTTAAGTAACGTTCTGTCACGCTCTTTTCTGCGAAATTCAAAGAGACAGCACTACAGGTAACTATTAAACTATTAACTAGACGACCTCTGTGGCGTAGCGGTAGCGCGTCGGCCTACCATTCTAGAGGTCCCGGGTTCGAATCCCGGCTGGGGAGAAAAAAAAACCCCAGGTCTTGGATGTTTACATGTTTGTGATGTCGTTGTTTCTGGTTCCCGCGACACAGGGTATCCTAGTGTGGGGCCAGAAGCAATGTATGTGCCCGTATGTAAATGTTATATGTATTACACTATTTTTATTTTTAATGCTAAGGAACAAATTTAAAAACCTATTTAGAGGCTAAAAATTTCACCCATGCCGGGATTCGAACCCGCAACCTCTGGCTATCCGTACCAGCGCTCTACCAATTGAGCCAATGGGCGACTCACGGCATCAGTGAAATTTCGAACCTCTTTACAATATTCTCTGTATTACGTACAGGCAGCGACATCTGACTTAAGCAAAGATAGAGCGCTTTTGGTAGAGCGCTGGTACGGATAGCCAGAGGTTGCGGGTTCGAATCCCGGCATGGGTGAAATTTTTAGCCTCTAAATAGGTTTTTAAAAATGTTATATGTATGTTATATTAACTTAGCGAAATACTGTCTCGTTCTTTTTTGAAAAACCCGAAGAGACAAACTGACACTTACTGCGCCAGATGGACCCGAAGAGACAAACTGACACTTACTGCGCCAGATGGATCCGAAGAGACAAACTGACACTTACTGCGCCAGATGGACCCGAAGAGACAAACTGACACTTACTGCGCCAGATGGACCTGAAGAGACAAACTGGCACTTACTGCGCCAGATGGACCTGAAGAGACAAACTGGCACTTACTGCGCCAGATGGACCCGAAGAGACAAACTGACACTTACTGCGCCAGATGGACCCGAAGAGACAAACTGACACTTACTGCGCCAGATGGACCCGAAGAGACAAACTGACACTTACTGCGCCAGATGGACCTGAAGAGACAAACTGACACTTACTGCGCCAGATGGACCCGAAGAGACAAACTGACACTTACTGCGCCAGATGGACAGGTATGTTTTTTCGAGTGATATTTATGTTTGTTTACTTCTTTGACACGCTGTGTAGCGTAGCGGAATTTAAAATAACGAAAATATGTTTGATTTTGGCGCCATATTATGTTTTAAATATTTTTTCTCATAACCTTTAAACCTATAAATAACATATTTAGAGGCTAAAAATTCCACCCATGCCGGGATTCGAACCCGCGACCTCTGGCTATCCGTGCCAGCGCTCTTTCCAACTTTTAGCCTCTAAATAGGTTTTTAAAATTGTCCTTAGCACGGGTTAGTGCATTAAAAAGAATATAACTATAAATAACGGTAGATATATAAACGCTGTGTGGTGTCGGCCTAGAGAATAGCACCAACCCAAATTCTTCCCGCGGGTGTCGTAAAAGGCGACTAAGGGATACAAACCGGAGGGTGGGCAGCAGCGCCCCCTGCAGTACAATTCCACCAAACTGCGATCCCCAACCCGCATGCCCAGCGTGGGGACTATGGGCATTAACCCCCCAATGATGGCACAACCTTGCACTATGGCGCTCATTAGGGGAGGGCTATGTCCAGCAGTGGACTAATATAGCCTGAAGAAGAAGAAGAACATATATAATAAATACACAAGTACATCCGAACCCGGCGTGCGTGAATTTAATGCAACGAATAAATCAAAGTTTATTGATGAAGCGAAGGATATCCGTCAGGATCGTGGCAAGTGGCAGACCTTGTCTCTGCCTACCCCTTCAAGATGCAGGCGTGTGTTTATGTTAAGTATGTTATCCAACAGAGTTTATGCCAGCGTGCGTAATAAGTGCATTGAATATAATTATCCAGTACGAATATTCACTAATTAATTAACTCACAAACATCGTTGCTCGCGAACAATACATGCAACTAATGCACAATCCAGATTAATTTGGTGAATTCGAGCTGCTAAAACAGGACTACAGAGGGTAAAGTAAAAATCTCCTGCTTTATGAAACGGTCCCTTTGTACACAAATTTCATTTTATTTTGACAACCTCTGTGGCGCAGCGCTAGCGCATCTGCCTACCGTGCAAGAGGTCTCGGGCTCGAACCCCGGCTGGGGACACAAAAAAACCCCAGGTCTTGGATGTTTACATGTTTGTGATGTCGCTGTTTCTGAATCCCACGATACAGGGTATCCTAATGTGGGGCCAGCAGCAATTTATGTGCCTGTATGTAAATGTTATGTTATGTATTTCATCATACATATATAAACTGATCCCTGTTACCCGGAGGGGTAAGCAGGGATGATGACAACTCTCACTTTAACACTTTATCCTGGTCCCAACTAGGACACCTGTGATATGGTAACCAGGCAAAGACATTATATAAATGGAAAATGACCCAGATTGAGGCCATTTGCACAAATGTACGGCGGCCCCCAGAGAGAATCGAATTCACGACCTACGGCATGGTGGTCACACGTGATATCGCTAGGCCAACGAGGCAGTCAATCGAGATAACATAAGAATATTTTTTATTGCACATATAGGGAAGAGCGGGTGATCGTGCTCTGCCACTACATAACATAACATTTACATACAAGCAGATACATTGCTTCTGGCCCCACACTAGGATACCCTGTGTCGTGGGAACCAGAAACAACGACATCAGAAACATGTAAACATCCAAGACCTGGGCTTTTTTTTGGTCCCAGCCGGGATTCAAACCCGGGACCTCTTGCATGGTAGACGCGCTACCGCTACGCCACAGATGTCGTTAACCATAAAGGGAAATTTCCCGCCAGGCAGATCGTATGCCTGGGGACGGCCGGTCCAACTGTTGTTAGTCGGACGTTATATTTATGGTATGTCATTGAAACACTTTGATTGCGCGATGCAGGAATGTTGGAGTTTGTAGTGCGCGCGCAGAGTTGACATGTGCTCGCCACACACATATCTATCAAAGTTTGTCACTTGCCACGAACCTCACAAAGCTCTTTCATTTCATCTTTATTCATTAGTGCAGTTACTAATGAATGAAGATGAACAGAAAGAGCTTACGCTGCATGCATGCTCGCCATTTGCGCATACTTTTTTATTTTTGTCTATTAGGGAAAACAACAGCTTATTGTAATATTATCTTACAATAGTTAAAAAAAGAATATTATACATACAGTATAACCAATAATAGTTTTCGATTTTCTCGACTGTTTTACTTTAACACAGGTTGCTGTGACGTGAAAAAAAAACAATAAATAAACATGAAACATGTGAGTCTGAAAATGCAGTTTTAAAGTGCCTAATTAAATGGCAAAAATATGTATATAAATCTTAATATATTTAATATGATATTACGTTCCAAAAATGAAATAAATAATATGTAATATGCCCATACAAATACATAAATAAATAAATCATATAATTGTAAAAAGCTATTTAGAGGCTAAAAATTCCACCCATGCCTAAAATGTAAAAGCCTAACTGCAAAGTAGGTACTCGGAGCTGTAAGTGATGCAATTTACTTCAGCCAGATGTCGATGCCTGTACGTAATACAGAGAATAGTGTAAAGAGGTTCGAAATTTCACTAATGCCGGTGAGTCGCCCATTGGCTCAGTTGGAAAGAGCACTGGCACGGATAGCCAGAGGTCGCGGGTTTGAATCCCGGCATCGATGGATTTTTTAGCCTCTAATAGCTTTTTAAAATTGTCCTTAGCTCGGGTTATTGCATTAAAAATAAAAATAGTAAAATCATATAATTATTATATATTTAGAATATAATTATGCAAAATAGGTTGGTGCTTAGCCCTACGATTAGGAAGGTTACATATTTCTAGTGGGCATGTATGTATGTAAGAGAATAATATAGGTACATGAGAACAAACGTGCTTAGCCCCACGACTACTAAGTCTTGGGATGGGAGAACCACTAAGTATGAACGTATGAACAAATGGATCTAAATCATTATAATTATTGTATATTGTGCGTGGCAAACGAGTGGGAACTACGAACTACGCAACTATCTTACCTATTGATATTAATTTCATTATTTCGTCGACATATTATGTCCGCCTGGATTATTAGTTGTATACGTATACGTCAAGAAGAACCTTCCACACGCCCATTTACGTTTACATCTTTGGGTTAGACGCCCCAAATGCTGTCGAAATCCTGACATTTCCGATAGCATCAGCACAGAATTTGACAGTTACACGATTGGAATCGTTCAGGATTTGTAGCGCGTAATATACTCGTAGGAACTTTACGCTCTGCTCGCCTGTAAAAGCCACCAAGTAGAGTGCCCGCGTGTAAAGACTGATGTGCTGCCGAATGTACGGTTACAGCGGTCCCCAATCGACAACCCCACCTCTATTGTATTGTAATAAGCCGTTACCACGGGGCACTGTCGTAAAGTGCAACAGCTGCTTAGCCTCTAAAAGCTAAGGTCTTAGGTTTCACGCATTTAATTCCGTTTATACTACGGTTTTAATATACAGTACGCACGCAGTTTATTTATGTTATGGCCCCGAAACTCTTTTGGTTTCAGTAAGTGCGTAATTTTCATATTGCACGTCTCAATTAACATTGGATTATTGAATAAAATTCACACGAAAGTAATTTTTTTAAGGAAAGATTTCCCACGGTCTGAGGCAGATTGCTGACAGCAGCTGAGTGACGGTGGCTGAGGACAGTAGAAAGTGGCTTGCATTATGTCCAGCAGTGGACCAATTCTGACTGATTTATTGATTGACATCGAAAGAAAAAATTGAGCCCCTAGGCGTATTGGAACTTGCGCATGGCTCTCGCGTGCCTTGCTAGCCCCCTAGCCAGTAATAAAACTGTCATTTAGCATCTTTCGACAGATATTTTTTTTAAGGCTGATTTTACGTCTGGCACGCTGTCTCGCTCGCACAATCTAATAGTGATTATAATGAGCCGTTTTTAGCATAAATTCACAAAGCACTTCGTAGATGGCGCTTACAGGCGTGCACAGAGAAGAACAGGGACACGTCTGTCAAATTTTATCCAGCGCAGATTAATTTTGACAGCCGTATTCCGGTTCTATGGCCAGGCCTTCAATAAATTCTATTTAACAGTTGCACAAAAAGTGGCGTATTACAGGGACGTATAGCGTGCGGGATGTGGGCTATTACACACTCGTGCGTTTTTTTTCCCAACTGTCAAAATAATGTCTATTAAACAGAAAAACCAACCATGAAGTTTTTACTAAAAAAAATCATAGAAGTTTTTGTGAGCTACTAATTTGTTTCAATATCAGATTTAATGATTTGATTGAATGAGTTAAGTTAGGTTTCCTTTCATTTCATCTCATTAAATTTCATTTTCATTTCATATCAATAAAAAAAAATCTACTGAAGACTTGGCTCTATGGGCATAGTTCCTTTTGCCTCGAATGTGTGAAGAAAAAAAATCTCTGCTTATATTTTTTTACGGTTGGCGCCATTTTCCAAATAATTTTTCTTTATTAAATTGCTTATTTTTTTCGCAACTGTATTAAAAATAGTCGTTCAGTACACGTGCGGAACCGTCATTGCAACTTGTTCCGACTGTCAACCCTCGCCTTCGGCTGCGCCTCGGCTCGGGTAGACATTTGTCGGAACTCTTTGCAGTGACAGCCTTTTTACACTTGTAATGAAATATACTATTGTGAATTAGTACTGAAAAGGGCAAATTAAATTAACACACTTTTAATAAATGTGGTTCGAGTGTTTGATAGATAACACAATCAGGGGGCTATGGGATGATAAATAAAAAAAAACACTATTCAAACGGATGGATAAACGCAGGGATGGTACTTGAATTTTAAAAACTATGACGTAGATATTGAGGGAACTGATCGAGAGCAATGTTAATGTCGTACCTGGCAGGCTTTATCCTGATACGGTAAGGAGGCTTATGCAGCCTATTATGGCGAACAACCTCGTCATGGTAGCAGCTTTTATTATTCTAATGACGCTTTTTATTAGAGACGCAAAATAAGGAAACGCAGAAGCTCTGCTTAGTTCACTAGAGACGAAAAACCTTAGGCTGGTGTAACGACGAGCATGCTGTCACGCTCGTGCAATTTTAGATTTTTAAATATTATATGTATTTTTAATAAATGTGGTCTACAAATACTTCAATATCGATAGATATCAACCCTTGTACGTCCCCACTGCTGGAGCTCGGGTCTCTTCCTATATCGCAGGAAGGTTAGGCCATACTCCACCACGGGGGCCAAGTCCGGGTTGGTGGAGAAAACAAATACTTGTTTTTGCCAAATTGCGTTCAAACAAAATAACTACATAAATAAATCACTTCTACATAACTCAGTCACTTGTCCTGCTTCCAAACGAGGAGACCCTGTGATGAGGAACCAAGCAAAGACATCACAAACATGTAAATGCCCATTTTTAAGGCAAAGAAATCCTTTATGGTAAAGGATTTCCATCTCACTACTACACTGTAATACTGTTATTATTTAATTTTGTAATATTGTTCTGCTGTTCTCGTGTTCTATTTATGTCCTTTGAATTTGTATATTTTATTAATTAGTTATGTATTTATATATAATATTAATTTTTATTTATCTAAATAATTTGTATGTATCTGTTGTTAATTTTATTTATTCACGCTGTTATTTAGGCATGTATTCATATAGGTACCTCACAAATTATCATTTTCTATGTTTTTTGTACATCTACTTCCCTCTCTTACGTCTTAGTCCAGTTCATCCAAAGGTTGTCTGGAAGAAATCACTTTTAGTGATAAGGCCGCCGTCTGTACTCTTAAGTTAAGAAATATATGTGTAATTTCCATTTTTATGTAATATAAAGTGTTCTCTATCTATCTAAATACAAACAGGCTGAAGCTATTTTACAAATGTACCGCGGTACAATGTGTATAAATGTGCCATCTTTACGATATTAAAAAATAATGTAAAGAATTTTCCGTTCCGTGATCTGTTTTGGTTTTTTTTTGGTATTTTTTAAATGTGTAAAGCAGTCCCTCCGTAGCACTAAGTATACTCTGTGATTGTTAAAGGTAAATCATTGAAGATCCGAACTGAGTCTTGTCACTCGATATAAATGAATGGCGCATTTGTGGAACAGGAGAAAGCAAACGAGATCGAATGCCAATACATTCTACCGTCGCACTATGTTTAACTGCAACGCTAATTCTACAACTTCATTATGGTTTAATAATAGAAAATAAACTCGAGATTACAATTAGGTATAAGCAACAGAACCTTGAATGAGAAAAAGATCTGTGCAAACAAGTTCTCGCTGCAGACTACAACTCAAAGTAACTTTATGCGATGTTTATTTTTAAAACCGAAACTTAAACTTGCAAGTTTCAAGCACAATCTCTTTAGAGTTTGATATCTTCGGAGGCTGACAAAGAAATAGGTACAAAAAGTTCCCAAAACAAAGTTGCCCACTTACCTGAAGTTTGACGTTGACTGATATTCCCGCGCTTGATGTTTCGGGCTCCCACTGTCCCCCTTGCCCTTCCTTCCGCCTCTCGGCCTGCCGTCACAATCCTGAGGGTGCACTTTTTTTTCGGACACTGGTGTTTCTCTGATCGTATGGTATCGCGGTTGGTAGCTTTCGAGTTGCGAGTGCAACCGCGCGGTGCGACTCATCTCTACGGGCTGTGTGGGTGGCGCGAAGGCCGAGCCGATACTGGGGGCTCCGCTAGGGCCGACGCGGTGCGCCGAGCCCGGCCGCCGCGCGCACCTGTCCTCGCTTGAAGCCTCCCGCGGAGGCCGCGGCTGCATCAGGCTGATCTTCTTCTTCTTCGCGGTGGAGGTGGCGTGGGTGAAGTAGCCGTTGCGGTCTATCTTTGGCATTGTGGCTTTTACCTGTAAGTGAAATTAATATGTGCTTTGTCAAGTAATACGCGGTTGCTTGCCGTGACTAAAGTGAGCATGACCGCACGCACGATAGATTGAAAGTTTATTTGTACTTATTATAATCGTCAGGTTGTAACAAAATCCTTCCAAAAAGTGGGCTCTACTCATATATAATATGTACAACTTTTACACTTTCGAATTTCGTGCTTAAATAGCTTAAAAAATATTACCTGTTCTATAATACATTACTTATGGCATCGGTATCAAAATATACGTACTATTCTTTTATAGCGATTTTAATTTTTTCTCCTACTAAGATTTGTTTATAGTGAATTCTCTTATTTCAGGAGCGATATGACACCGCAGAGATACGATTTGTTACACCGTGTATTAAGCTCACGTCCATATAATATCTAAACATCATTAATATAAATGGAACTACAACAAGATAGTTTTCGTAGCAAATAAGATTCCTATGGGCCAAACTAGTTTAATAAAACAAACGTTTTTGTGGCTGAGTGATTAGTCCCTTTCCCTCGGCATCACACGCAATCCAAACAACGAAATAACTATGACTTTGTTGGAGTTCCAATAGCATTCCTAACAATCCTAAGGCCGCCAATTGTAGGTACTGTATCTTTATTATTTTATGTTTGTTTTTTCCTGGTGTAAAATAAAGAAATTCTTATCTTATCTTATTCGTGAAACTCCGTCTTCTGATGTGGAAATCTATACGACGATAAATTGTTTCATTTTAATTTACAAATCACTAGTAGGAATGGCACGTTTCGGCTTTTTATTTTGCGTCCCAAAAACGAAGCACTATTTGTTGAGCCCTTTTTTAGCGGATCCCGGGATGTCGCGGAATCTAAATCACGCAGTAAAATATCTCCAGGCGAGAGAGGGTGGAGTCAAAGCGGACGGACAAAGAACGGAATTTACAGAGCAACGACAGATAGAGATAGCTTAGTAGCCGGAGCAGAGTAGTTTAACCCGCTCACACAAGCCAAGTATAGTCATTCAAATTAAATGATCAACAAAATTTATTTACTCTACATTATTTAACATAATGACTTCTCCGTTCACTGAAACATCAAGAACAAAAGTATCTCATTATGGAGTCAACAATATTAATTGGGGAGTGGACTGAAACGCACTAGCTATTACGCAGTATGCAGTCAAACGCCCGAATTTGTAGAATGTATAAAGGTATGTGTTGGCACACATTGTAAATAGGTACTAAAATAAACATAAACTTCTGTTCCCAAGATTTAGGCTGGCAAAGGTTACATCCTTCATAGGGCATTGTATACGTTTCTGTAATAAAATTCCTGAAGATATATTAAGTTTGACTGAATCGCGATTCAAAAAAGGTGTAAAGTACAATTTATGCCAAAAAGGCTACTATAATATTAAGAATTATTTAGATGACAATGATGTCCAGCAGTGGACTACATAATATAGCCTGAAGAAGAAGAAGAATATGTCTGGAATTAAACCCAGTGCATGTGTTTTATGTTTTATAGTAATTATTTAAATTATTAATTAAGGAAAATGGACACCTAGTTTATTTTATAACGCTCTATAAGTCACAGTTTCAGTGAAATTTTGAATAAAATACTTTGTTTGTTTGTTAGTTTGCAAACTTGTACACTCGGTAGCACATCAACCTTTACAAACGTACACTTATTTACACCTACATGTAAAATTTGTGAAATTTTTCTCTCATATCATAAGAACGTTGCAGTTGGAATCGGCCGCACGTCCACGAGATTGCGGGCAATTGCTTGCAAATAAAGTCGTTTACTGAATAATTAATAAGATGGTTTAAAGCGCAGATCTCGCCATATGCGAGGGGGCTAACGACAATATTTTTCTCGTGCAGAGGTGGCACACAACATTTCACCTTCACGCAAATTTCAAAGTATAAACTTCGGTGAAAAAGCTTCGGAGGTGACTGATCATTTGGAGCTCTTCGCGAGTTGCCGTGGGCAGGATGCCTTTACAACGGACGCAAGACGGGAGGATGCCTTAAGTACCGTGATGACCTACTCGTTTCCTTTTGCTGTAGAGATAGTGCTTTTACAGGTACTCCCGCATTGAGCGGCCAGTTAGCATTCAGAAAGACGCCGCGGGCGTCGGGTAGATAACATCACGGCCCCCGCGCGCCCTCGCCCTGCAGACGAGCCACCTCTGTTTGACATGAGCTAGTCAACGAAGCTTTCCACGACTGGAGAACGAATGAGGCGACGCCCGATGTTTTCACTGGAATAGACAGCAGATCAAGCTGGCTCAAGAATGGGGTGTTTGAACCATGTTAGTTCCTTTTAAATTAACTACCGGATTTATTAATCTTAACATGTATAGTGGTGGGTGGAAGGGCCATTAAGGGACGTCCCAGGCAGACATACGTCGACCAAATAGGGTATGTATTGGCAAAGGGCAATATAAAATTACCCGAAACTAGTGTGCGTTCATGCAATGAGTAATGAACGTTGATGAAGCGAAACAGATCAATCAGGATAGTGGCAAGTGAAATATCCTTATCTCTGCCTACCCCTCCGGTATACAGACGTGAGTTTATGCTATGCTTTGTTTACCAGGTATAGTTTTGGACTTCAAGTAGTGAAACACAAAACAGCAGTATATTTGTGAAAGCATTTTAAAATAAATGTGGTGATAACTCCTACGAAATATGAGTACATACTATTTTGAGTGGATTTATATGAAACTTAGGTTGGGAAAAAAATTGTGACGACTATGAGATTGTAATAGTTTTGTGAAACAGGGTCCTTACTGATTCTACTACCTCCAGCCCAAACCGTTAACTTAGAAAACTAAAGTCTTGTCAGAGAGTCTCTTTACTATCTAGACGGGACTAAAGGTATACAGTTTACGCAGTTCATGAGAAGAGGATGAAAAAAAGATGAGGATGAAAAAGGATCTGCAATCAAAGAACTTGTTCTGTAAATAAATTATTTATTATTTTTATACGAAACTTGGTACAAATGTATATAGACATAATGAATAAATAAGAAAATATTTAACAAAATTGCATTTATTTCTTAGTTGCATGTAAAATAATGTTAGGTTAGAAATTAATTATTAAATTAAAATAATGAGATTTCATCATTTACAGCAACATTAAACGAATGAAATGTGTATTTTGACGGCCTCGGTGGCGCAGCGGTTTGGCACACTGACTGTAAAACCGAAGGTCTCGGGTTCGATCCCCGGCCAGGTCAAACTAAGAAACGAACTTTTCTAGTTTATCTCGGGTCTTTGATAATATCTATGTATTTATTGTATTAAATCTATCGTTGAGTTAGCAGTTAGGCTAACGAGATAACGATTTATTTTATAAGATTATAAGTAAATAAATAGAAAAAAATTAAAAAAATACATATTTAAAACTTTAATTCACAATTTGATACAGTTAATTTAGTTTGGAGGCACCCATTGCGTGCCTTTAAACTATATTGGGTACTCGTGGGTGCCCCCAAAGGGACTCCTGGGCCTTCTTTACCTACTTCCATCCAAAACAACACTCTACCAACATAATTAATGAGACACTGCTTCTCCGTACCGATTCAAACGCGCCACAAAATCGTGGCTACGTTGACGAGATCGGCCAGCCACACACAGCATCGTGATAGTATCGTACGCTGAAAATATGCCACCTTTTTCCTTCTAAATCGCGACAACAGTTATCGTGGGCGAGGGCCCTTGGATATGTGATAGACTATAGTGTACTCTTACGAATATCTCGCGCTAGTTACCAGCAGCTGCACGGTCGTATCTCAGGGGAGAGTCCCCGTCAATATTTGTATTCCTTCATAACGAGTGTGTTAAACATCTGCAAACACGCCGCCGTCTTCACGCTACCAGATTAGGGAGGAAAGCAGGTGGGACAAACTACTCCTTGTTAGCTCTGTCTGATACGATGCAAGAACAACGTATTAATTGTCATCGCTTTTGTATGTTTAAATGATAAATATTGCATTTTGTTTCCCGCTTTCTTATTTGCTTATTGTTTCTTCTCTGTTTATTTTTATGTTAAGAATATAGAGCTGAAACCTTCCATTACATTAAGGTAAGAGGGTCGAGAAATAGTAACCAAGAAAGTAAGTTACAAGCTGTCAGGGGCAAAAACTGGAAGGACTAATTGATTAACGAGCAGTCAGCTGCTTATCGAACCATGAGCTTGTGGAGAACTTTTCGAACGTTGTGAATGCAGTTTGGAATATCTTAAAAATTCAAAGATAGTCTCATAAAAACGTTTCCCGGTAACTGTAACGATTAAGGTACGCTCCCACTTAATATACACACTTCAGTTCAGTGTAACCTTCGCAAATCAAATACCGCCCAAAACGAGAGCCGTATCACCATCATCAATGGCCTTTACATCTATTGCAGACGATTTACGATTTCGAGCATTTGCACTCGTGAATATGTGACGGTGCAATCCTCTTCATACCATTTTTATTTCTTTTTCTATCTATCATTTTCAAATATTTAAATTAAGTCACATATTCTTCGATTTCCTTAATTTTTCATTCACTACTACTTTACCCTTTGACCAGATCTGACTATTTTACCTGTTTCTCGGTTTTTTTATCCAGTTTTCTGTTTTAAAATTACTACAAATAAAACAACACCAGAAGACGTTTCAGAGTTTATTGTTATTTATAAAAATACCCAACGTTTCAAATATAATAGATCCTATTCGAGAGGGGACTCTCCATCCGCATACCTAATCGGCATGTGAAGGCGGCCTGCGTGCCTTTACGCGCATTTATCAGCCCGATACAGGAACTTCGCTTGGTCATGTGTAGTGAGTCCATCACCACATCACAACACACTAATATTATAAAAGTGAAAGTTTGTGTGTATGTTTGTTGCCTACTTCTTCACGCCTAAGCGCCTAAAGCGATTTTAATCAAATTTGGTATGAAGTTAGCTGACACCCTGGATAAACACATAGGCTACGTTTTACTGTAGGATTAATATGTTATTCCCATGGGAAAGCCGATAAACCGCAGTATTACCCGCGGGGCTCAGCCAGTTGGTGATAAGACGCCTCCACACGCCTAAATAACTGCGAGATCCGAAAATTTGATGACTAAGGCAAGACTACGGCATCTGGAGCACCGTTTTCTGAAACACGTATTTTGGAGTGTATGCACAGGGGCTACGTGAACTACATCTGATTTCTTCTGTCAGGCAGACAGCTGGCTAATACACGCGCATTTTTCGTGGGAAATCCGCACATCAAAAATCGCACCAAGCAAGTCGCCAATTCTTATAATAATAAGAATAACAAAGATGGAAGGAACGTGTTGCTGTCTTCTGATTGCCAGAGACATATAACCGGGGTGGTTAAGACTAGAGTCAGGGAGTATTAAATACTCCTAGAGTAGAGTTAACCAGCCTTGAACAAGTAAGCATGTAACATCTTAGCCCCGTCTTAGTTTACCATCAGGCGTGACTCCACTTTTCCTAATAGAAATAAATATTATCAGAATAATATATATTCTGGAATATATTTATTTCTATTAGGAAAGGTGGACACTTGACTCTTGCCACGCCTGATGGTAAACTTATAACAAATAGGATTTTAAAACTTATACCAACTTATAAAACCTATAAACATATATATATTTATGTATATCATGAAAACATTACAAATAACAAGAGTTTCATGAAAATTTAGTATCAGAATGAATGTCACTCTAAAATACTTTAAGCGAAAGTATACAAAACAATGCATCCTTGTTATCTTTTAAATCGGATTACGTTGACCGCTACTCAGACATGCTTTGGTTCGTCATAGGAGAGCTCAGTAAAACAAGAATATTCGTAAGGCTTCAGTGACGTAATACATAAAAGAACCAGCTGTATTTCGCTAAGGACTTAGGTAGGTAAACAAATAACTTTTTCATTTCTTAGCGCTCGTGGCCTAGTTGAACCGAGTGATTGGAATCAATCACTCGAGTTAAGCAACAACAATCGTGGTCAGGTGCGGGATGGGTGACCATCCCGTTACTACCGCTAGTGGCATTTTTCCGAGCGCTTCGCAAGGAACGTTAAGCCGCGGGTGCCGACTGTCATGTAATGGCAGTCGTTAAGCCATGTGAGAGGCCTTATGGGCGTCTTGATAACTTCTGACAGTAAGGCCCGCCACTGTCTTACAAACCTCCATCAACCCGGACTTGGCCCCGTGGTGGAGTATGGCCTAACCTTCTTGCAACGCAGGAAGAGACCCATGCCCCAGCGGTGGGGACATGAAGGGTTGAAATCGATGTGCAAACTCTTTTTAATGCAATAAAGAATTTCAATTATTAAAATTTGAACTAAAACTTTCGTAAGCACAACACATTGTAAACTTTTGGTAAAATTTGGTATAATTTCAGAACCTTTGTAATAAACCACCATATTCTGAAGTTTCATGAGCTTATTAAATTTAATTAACTAAACACGAAAAAAAATCCGTCAAATAGATTTTTAAAATATTCCTATGGTTCCTATGGAACCTCATGTGTTGAAAAAAAAAATTTGGAGCATAGTTTTGGCTTCCGTAGTCAACAAGGAAACTTCTTTTGACATGTGCGATTGTCCGACTTACTTCTAGTCGTACTACTTTCAGTACTAGACAGCTAGAAATTAACAGAAACGTTAAATGTAATCACGCCGACAAAACGGTAAAAAATCATTTCCCAGCAAATCGTTTGTAGAAGCGTGAATGTAGCACAAATACCGAAGTTACCATTCGGTAGCACTAATCATCTATTTTTAAGGGTAAGCTCTATCCAGTAGATAAGTCTAAACACATCTTGCAACATGACATTTTCAGAGGTAAATCGTATGACTGTCAACCATGCCAATCAGTTATTTATTCGTTTATCCTACGTATTTATCTATTTACTTACTTATCCAATGACTTGACGGAAGACGCTCGTAACGTAACTGTGTTTACATGTATGTTTGTAGATATTAATATGAATTCTAGGCATTCCATCTTGAATCTTGAACACCCTGCTGTTTAAGTTCAGAATTCGATGTTAATGCTCAGGAGTCGGGTTGTTGGTTATATTTTATTTAATTTTTAAGTTTTGCAATTTGTTAGACAGAATAGACTGATAAGACTAACGGCCTTATTTATAAAAATGTGATTTCACGAAAACAATTTCACGAAAACACTCTTAGAGGCGTTTTATTTAATCTGTGGTTACATCTTTTCTTCGTGAAATCTCCACCACAGACTGTTTCAATCGGCGTTTTAAGCATTCCTGTTTTTATTAATACGACCGAAAGTATGGAGGTTTTTGTCCATTCTTTTCTCAAAAACCATCTAGCTAGATGTTGAAATTGGCACATAGTATAATTGTAATTCATAAAGTTACAGTTTTTGTGTTATCTTCTATAATATAAAAATGAATGGCTGAATGTGTTAGTAAGCGCAAATTTCGTGAGCAGCTAAACCGATTTCGCAAATTTTTTTTTTAGAATATTCCTGAAAGTACGAGGATGGTTCTTACGGAAATAAAAATAAAAAAATATTAAAGAATCGACTGTTAGGCGGTACGAAGTTCGCTGGGTCAGCTAGTTTTGAATAAATATATTTATTCAAAACTATGCATATTAGAAAACGTCATAAAAATATTACAATATCCAGAACCCGAGTTTATCCCTATCAGCTCAAACCAGCTGAAATATCTTCCATTAAGCCTCGTCAGTCCAAAAATGGAACTTCACAAACTCAAGATTTCAGATCTATTAACTGACCCCCTCTGGCGCATTCAACTAAGACTGTTTCAAGTGAACAAGTATGAGATTTGTTCGTAATATACCCTCCACTAAACCATTAGTTTAATTAACAAGAGCAAAACTATGCTGTGGTAATAATATCTGCATGGAGATATGAAGAAAGTAACTTCAATTGAAAGTTTTTTTAAATAAGTGTTTCTAACTCAATCTTGTCATAATTTTAAATTTAATTAAGCTCCAAAGTTCCTTTGTGAAGGAAAGCGAAAGAAAAGTAGTCATAGAATCTGATAATGATGACAGTGCATTTAAGACAGTGCAGACTCATAAATCAAAAGACGCGTAGACGCTTGGGAGTAATGTTCCATGCGTTAGGAGATCGATAATCTTAATGACAACATGAGAACATCGAAACAATGATGGGGTAAGCATAATATATTATCTTTATCGTGTAATAATAAATACGGGGTAACCTATTCACATTTAGATGGTATGCTTTTGGGCCGCTTTATGAAAATTGTCTATGGTTATTTCTCGGCGGGCTGCCAGTTGTGCCGAAAGCCAGAAACTCAGTTTAAATGTATCTTTGAAAGAAAAAATATATACTTTTAACTTTAATCTAGCTCAGAGGTATTCTTGAAATAAAATGGAAGCTACGTGTAACACTCTCAGAGAGCTCACGAGTGCACCAGGTCGAATCGAGACAAGTCGTAAAAAGAACATTTCCCTGGACGAGACTGTAGCCTCCATAAACATATAACTTGCACCATTATGATCTGTGTACCCTTAGACATAAGGACAATTTTTGGATTACACGGCAAAAGTTAGACAGTCGGTACACCTTTGAATCGACTAATAAAACCGGAGACCGACCGGGAGCATTACTTTAATCATCTGCCAGTTTCATGACTTCATAAAACTGCACCGCCATTAAACAGCACTTATCACCCGATTCGGATTCTTTCACAAGGCGTTTTTGATGGGAAAAATCACTTAAAAAATGTGCAAGGACAATGAAAGCTACCCCAAGTTTCGTGAGAGGGTGGGAACAATGTTTCGGCCCAATGGTAGTGAATAAAATCTGAGCGTAAGCGCCGTCAGGGGGCGATCGTTTCAATCCGTAGGTCCAGGTTGTCGAGACGTGCAAGATTAATATTTCAGTCCCCCTTCTCTGAGCCTGTCGCCGGAAAGCAAATAACGGCGTGTGCACGGGAAAAATATTTGGCGATAAGTGACGCGAGTTAAGTTTACGATGCTACAATAACAAAAATGGAATGTGCAATAAGAGAATTCCGATTGGGCGAGAAAAAACCTTTACTGCATTTACGATGTGCTTCGAGCAGCTGGCATATTACTGATGATATTATGTAACAGATCCAGTTTTCGGATTTAAGACAATATATTTTCCTTTAATTTGAGCTTTCAAATTTCATTGAACAGTGACTCATATGATTTTCGCTACTAAGAGCTTATTGGCGCTACCCACATCTCCCTTTTTGCAAAAAAGAACATCATAAATCTCAATGATGATGATAGAAACTTGTAGAGCCTGAGCACCAATTTAAGCCTTTTTTTCACAAAACATCGGTTTTTATTTACATTAAAGTACTCTTCCTAAAATCCTAGGTTATTGTCTCTAGGTTCTAGGATGTAGGTTGCAAAAATTTGCTACCCAGTTATTGACATTTATTTCGTCCAGTTTTAGTAAAAACATGTTGTAAAAGAAGATTAGATTAGATTAGAACTCTTTATATGTATGTATTTTGTTTTATTTCTCTTTATATGTATTTTGTTTTCTGGTGTGTACACACACTAGAAAACAAAATACATAAAAAGGCTTACATATCTAAGTATTGCCGTATACAATTGGCGGTCTTATCGCTAAAAGCGATAAAGAAGACACTTTTTTTCCGATAAGGCGCGCTAGTTGACTCTGGGTCGCCCCTTTATTGCGCCTCTGCACGTTTATTTTATTAGTGCAAGAAGGAATTTTAACAAAAGCATCAATATAAATAACAAGCATCAACATTGAGAGCAACGTTACGGAATGCTCATACAATACGGATGCATTTTGTTGCTTTTCAAGCATGCTTTATACAGAGGTAGAATAGAGAATAGAGACGCCACAATCGTACATCCCTAAGGGATAGCAAATTTTTTGGTGTTTCCGCGGTGGCCGCGCGTGGTAATAAAGCCTAGACTCTCTCTCTGATAGAAGGCATTGTCTTAATTTTATTCATTTGTTAACACTAAAAAATTTGCTGTCCCTTACGGATGTTCACTTTTGGCGCCTATTCTATTCTATCTCACTGTGAAAGCTTGAAAATAAAGCAAATGTAAATCAGGCTTTAGTCAGAAACTCAAGGAAGAACTCAAGGATACTAATGCCGTTTGCATAATTTGAACATGATTTAAAGTGAATGACATCGTGCTTCCATTAAACCGACAGTAAGTAGGTTAATCAATTAGGTATGTAAGCGCTAATGGCGCCTACATTCTCATGAGCATCTACTCGTAAGAATGTCGGCGCCATTACGAAGTAGACATTGAGATGATTTATACAGCGTGCAGTGGCATCTTCACTCACACTAGATGGGTGAAGGGACCACTCGGGCGCATACATACCTGCATGGCAATCGATCTCGTTCGCATCAGAGTACTTGCTACATGCGTAGATAATAGCTATTAGACAAAGTTTCTTCCACCTCCTGCGGTTTTCTGGTAGAAAATAGTCTGGCATTTGGGTTTGCCGTATTTTTCATTTGTTTAAGTATAATAATATAGTTAGTGACCAGTGAAACAGTGAAACCTTGCTAAGTAAAGTTGTCGTTTTAATAAAGTACAACTCCAATAAAGTATTCCATTCGCAAATCTGTTTTGTATACCGATTCGATCGCGAGACTGAGTGAATATGCAAATAATTAATCAGCTTAAAATAAATAGCCTCATAGTGAGTGGTCGTGCATGGGCACACTGAATAGAAGAAACTACGGAAAATATGTTCGTCTAACGTCGTCACAGGGTATCCTAGGGTGGGGCCAGAAGCAATATATTGTAACGGTGCAAACCTCTTCACACCATTTTTTTTTTTTATAAAAAAAAAATATTTTTAAACATATTTTTTTAAATAAATATATTTAAAAAAAATATTTTTTTATCGGTTGCCCCCGGGTAGTGTAACGGTGCAAACCTCTTCACACCATTTTTATTTCTTTTTCCATCTATCATTTTCAAATATGTAAATTATGTACGTCACACATTCTTCGATTTCCCTCATTTTTATCGACTACCACTTTACGCTTTGACCAGATCTGACTTTTTACCTGCTTATCCGTTTTTATCCAGTTTTTTTCTGTTTTATTAAAATATTATACTAAATCTGCAAATAAAACCACACCTGAAGTCGTTCCAGAGTTTATTTATTAATTATAAAAGTTATAAAACGTTCCAGTATGTTCTTGTATGTAAATGTTATAAAAAAACTATCAAAATAAATACTAAAGTGTTCTCTGTCTATCTAGATAGAGAACACTTTATTGTACACAGAAAAAGAAATTACAATATACCTACTGGAAAGCCGTGACATTTTACATTCCCATTGAGTTAAATTACAAAAATTAAAACAAATTTCTTTTGTTTGATCGGAACGCAAAAAAAATCTGCAAGAGGCGCGATTCGTGTGGTGGCGTGGCGTCTTGAATCGTAGCACTACTTATGTAAATATGCAATGTAACTATGATTTCTCCAGTTCCTAGTAGGAGGTCCTAAAATCTATACTACGTAACATCTTTACATCTCCGTGTTATAATTTAATTTTCTTAAAGTACATCTCGCCATCTTCGTGTAATGGCTTTTCTCCTTATTGTGATGCAATACGAGTTTCCTTAATTTAGGATAAACATTATGTGTAATAGTAAATTAGTGTGGTAAAAGTGTTTCTGTAAGTCTGAACCGATAATAAATGCATTTAATTTTTTTTACTCAGCCCCAACACAAATCACAAATTATAATTGATGAATAATATGCTGATAATAAGATAAAAATCCGGCTACGTTTCCTCGCTGAATGGCGAGACTTATCCTCTGACCGAGGTAATTGCCAGCACTGGGGCCCTGGTCGTGTTTTATTTTAATTTTTCAAATTCATATTCCGATCTGAAGGTTTCTCCTATTATTCTGTAATGTTCAGTCTATACGGCGAGCCGCCCCGGCCGATAATTGATTGAATGATCGATTCTGACGCACGTAGCCTGGAAAACATTACCGTCTGCTAATATCGATGAAGTACTGGATCGCATTTACGCACTTTTAGGTTGGTTTTGATTTTTGAGTTAAAAAAAAAACAGAGCATCCATAGCTTCTTTTGTTTCTTCATTTGTTACTTGTTCGTCCGTAGTTTTTCTCAGAAACGGGTAGAGCTTTAAATTCGAGATGCAAGGTTTTACTTTCCCGTCGTTTACAGCTATAATATTGTGCGGGAATATGTTTTTAGCGAAAGCAGATGATGATGATGCTTTTAGAGTGAAAGATACATTCAGTGGTGTCGGCAATCTGGTGATAGATTCTAAAGCGACTTGTTATCAAAATAGTTTCAAAATCATTATCAGCCATTCGATGTTCACTGCAAGACATCTAATAGGCTCCCCTCATGGCTTTTCAAGCTTCCCGGTCTTGTGCAATCCGCATCCAGTGACTCCCCGCCACTGATTGGCACAATAAATTTGCATACTGCTGCTAAGTCGTCCTCAGGCTATACTAGTTCACTGCTGGACATAGCCCTCTCCTAAAGAGCGCCACGTTGTGCCATCATAGGGGGTAATGCCCATAATCCCCACGCTGGGCATGCGGTTTGGAGATCATACAGTTCGGTGGAATTGTACTGCAGGCGGCGCTGCTGCCCACCCCCCGGTTTGTGTCCTTTAGTCGCCTTTTACGACACCCGCGGGAAGAATTGGATTGATGCTATTCTCTAGGCCGACACCACACATACTATACTGCTGCTAAGTAGTAAAATACATTTACTTAATTGCAATAAAAAATTTGTGCAACTGTATGACATGATATGTATTCGCAAATGAATTATTTGGGTTTGAATAAAACAGATTGACACAATAAAATAAGTTCCATAAATCTTGAAATTTTTCTCAGGTTCAATGCGGATGTTGCAGAAAGTTCCAGTGTAACTGACAGAGATGCGTACAGAGACTCACCCCTGTATCCCGAGGTGTGAGGGCTAGGGCTTTTTCCGAATTTAAAAGACTTCTTCTTCTTCAGGCTATATTAGTCCACCGCTGGACATAGCTCTCCCCTAATAAGCGTCATAGCGCCATGACTTTAGCTTCCCACATCCAGCATCTGTCTTCAGCTTGCCGCATCCAGCATCTGCCTGCAGTTTTTCGCAGATCTTCATCACACTTGAAATACTATTTTTTATGATTTAATTGCAAACGTATAGTTTTCAGATTAATTCCTGCATTTATAGTGCAAGACGATATTACATGCCCAATTACATAGTTCTAGGTCAACGGGAAGTACCCTAAGAATTTTTATTTCCTTGAGTGTCGAAATACCCGTTTTATTGCGGTATAAACGGCCATAACTTTTTTGCGTTAACTTAGAAGTTAGATTTTTTTTACAGTTTCAAGGGACCGAAAAGCTGACATGGTTGAAAATCTCGATACTTCCACACGTTACTGAGATAAAGGGTCTTGACAGACGGACGGACGGATAACAAAGTGATCCTATAAGGTTTCTGTTTTTCTTTTGTGTTACGGAACCTTAAAAAGTTTTTTTTTTCACCAATTTTCAGGATGTCTCTTTACGATAAGGTTATACTTGATACTTGAAATACTATTTTTTATGATTTAATTGCAAATGTATAGTTTTCAGATTAATTCCTGCATTTATAGTGCAAGACGATATTACATGCCCAATTACATAGTTCTAGGTCAACGGGAAGTACCCTAAGAATTTTTATTTCCTTGAGTGTCGAAATACCCGTTTTATTGCGGTATAAACGGGCATAACTTTTTTGCGTTAACTTAGAAGTTAGATTTTTTTTTACAGTTTCAAGGGACCGAAAAGCTGACATGGTTGAAAATCTCGATACTTCCACACGTTACTGAGATAAAGGGTCTTGACAGACGTACGGACGGATAACAAAGTGATCCTATAAGGTTTCCGTTTTTCTTTTGTGGTACTGAACCTTAAAAAGTTTTTTTTTTCACCAATTTTCAGGATGTCTCTTTACGATAAGGTTAACTTTTATAAGTTCAATAGGAAATCGGTGACCAAAAAACCTTTTGCGATTTTTGTTTCTATTCAAACTTCATTTTATAATCACCTCTTTACACTTCAAACAAAGTATGTTTTCTTTGGTTGCACATATTATTTTGTAAACTTCAGATACATTTTGTTCGCAAGAACTGAGATATTTTTAAGACAATTTTCAGTCTGACTGGCTAGTCTGAGGGGCGATCGAGGGCCGGGGGGCGAAGGGAGAAACACGCAACAAATGCATTAGCAGGAAGATAAAAGAAGTGTTCATTTGCCACGTACTTATATAACGAACTAATTATTTCCTTCACACAATCCGCTAATTGGCCATTCTACTTATTTTTGATATACGTTTTTTATAATTAATTTCGCAAATATGAACCATTTCAAGAAACTAATTTCGTTAGTTTTGAATTTTATTAATTATTTCTATTTTTCATATATTTCTAAAATGTTGTGGTGTGTGACGTCATCATAGCATGTTTGAAGGGATAGTCTTTGCCTACTTAAAAAAACAAATGTCATTAACGTCAGTTGATTTCACAGAATAATTAAACGTTGATTTGGTCGGCTCACAGAACAATGGTCGCCTAACCGTGTATTCTGTGATCTAACCTCACATTATTTAACACTATTAAGCCTTAACTCGTGAATTTCTTCGTAGAATGGAAAGTAAAGAGTGTCTCGTCCCTTTATGTTCGGCATCCGGATATGTTATTCGTACCAATCGTAGAACGGCTGCGAGAAGAATGGTGTCGTGGAGTGACGCGGAATTTATGAAAAATTATTTGCAGTACTGTTTTATATCCCAAGGTTATGGTGGACGAATATCGGACAAAACCATAGTGGAAAAGAGTGATCTAATTGAATTTCTTCCTATGAATGCAGTAATATTAGATTATTTATGTATATAGTGTCTGTGGCCACTAAGTACATAAATAATCACACGTTGACATTTCGTTTTTCTTTTTTGTTACGCAAAGGATTAATACTCAAACTGCCTTTGCAGACGTCATACAAAAGTCATTTAAGGTCAAAGCTTTTTATTGAATATCTTAAAAAATATAGAGTTTTTTACAAATCTGATAGATAGAAATTGTAAGGAAAGCAAAATTCTCGAAATTGTTTTGAGATTTCCGTTCGTATAAAAAAATGTAGCATGGCCAATGCATTTAGGTTTTTTTTTATTTCAAGTCCACAGCAAATAATTTGCCTAGAGACAGGGACGCGTAGTCAAAACATTTAGGTACCAACCTAAGTAACCATAAATTGAAGTTTCACTTTGGTCAGGAAGGGCTTTGAACGTCCGTCCGTCCGTCCGTGTGTCTGTCTGTCATCACATCAGGCTGTATATCTCATGAACTGTGGGAGCTGAACAGTTTAAAGTTTCACAGATGATTTGAGTTTCACAGTGTTTCGATTAATAACCCTAAAAACCTAATAAATAATTGCGATTTGAGCCGTTTAACATAGTGTAACTATGTATGAATATTGAGAGTAATTGAAAAATACTGATGATAAAGAAAAAAGACCGTGCGTTGCAGAATCTTGACATAACACCGCTGAACTATCAAACCACTTCAAAATTTCAAGTTTTTTTTGTTATAATTTACACGTATTTAAATTTACACATTTATATTTTATTATAAAGCGAAAGCATCTAATTTAAAGCCGTTGTGGATATTTTTAGTTTAGTTTATCAGTTTTCAGGGACGTCAGTTATTTGTGGGTATGATGTGAAATGAAATGAGATGAGATAAGATGAGACGAGACGAGACGAGACGAGACGAGACGAGACGAGACGAGACGAGACGAGACGAGACGAGACGAGACGAGACGAGACGAGACGAGACGAGACGAGACGAGACGAGACGAGACGAGACGAGACGAGACGAGACGAGACGAGACGAGACGAGACGAGACGAGACGAGACGAGACGAGACGAGACGAGACGAGACGAGATAATTTATTATTATTATTATAAATTAAATTTATTTTCACTGGTTCAGCATTTAGATGGTACAAGGATAAGCCGTAACTAATATAGTTTCATGTAAGAAAAGGTCCACCACCCTCCGTACTAGTATTATTTATATTACGGCAGGGTAATTTAAATAATACTAGTACGGAGGGTGGTGGAGAGTGGTACGGAGTATCACGTCTTTAACAAAAACATATATTGATGTCCGTGTATTTTCCGATGTATTTTTGTTAGTTGGTTTATTTTAAGGAAGTTGTTTTTTTTGCAGTCCGTGTTGGCACTTCTTTTAAGTACAGTCTGTTAGCTTTTAGAATATACCTCGTTCTCTAGACTATGCTTCGGTTTTCACTGAAAGCACACGAGTGTAATACTACTTCCTGCTCTGTATAATACTTTTCTTCACTATTTTGAAAAGTTATGTAAAGTTAAGTGTCATATTAGTTCCGATATTTCTATTACACGAATATATCCGATTCTATCCGATAGTAGCCGAGGTATATTCTAAAAGCTAACAGACTGTAGCGGCTTGTAAACCTTAGATACTTATTAGCGAGGATTGTGGGGAAGATATGTAGTGTTGTCATTGCAATTTTATCAACCATGAGTCGCAGGAATGGCGATGAAGCCTTTAAATGAGGACTTCAATTTTGCAAATGTAATATGCAACGTGCAACGCCTTCACGGACTTCAATAACATTATATTGTAATTGAGCAAACAAACTTGATGACACTCATTTTCCCTTTAATGTTCACATTAAACGGTTTTGTGTATAAACATACCAGCGTGTAAATCAGACGAAAATACTTCCTTCATAAAAACTTACGATGGGGTATCATAAGGCCGCTTTTTTTTAAGACTATCTCACCTTTTCAGAATTTTCGTACCCGACTGATAAAGGCACTTGCAAAATAACAAAAATAACGCTCTTATAAATGTGTAAAAATATGATTCCTCTAAAACACTCCTCAGTGGTAGTTTAACTAATCCGTGGCAACGTTTTCTCCTTGACAACAGACTATTTAAACTGCCCTTGAGAAGTGTTGTGAGTGTTTTTTATAAATAAAACTGAGTGTTGTTAACAAATAATGCTAATCCGGACTGCGAAATATCGTTTGACTGCAATCAGAAAACTAAGTATTTGCAATGTAAATTATTTTTATTCTTTATGTAGAATTTCAATATAAAAGGTATAAGTGGCCTGTGGGTCGATTTTGTAATAAAAAAAACTGATGGTAAATTTTTTTATTTTTTTATTTTATGTTAACCGTGATCATCTTTCCTTAAACTATATTAAACATAATATATCAGTTGGTATCCGCGCAATAATATTCCATAAGTGCTATCAACATCTTTAAATATTAATTTATTAAAAACCTATTTAGAGGCTAAAAATTTCACCCATGCCGGGATTCGAACCCGCAACCTCTGGCTATCCGTACCAGCGCTCTACCAATTGAGCCAATGGGCGACTCACGGCATCAGTGAAATTTCGAACCTCTTTACAATATTCTCTGTATTACGTACAGGCAGCGACATCTGACTTAAGCAAATTGCATTACTTACAGCCCCGACTACCTACTTTGCAGTTAGGTTTTAACATCGGAACGATATCACTGTACCCACATACATACACAGAGGTTGCGGGTTCGAATCCCGGCATGGGTGAAATTTTTAGCCTCTAAATAGGTTTTTAAATTTGTTCCTTAGCACGGGTTAGTGCATTAAAAATAAAAATAGTGTAATTAATTTATTAGTTACCTACTTTTTTTTACAAAAGTAATGGATTCGCCATTAAGGCGCTAGGGGTGCTAACTAGCGCCACCAATGGAATAAAGATCATAACTTGTTTTTAATACATATTTTTTCAAAAAGTAACATCAAAAATCTTAATATCAGTGATAACTATTTTTAGAACATAGAGCCTAGAATATAGTATCAACAACCTAGGACTTTAATCGACTTCCGCTAAAAATGGCTGTTTTTGGTAGAAACCGATTAAAGCCCTATGTTGTTGATCGTAGTTTCGAGATAAAAACGTTTGCACTTTTACTTGAAATTACTATAAATTATTCCCGTTAAAGATTTATAACGGATCCTCAGTGATTCGTCCACCGAACGTTACGAGTAGCATCAGATCTGACAATTCATAAGCAACTCGTCATTTACAAATCAACGTCAGACGCATGTGTTGCAAAGTTTATAATGAGCAGAAAGTAATCAACAAGATAAACGTTGATTAATTTAACACTGTCGCAGATTAAACATTCGCTCGGATAAAGAATAAACTTTGCGAGGCGAGGGCTACCCTTAGGGGTTGTATAGAGAAGCATTACATACCAACTGCCTTCATCAAAATACTCTTAGACAGTCTCCGATTTTAAAAGCTGGGTCGGGTTACACAGCCGCCGATTTAACGTGAAACGTCTATAAGTAAGGATTAATTTTTAGATCAAGTTGCGCAATGTGTTACGCATCACTAGCGCCATCTAGCGACACGAGTCAAGAAGATCTGAGTAAGGGTTACTTTCCTCAGTTTTTAAATGCATTGTACACGCGATTACAGACTTATAGGGCTCGTTGCATTCAATTTTAGCTAGTGACACCATACTACTGAACTGAAAGACATTTTATACTATTTTTATTTTTAATGCACTAATCCGTACTAAGGACAATTTTAAAAACCTATTTAGAGGCTAAAAATTCCACCCATGCCGGGATTCGAACCCGCGACCTCTGGCTATCCGTGCCAGATAGCCATGGCTTGGCACCGATAGCCAGAGGTCGCGGGTTCAAATCCCGGCATGGGTGGAATTTTTAGCCTCTAAATAGGTTTTTGAAAGACATTTCACGTCAAAATGCGCTTTTTCATCTACACTACAAGTTTGACACAAACACTACGCGCTACATGCAACCCGGGGCGTCTTGCATGGTAATGCAAGACGCCCCGGGTTCGAACCAGGGCTGGGCCAAAAAAAAACCAGGTCTTGGATTTTTACATGTTTGTGATGTCGTTGTTTCTGGTTCCTACGACACAGGGTATCCTTGTGTTGGGCCAGAAGCAATGTATGTGCCTGTATGTAAATGTTATGTAAATATGGAAATGTCTCCAACCTCCGCCATGGTAATAATCAGACATGATACCGGCAGACCAACGAGACAGTCAAATATGATTAGTGCACCTTCGCAATATTAGTCAAAGGTAAAATTGAAAACTAGAACCTAAATCTAGATTCTAGAATCTTGTAAGAGTTGTCTTTTTTACATTTTTAAGGTTCTTACAAAAGTGTTCTCAACATCATTTTTGAAAACCTATTTAGAGGCTAAAAATTCCACCCATGCATTATTTATTCGGTAAAATGTAATTAACTCCCGACGAAGTTTCCGTTTAATATAGCTACTAGTAAATATAACAAAACATAATAATTAGCCTTTTGCATCTACGTAATGAGATGGTTTATACAGCGTGCGTCCAGTGCAGTGGCATCTTCACTCACACTATAAGGGTGAACGGACCGCCCGGATGCTGTAGTGCCTGGGACATGGTTTTATAGATGGTGTAGGCTTGCCCAGTATCTACACCATCCTGACAGCTTAGTCGGCCTAGCCCACAGGAAAGACTAGTCAATACGTGCAGAGCCAACCAAGCCGCGGGTTTCCTCACGATGTTTTCCTTCACCGTTAGTTTAACATAACATAACCTTACGCCTGCAGCCCAGACGGGTAGGCAGAGATCAGGGACTGCCACTTGCCACGATCCTAGATCACCTTCGCTTCCTCAAAGTTCATAAGTCGTTTCGTGCACGCACGCCGGTTCCGGGTACTTTTTATCTTCCCCTTTGCTAATACATCCCCTATTTGGTCGACGTAACTATGTGTGAGCATAGTGAATCACTAAGAAATAGTAAATACATTCACTATGACAGTAATAAAGTGGTAGAGAATGGATTTTCTAATCACTATAATAACATGAGGATGAAAATAAAGCGGGTTTTACTTAACAGTATCAAGCTAGATTTTGTACAACCCACAATGCATATCATATAGATTCTTACGAAAACGGTGGTGATAGATATCTTAGATTATAGTTTCAAGAATCGTCTTTAAAAAAAAATTATACTAGTTTTCAGTAAACAAACATGTGACCTAAATATAAAAGCAGCTACAACTGCTAAATATACCCCACGTTCTAACACAATAAATTTATTTAATTTCTTTTCTTTTTACATAATAGTATGGTAGTGTAAAATTTTAGCGCAGCGGCAATTTCCTCCCAATCCTGTCGACACCGTTACATATAGTGCAAAGGCATCTTAACTCAATAACTCGGCTCCCCTATCAAACCGAGAGATTTATTAACCCATCTCACGATGTGTTCTAACTAGATTGCTTTAGATTGAAAATTAATGTGTTGCTGACTTTGCAACGGTATTGCGTTACAAGCGGCCGAATGTGGGGTTGGCCAAGCTCTGCTTACGATAATCAGTCTTGCCATACGACACATTGATTGTTTGGATCAAATGCAGACTGGGCCTGTTCATGAAATGCAATAAAAAGTTACAGAAGTTTAATCCTTAATGTTGATGACTGCAACACGAAAATGGAATGGAGTAATAAAAATAATACACGAGACATTCCTCCTTTTTGCTCAGTATTAAAAAAAACTGTGAATGTGGTTTGTAATTACTAGGAAAATTATAGGTAACATCCATATAAAATTTAACTATAGCTGCACAATTATACTTTATTCCAAGATGTAACATGTACAAAGGCGAGCTTATCGTTGTACGAGATTTCTTCCAGTAAACCTTGGAGAGTCGGAGCAGCAGTAAAACACGCTACGATGGTTCAGTTCAGGTAGCTCCCCTTACACTCGTAGTCCGATTTACCACCCTGTACCTATGTCACATGGATCAGAAATATAAAACATTTAATTGTTTGTAAAATTAAACCTAAAAGTACAAAATTAATAAAATAAAACTAATCGTATTATAATACTTAGTAGCATGAAGCGCTCGTGGCCTAGCGGAACCGAGTGATTGGAATCAATCACTTGGGTTAAGCAACAACAGGCACGGTCAGGTACTGCATGGATGACGATCCCGTGACTACCACTAGTGGTATTTTTTCCGAGCGCTTCCGCCGTTGGTGCCGGCTGTCATGTAATGGCAGTAGTTAGGCCATGTCACAGGCTTGATAACTTCTGACGGTAAGGTCCTCCACTGTCTTCAATCCTCCACCAACCCGGACTTGGCCCCCGCGGTGGGGTAGGTATGGCCTAACCGTCCTGCGATGCAGGAAAAGACCTGTGCCCCAGCAGCGGGGACATACAAAGGGTTGATATCAATACTCAGTATGCTTCTGCGCTGAGTAGTGGAAAATATTTTTCACCCCATTTTATGGCATAAAATCCAAAAAAATATGTTTGTATAATTTGGTTAAGTATAAGCTTCCGAATATATTTTTTATTTCGATATGCCTGATAGTAAAATAATTATTAAAAAAATAGTTTATTTACAAGAATATTGTTCGAGATTTTTGGTTTTCATCAAATATTTTGGTTTTGTATTATAAAATTTGGTACTTTTTTGTCTTCGAAATGAATTCCTCTCCATTTAGTTTCCTAAGAGGATACCAAATTTACCCTAGTACATTTAACTAGGAATGTAGAGCTTTATAATGTGCGCGGCGAAAGCAAACTTCTCCCCTCCCCCCACCGACCCCCACGGTGGTACCGCATTGCTCTCGGTTAAAATTGGCTCAAAATCACCTAAGGCAAAACTATGCCAAGCGTTTCTTTTTAGTAAAAAATGGAGGGTCCTCCCACTATATCCCGGACTAAAAGAGTATTGTACTAAACGGGTCTAATCGCGATTATTTACCTATTGCAAAACGTAATATATAACTATGTATTCATGAGTATCGGGAATCATTAAGAAATGCTAAAAGTTTGTCAGTGTTGCAAGTGGGTAATGAAACGGCTAGTGGCCCCGTCTGTCAAATCCGTTTAACCGTTTTCGCGTGATTAAGGCTCTCAAGAAAAGACAAAACATACACTGATCGGTCCAGTGGTACAGTCTCGAACGCCTTAACATTATAGTTGTATCGTCACCGATCACTAGGGCTTATACTCGTAATATTCAACCATTTTTTGTACTCGGGTGGTACCAAACCTATGGTATTGTATTCGAGTGGTACCAAACTATTCGAATATTTGCTATTTTATGGAGAAAAGGAAATTGTATTTCCTCCTAAGACCATAATTTCGTAGTTTATCGGAAGGCCTCTCAGTTATTATTACTTCGCTGAAACAAAAAAACACTGCGATACTAAGATGGTAGATTTGGAGATTTACCGACTGATCTCGCTCTGCGAGATCACTCCAACAAGCACGTTCCAAGGGTCATCACAAAATGTCTTTCCTATTATTCAAATCCCCGCGGAGGAGTTTTGGCCAAGAATTCTCCAGCATAGACTATGTGGTCTTTGGTGGTAAGCCTTTCTGCATTATCTGCCGCACTGTGTTTATACATACTTACAATGCGGCATGCAGAAGGCCTAAGAGTACAACTGCTCGTTGTATCAACCGGCATTTGTGAATTTAAACAACTGTCGACCGAATAATATTTTACTCCTTTAACCGACAAAGAACAGATTGTCACTTTTCAATATTTTCGGAAGACAGTAAGTTTGTTCATCAGCTCGTGGTTGCGTTAAAAATAATTTAAAATAGAGCATTGTTTTCAATATTCGAACGATTCGAATATTAAATTCCGAAATCTTTAAATAGTATATCAGACGAATGATAAGTATATAATTAATATGTAAGGTTTTCTTTTTCCTTTTTTTGCACGCCTGCCAAATTTTTCGTTATACCTCCTGCGGTTGACTGGTAGAAAATGCTTATGCCATTAAGTTCGCCGCATTGTACGATTTTATGGTGCAATAAAGTATTAATAAATAAAAAAAAATGATCGAATAATAGGAAAACTTTAACCTCAGGGAGCCAATTCTCACTTCATTAGAAAATAATTCGTATACGACTCTTAAGGCTTATGACTTGAACTCTACATATAAAGTCGAGCGATAGCCAAAATCTGTATTCTGAACGCCATGCTAGATTGAATTCGAATGAGAAAATAAATGACTAATGACTTTGTCGAGTTGTCTTATCTTATTTTTATGCGACAAATTAATGTCTAAGCCTTCGAATATTTTGCGTATACGCTTTCAATTCGCACGGGCGAGAATCGGCACCCAGAACGGAATGCAACCGAGTCGATGTGCTGTCGACCGTACCAGTTAGCTCGCGTGCCTCTAATCCGACATAAAGCTACACACGAGCCCCTGTCAACGACTCCAATTATAATTGATAAATTAATCACCAACCACTCGCCGCCCCACTTTCAACCGCAAAAGGAAAAACCACGACCAATTACGAATTGATTGATTTCATACATTTTTGGGACTGTCTCGTAATCCACGTAATGTATCTTTTTTCAAAGTGGATTAAGCTCGTAGCTGTATATCATTGATGAATTAATGACGTCAACATAATGGTGTTTGTTATTCCATCTATCGCAGCACCATAGCAGTGTCCAGTATTTTTTATCAATTTGAGTATGTAGTTCTATTGTTCTATTGGCAAAAGTCAAGTCTCCGCTGAGTAAATGTTATTATATAAATATTTAAAGTACTGATGTGCAATACATTACATTATCTAAACTCACACCGAGAGACACGTGCCCCAGCAGTGGGGACATACAGGCTTGCAACCGCAATGTATATCAATATTCATATTTGCACCAACTATCCGTCTCACGTTTCCTTCATCAACTCTCCAGCGTAGGTTGCCTGAAAGAAATTGCTCTAAGCAATAAGACCACCAATTGTACTGTATCTTTGTGATTATTTTACATAACTGTTTGTTTTTCCTTGTGTACAATCAAAAATTATCTTATCTTATGTACTTTAAATTGTACCCGATACCGGCGTCCGTGCATGTTACGACTAATGAATGTTGAGGAAGCGAATGATATCTACCATGCTTGATGCAGACCCTGGTCTCTGTCTACCCCACCGGGATACAGCCCTTGGTTTATGTAATTTTGGTTTCACGCGTTTTACAACGGCACATCATACTGTCTTTGATGATCAAATGGTGACAGAACTCTGCTCTTAATTACAAACTAGAAATACGTCACGTCGTACTGCAAACAAAATACCGCCTATTCATTTCGACCTATACTATTCATTTCGAGTGTAAATCATGAAAAAAATCACATAATCTTCGGAGTGCATTCCCAACATACGAGAGCGCCATTACTCTCGCGTCTGCTTACAATGGGGTGTGTAGTGTGTTATTCGTCGCACATAGCGGGGTGTCGAACCGAGTGTCCAGCAAACGATTCACGGTCCAGGGACATAACAAAAGAGTCCACGTAAGCAGCGCACTGCCACTGCGAAATATGAAGTCGGTTCAAGGAATATTAGTCGTATTTCTGTAAAGTAGATGGCGTTGTATGTTAAAGATAATATCGCGTTATACTTAGTAAATATTTTAGTTGGTTCTATACGAGGGTTTTATGGTAGTTATGGATATGGAGTAATATTTCAATTAGCTGGCCGTAATTAGTGTGGGTAGGGGGCCGTAAAAGTAAGTGTACGTGAACCAATGTAACCTCCTGTACTACAGATAATTTAAACTGCCTCTGAGGAGTGTTTTAAAGGATTTTTTTAAGATAACTAAGACTGCTGCGATCGCTGTAATTTTGCGTCTTTAGCTTGTAGTGCGAATAGGCTAGGAGCGAGAGGATTCATTGTCTCTAACACTATGTTTGTGCACTTTTCGCCAAAGGTTCTCAATTAGAGCGAGTGACATGATAGTCGGCCTTTGGTCAAGGCTGGGAAAACACAGTCTATATTCGCGTAACAAAAGTGAACTGGAGACTTAGAGATAGATAGAAATAAACATAGAGAACTCTTTAATGCACAACCAGAAAAAAGAATACAACCATGATTTCTTAAATCTAAGTAATGTTATACAATTGGCGGTCTTATCGCTTAGACTCTTCATAATTATACGAAGTGCTTCGTTCGAAGAGATTAGTAACCTGAAATAAACTGAATAATATATGTAGTAACACGCAAGTGACACCACCCATGGCGCTAGCAGAAAGATTCGATATCAGGATGAGCGCGCCGAGGTTTGGCATCCGCGAAATCGTTTTCCGAGGACGTTCAGCGTGCATGGTCGCACCATTGCCAGATGGATTTAGTGACTTTTGTGAGATGGGGGAACTGTACTCTATCCATACGGTTAATATACGCGATAGCTGTGGAATTATCGATACGTAGGAGTATTTGACTATTACAAGAATTTTTCCCGATTATTTTAAGACCGAATAATAACTGGGAAAAGCTGTAACTCGTATATGTGTTTATTTCTCTTCTCTTGCGACCACACTCCACTCAAGCGTTTCTTAGCCTTTTTGGTCCACGGACCCCTTAGGAAATGATTATCAATTAATTAATTAATAGGGACTCCCTTAGTAAAAAAGCAACAATCAATTTCGGATCATTTATTTTAGTACTACAAATTACAAAAAAATATACTTTTTCATGTAAAATAGGTTAATGTAAAGGTTGGTGTTGCTGTATTTGAAACTAAATTAATGATATTTCGGTTGATGTTACTATTGAATTGTAGTTTCAAATAGGATTTCAAATAGTATGCACAAGAGCAGAGATGTCTTTTTACAGAGATATGTGGTCGAGAAAAGCAGTAACTGTTATTATTGTTAAATGATCTATAGATAAGATTGCGGGCATATGTATGGGGATACATATGCTCGCGGACCCCCGAGGGTCCGCGGACCACAGGTTAAAAAACGCTGGCTTAGAGCGATCTCTCCCACACAATTTTTGTACTTATTCTACCTACCTACATCGGCTTCGGTCGCATTTCTCCTTGATTTAGAAGATTTATGATAGAAAAGTGCAGAAAAAAAATGAAATCACTGGGAAGCAATTGAAATTAAAAAACACAAGAATTTCAACAGAGAGGATGGTTTTAAACTTTCAAGTAGGTACGTGGAATCCAGTGCTAAGTATATACAAATCATGCGCCTTATCACCGGACCTGTCCGTGGGCATAGTGAGTGTCGTGTGTCGGCCAGCTGCGAAAAATCAAAAGTGACTACCGACAATAATTGACTGTACCACTTCAGTCTACTACATAATTGACTGTACCTCTACAGTCTCAAGACTACGGCAGCTGTAACGCTGCCGAAACGTCGGGAAATAAGGTAATTACGTTTTACCTAATAAATAATCGCGATTAGACCCGTTTCATATATAACTATGTATTCGTATCGCGAATCATTAAAAAATACTAACGCTTATGACCTTTGGCAAATTTTTGTTTACCCCTCCGGGGTACAGGCCTAGATGTCTATCCTTAAATGAATCAACCTCCCGGTCGCGCAAGGGGTCGCGCGCCTGAGTCGAGCGGGACGCCTATTCGCAGCGTAACGAGTTGGTAATAAAATTGGATCCTACCCGGCAGCCGCAGATAATATGACCAGAAGTATTCCACGAGCTTTTCCTTCCACGGACTGCCACTTTGAAGCACTGGGTAAACCGTATCGATTTAGTTATATATTAAACGGGTCTTATCACGATTATCTATCAGATGAAACGTAATTACCTTAATTAGACGGAGTTTACACGTTCAGTCTTCTTTCTCTTCTTCTTCAGGTTATATTAGTCCACTGCTGGACATAGCCCTCCCCTAATGACCGCCATGGCGCAAGGTTGTGCCATCATTGGGGGGTAATGCCCATAATCCCCACGCTGAGCATGCGGGTTGGGGATCGCAGTTTGGTGGAATTGTACTGCAGGGACGCTGCTGCCCACCCCCCGGTTTGTGGGCAGCAGCGGTTTGTGTTTGACCCGTTTAGTCTGGCGTCAGTCAATTCCATCCATCTGGTTAGACTGACGGCAGACTGATTGTCTATTCAGTGGACTGATGGACGGATACTCAAATATTTTGATGTTTCATCAGTCTGACATCAATCCGCATCAAGCTTACAGACTGAACTGACGCCAGCCTGAACGTGTAAACTCCGTCTTAACGTCGTTTCGGCAGCGTTGCAGCTGCCGTGGTGATGGGTAGACTAAAGTGGCAAGTAGTCAAATTATTGTAAGTAAACACTTTTAGTTTTTCGTAGCGGGCTGACACACAACAGTCGTAGTCGTAGTCGATTAGACCCGGTTAAATAACTATGTGTGAGCATCACACACGGTGAATACGGTACGGATTTTTTTATCGATTCTACACGAGAAATTTATCTATCTATCTGTCGAATCAGCAAATAAACAGAGCCAAATGTTGAGCATAGGGCTCTTCTCTTACACGCCAACGTCCAATGTTTCCCCACCAACCATCGTTAAGCCTTTCTTGGCCACCACTTAGAGGCTACTTTAAGCCACGAGCCGTCTTCCCGCCTATCCTTGGGGGATAGGCGGGAAGACAGATGACGGGAAGATGTCCGTTTTAGTTTTTTTTTACTAATGCCGACGTTTCTCACACGATCAATAAGTTGAGGAGTTTAGCCAATAAGAATAAGTTTGACATTCTATAAGGACGCACATCTTTCGGCGCACTTTCAGGACTGCGGCCATCACATTTCTTTTTGTGAACCTGGTTCAAGTCAACCTTTGGTAGCGTTTGTATGAGCCAAAAATTATGAACTCTTATTTCTATTTTCGTCTGAGCCTGTGGGCTGATTGATGATTTGTCAGATAAGGTCTTAACTAATTCGAATAACCTCATGATTTCCAAACAAATTATAATTTTAAAACTTGTGCTGAATTTTGTAAAGAAATCAACTTCTAGGAGAATACAAAGAGCATACGAGCTACCACATAAAGACAGTAACAAAAATCCCTCGTTAGGTATTCATAATATTAATACATAGGTACAAGGTATCTTATGCCTACAAGTTACTTATTTGCATCAAATAGATGTCATTTTAGATAAAGATAACTAACAATTTTTCTCGCATTTTATACTTTTAAGATTAGAATTATTAATTAATGTTCACAAATCAAGGTTCATCTTTGATTATTTAAAACGCTGTCAATGGCAATGTCAAATGTATACTTAATGTCAGAAATGTACACTTTAATTTGCCAAGAAAATTATTCAATTAACAATTAACAACAAATGTTTCTTTCTACACTGTTAACAATTAATTAACAGTGTAGAAACATTTTTCAAGTAGATTACCTATTTTTAACGAATTCAACGTATGTATTCAGGAAGTTTACTTCGTAACTAAGCATTACTTTTCTAGAAAACTAATGCCTAATAATAACATCCGTACAACAAAATGCCTTGTCCTGATCCCAAACTAGGATACCATTATTTTGCTATAGTAACCAGGCGAAGACCTCACACATCATAGGTACAAGTTGTAAAAGAGCTCAGTTGCGCCTAAGTCCCAATTAAACGGTAAGCTCCAGATAAAGAGCGCACAGCTACATGCGTGCAGGCGGCCGTAGCAAACGTTTAACATAGGGGCAACGAATCGTTCGCATTGACAACTAAGCTGAAAGATAAATAGAGAGAATATTATTTATTGCACGTCATGAATGACAATAAAAGCATAAAGATAATAGTAGAGTCTGCCTTTTTACTAAAATTTTTCCCTTTCTAGTATTATGTAGGTATATTTTTCGTTCATGTCCTATGTTTTTTTTTGTGTAAGTTTATTTTTATTTATTTCATATTTACTGTACCGTTTATGTATGTGATTTGACTATAAACTATTAGAGATAAGATCAGATAAGAGATAAATAAGTTAAATATTTTGAAGTAGCATACCATTCGCATTAGGTGAACCCTGTAATGAAAGGTATTTTATGGAAAAATAAATAAATAAAATAATATTGTCTAATATTGTTTAGTTGCGCCGACTACCTGTCATTCAGTTTCCATTACTTCTTTTCCGTCAATGGTTGTCTGGAAGAAATTACTTTTAGTAATAATGCCGCCACTTGTAGGTACTGCACTGTTATTTTTAAAGTCTCTTATGTAATCCCTGGTGTACATGCAATAAAGAATTTTCTATCTATCTATCTAAATAGTATATTTCATTACAAGTGCGGAAAGGCTGTCATTGCAAAGAGTTCCGACTAATGTCTACCCGAGCCGAGGCGCAGCCGAAGGCGAGGGTTGACAGTCAGAACAAGTTGCAATGACGGTTCCGCACGTGTACTGAACGACTATTTTTAATACAGTTGCGAAAAAATGAAGCAGTTTATTAAAAATAAAATTATTTGGAAAATGACGCCAACCGTAAAAGAGTATAAGCAGAGATTTTTTTTTCTTCACCCATTCTGGTAGGCAAAGGGAACTATGCCCATACAGCCAAGTCTTCAGTAGAATTTTTTATTGATATGAAATGAGATTTGAAAAAAAATATGATTCATGCAAATACGTAGAAATATACGTATTTGTATGAATCATAATTTTTTCAAATCATAAATGTGAATCATAACAATGGGCGTTTTTCCTCAAAGATAAATTCTGTAGCAATAACTGTCAAATTCGGTCTATTATCTGTGGTTTCCTTATAAACCATAGAGCAGTGCACGGAGTTTGACAGTGGTTCCAACTATATTTGACCTAAGAAAAAATACCCATTCTATGAATTTTTTTAGTAAAAACTTCATGTTTTTTTTTTTTTTAATAGACATTATTTTGACAGTCGGGAAAGAGAACGCACTAGTGCGGGAAAGGTAAAAAAAAAGCACGAGTGTGTAATAGCCGACATCCCGCACGCTATACGTCCCTGCAATACGCCACTTTTTGAGCAAGTGTATTAAAAAGTATTTTTTCCAGACAACCATTGACGGAAAAGAAGAAACGGAAACCGAAAGGAGATGAAAGGTGGGTACGCAGAACATTTTTCATGTTCTGTGGGTGAGTAGCTGCAACTAATAAACATAATTGTAAAAGTAAAAGAGACATACGAAAACACACACATTCTTACATAAACTCATGCTTATCTCCCCATTGTCATGATCCTCATGAACCTCTGAATAACACTATAAAACACAAACGGCAGTTGTAACACACATCCTGAAAACTGTACTATCCAGCTAGTACAGTTTTCAGGATGTACTTCAGTGCAATGTTTCTTTTCAGCAACTTTATTTACGGTGCAAATTTTCCAGTCCTGTGATAAAACTAGTTTCAAAGATAGAAGTGGGTTGAAAAGGGCTCGAATCGGTTCATGTAAATATAGAGCGAGAACATGGCCTCGCGCTCTCTGTGTTTTTTTTAAATTCAGGTTAAACTCCGCAAATCCGCACCGAGCGATTTGTGAATTCTTTTATAATGAGAACGGCAAATATCGTACTCGTAGATCCCGCCTTCGCCTACCATCAGGCGTAACTGGGGTCAAGTGTAACCGGTCTTACTTAAAAAAGAAAAAAAAACGCAGTTGCGGTCAAAAGCTAGTATTGAATCAAAACATTTGACGACTCCGTATGACTTGATTCTGATTTGACTTGAATCTGAATTGACTTGATTCGACTTTGACGTTGGCTTTGACTCGCGTTTGGCTTTGACTTTGACTTATGTTTGGCTTGATGACTTTTAGTCCATCTTAGTCAACCTTGACCAACCAGCAGACCACAAACCCATACCCTATTTGTATGTCTTTTTTTAAGGTATCCATGTCAATGCCACTATGTCAGAATAATTAGGTACCAATTACAATGTAAGTAGATACTTACATAACAATTTAAATAATAAGAAATCGAGCCTCGCATTTATATCCGAGTCTTCCCGAAACTCAAAAACAAATTTTGTTATGATTTAATAACAAATGTATATAGTTTAATAGTTATTCGTATAGTATAGTTTTAATTTTTTTTCCTGTATTTGTAGTACAAGGCGATATTATGTTAAGTACTTTGCCTGCAATCATTAGGTACAAATGTTGGCTAACACCGAAGCCTAACCGTATGAATTGATAACGGACAAGACTTGACAGGCCTGCTCTTGACAGGCCTGCTCATTGTTGCTGCGAACCTTAGAGATTACTGATGGCGAGCCTGCAGATGCACCAATTAGTACGATATACTAGGGGGTATGGATAAAGATATCCGTTCAAATGTGGTGCAATGCAATACTTCGTCATCTGAGGGCGCTTCTGGCGAACGAGCTGATAAATTGGACGTGAAATCAAATAGAAAAAATTCACACTCATCTCCGCTAGGGAGAGGGTGCCCACCCCTAACGCAATGAGTCTGAGGCGCGAATGGAAAAATACATGAATATTTACATATCATCGCATCTACGTACTTTATTGTTATTGATCTTACTCACCTGAATTTTGTTTCTGTTTTGCATCTATTTTGAGTTGACTAGGTGAGACGTGAAGTGAATGATTCAGTCTGCTTTGATAAACGGATATACTGTTCTACGTCATCGATAGAAATGTTTAATGACTATACAAGTGAGAATGGAGACATAAAACAAAATTTTGACATAATTTTTTTATATCGCGACAAACGCGATCGAATAGACAGTTAATATATTAATTAATCACGCCGACCAAACGGTTGAATGAAGTTCTTTTTTTTGGGTAGGGTTTTTTCTATTCAACACCAGTAGTAGTGTATGGAGTAGTTGGATTGGTATTTAAAAAATATTGTAAGCGTACAGGAAAACCATTTTTCGATTTAGGGATCCGTTTGCGAAATATTAAGGCTATTCCTGGCTAAACGGTTGATTGTAGCCACATGAACAACTTCAGGACGTATTTTTTTTTTACTTAGCCTCTTTTTACTTTCCCACTGCTGGACAAAGGCCTCCCCTACTTTTTTCCATCTCTCCCTGTTTCAGGTGCTCCCTGCTCCCAGTTCGTCCCTCCATCTTCGCCTTGGTCTACCGCGATGTCGATGTCCATTTTGTAGCACATATACTGTTTTCAAAGCGAAACTTATCAAGGCCAAGAAGGCTTCACAAGTGAATATTAGGCGACAAGTAAAAAAGGAAAACTTCGTAAAAATTAGATTGAAAATTACTTTCATAAAGTTGTTAGTCTGTAAAATATAGCTTGAGCTCCGCGACAGCTGTCATCGAAATTGAGTCCATGAAGTTTTGAATTTTTTCATAGAATATTTGTACTTCGAAAACTCCGTACTTACGGCACAGTTAGTGATGTCTAACCATTATAGTAACTATAAGTTACAAACTTTCGATGATTTGGTGATGGATGATTTAAACTGCAGGTTTACTATTGGAATTGAACTTTATTTGTTTGGAAACCATTATCAAATTTCATTAGAATTAAAATAATGAATATTGTTTTAATTAATACCTATCTAACAAAATACTGGTGTTATTGTGGGGCAATAACCTACAGCGTGTGTGCACGTCTCTCCAACTTTTCTGAGAACCTCCATGCTTCTTCTGGGTTCTGCTCAGCCGAGTGCTCTATGGACAAGTTTTGATTTTTATTCAGTGACGTTCTTGTTTACCTTGACGACGAAATGTTTGTTGGTATTCGATGAATTTTTCAAATTATTTTCTATTAAAGTATTTCATGCTTTAAAGACTGGAGGTTGATATCGTGAAGTTGATTAGTTGAGTTAAAGTAGTTCTGTTTAGTTTGCATGATGCCAAAAATATCAAAGAAAACTGTTTTGAACAGTGAATGCCGTGAGTTTGTAATTCGTTTGCGCGAATATGTCACGCGCGAAAACCAAAACCGTGGTCCGCTTTTGCCATTAGAGAGAGTGTGGGACAGAGTTGCGGATGCTTTTGGTATTGGACGATCTACGGTTGTCCGTATTAGCAAAGAAAAGTACGGAGAGTCATCAAGCGAGATGCCTGAAGATGAAGTTATTAAAAAACTGTCATCGCCAAATAAAGAGAATAAAAACTTCTTCCGTCACAGAGGTTGATAGTTTTGACGAAGCCGCAATCCACAACCACATATAATGCATATTACTCAATAGGACAATTACCCACATTAAAAAAATTGGGAGCGTCACTTAAAGAGGCAAATTTGTTTATGCAAATTTGTAGCTTACCAGCATTGGCAAAAATTCTAAGAAAAATTGGGTTTTCATTTAAAAAGAGCGTTAAAAGACAAATTATAATCAGAAACTGATTTAGGGATATTACGAAACACTTCTACTTGAATAAAAATTTGTAAAATAATATTTCTTGTGTTTGATTTCATGTTTCCAACTTCTCGAAATTCTTCTTTCCGTACATGTTATCACACACGCTTTAAGTGACATTTGATGTTGACATTGTCCCATTCCTAGCCCTGTCAGTGTGACAGCTGTCGTGGAGCTCAAGCTATATTTTACTGACTATAGTTTTTTAAAGCAGGTAAAAAAGGCAGGTGCCTCCTTTTTCGGAACCCTGCGCCTGGTTCGAAACACAAAGATTTTTCCGAATTTTTGTTTTGAAGCTCAATTAACTTATGTATGCAGCATGGACAGAGACGCATTTGTCTTATCTTAGTTACTTATGTGTTTCAAAAAAGTAAAATTAAAAGTAAAATTTCCTCAGTAGTGGTTTTTCCCTTCTATTTTTTCTAGCTTTTAAATAATTAAAAAAATCGGAAGTAGCATAATATAATCCCCCTTATATCTTGGCCCCCGTGGTGGAGTATATGGTCTAACCTTTCTGCGATGCAGAAAAAGACCCGTGCCCCAGCTGTGGGGACGTTCATGGGTTGATATCGATATCGATAATATAATTCTAGGTTTTAGAACAATAATTAAAACTTTGCTGATTAAGAAAAATTTAAAAGACGTTAGTCTTTTCCCCCCCCTATATAATTATAATCCCCCTTATATCTTGGCCCCCGTGGTGGAGTATATGGTCTAACCTTTCTGCGATGCAGGAAAAGACCCGTGCCCCAGCTGTGGGGACGTTCATGGGTTGATATCGATATCGATAATATAATTCTAGGTTTTAGAACAATAATTAAAACTTTGCTGATTAAGAAAAATTTAAAAGACTAACTTCTGTCTTATTTATAAAAACACGACATTCTGACTTAGACGTGTTTATATTCCTCTATGTTCGTGATGATGCAAGAAACAGAATATGTTGTGAAATACGTCATAGCAAATTAATGTATTGAATTACAATACAATCGGCTATTTCGTACGGTTGTCTCTGTCCTATTTTCTATTCACAAGAAGACTCGCCGCACGGTAGTACTGAGACATTTTTTTCTTTAACACTACAGTCTGATTTTTCATTCCGTAGAATTCTGACATTTCGTAAGTGTTGCTACTAAAAGAGTTCTCCACCGAAAAAGAGACAAATTTGACCCATTTCAGAATAATAAAAAATTAAATGCTGCGTATTTTTTATGTTTTACCTACACAAGGTTAAATCTACGTATTTACTTGCTTAAGTGACTTAATTTAAAAATAACAAATATTTCAATATCATGAACAATATCGAATTAACTTTAATTACTTTATTTTGTTCCAGAGCTGACAACACCGCCACCTAATTTAAGGTTTAATAAACCTTTCTAGAATAATAAAATGTTAGCTGTCACTTTGATTTGCTGGTTGTGACGAAAAGAGACGTAATTATCACTCGTCGTAAATTCACTTTTAATGTGGAGCACCGCACATTATAAAATGGAAACATTTACTAACAAATAAAATGTACAGACTCAGATATTCAGACTCTGTCATATTGAAATTAAAAAATGTGCCTGGCCCAAAAGGTTCGTAATCTCTGATATGTCAAAAAATTATAACTGTCAGAATTCTACGGAATTAAAAATCAGACTTTAAATCTAATCTTTCTAATCGTTTTTTCTATGGAATACAACGTGTAGGCCATTTAGGCAAATGGAAATGTCCCCATATCAGGGTTACTCTAGGAATAGTTGATTGATGACCAACTGATTAGTATATTTTTGCCAGTACCTACCTAACGCTTTTGCGTTGGAGTAACGTGAGGACAACACTACATAATTATCTCATCGCTTGGGAGGTTGGCGGTTAATGTAAATACTTCAAAGTAGCTTGTTGAATTGGGCATCGTTTTTCTGTTTACATTATTGCGACTAAGTATTTCTACAATCCGCGCTCCGACACGACTAAATAAATAATCTGTCGAGCTGGCGAAAGGCACGATCGTTCACTTGAAAAGGGCGCTGAAATTAATAAGAGGAAACAGCGACTCCCAGACAAGTTGATACAAAACGCTCATTTGTTTGGCATTCGACGAAGGCAGATGTCTGTTGGGTATTTAATACACGGTAAGAAAGTATACCCTTATAATATAAAAGCACTCCATATGCTGAGTTTTTCATATCAGTTTTTACCCACAACGTTGTTTTTACTACGCTTCCAGCTGATGAATGCGACGAATTTCCAACAGAATTCAGTCTAATCTATCCGCTCATAGCTGGCTGCCGTTAATTTGTATTTTAGATACAAACAGCGTTTAGTGTGATTACTGTTAAGATCTGCGGTTTGTGATTTTGCTGTTTGTGTCGAAGAAAACGTCTTCCTACTTAATACTTCTTACTAAAATGACTGACAATGTAATCACATTAAATAAAACATTGTGATATTGTCGGTCAGGTGTTTGCTTTGGCGTGTATTTTTCTTACTTTTTCCACTTATATTTACTTATTGGATTTATTTAATTTGTATTTTACATTATCATTTAAAATTAATAACATCTATATCTAAGTATTGACGACGACCCTTTTACTGTTATATTTATGTATACTATTCACATAATATATGAATAGTTTATAGGATATTACCCTATAAATGCACCACAAGACGCACCCCGTAGTACCATTACCGATTACCTCGGGTACTGACTGAAAATCAGCGCTGAGGCACAGATAACATAATACTAGTAGCTGAGGGCTCACTCCCTCAGCACATCGCTGAGTCAGCTGCCTTTTGTGGCAATTTAGACACACTATGTCTTTTTTATGTTTCGTTTATTGTATATTTCGTTTATTTCTGTTGTGCTCCTACTATGTTAATCTATCTGGTTTTTTGTTTCTGTCTGTCTTGTTGGAATAATAAATGTATTTCATTGTTTCTTTCTTTCATTCTTTCTTTCTTTCTTTCTTTCTTTCTTTCTTTCTTTCTTTCTTTCTTTCTTTCTTTCTTTTTTTCTTTCTTTCTTTCTTTCTTTCTTTCTTTCTTTCTTTCTTTCTTTCTTTCTTTCTTTCTTTCTTTCTTTCTTTCTTTCTCTCTCTCTCTCTCTCTTTCTTTCTCTCCCTCGCTCTCTCTCTCTCTCTCTCTCTCTCCCTCTCACTCTCTCTCTTTCTAAAACGAAGACAAGGCCGTGAAAAAAATTACAAATGTGAATACCGTGAGACGAAGTAGCCGCAAATCATATCTTACCTCCGATAGGAGGTGGCACTAAAAGAAAAGGAAAGTAAGTAGGCACTTCTTCTTTTCTCATTTTCCCAAATACTTTTTCACAGTGTAGCCATATTATTATCAAGCTTTGATGACTTAGCTTTGATCAAGCCATCTCGCGAGGCATCTCCCGATCTAGCAAGATTGCGGTTGAAAGCTTCAAACACCAAAACATCACACTTTTAGGAGATCAAAGTGTATGACACTTATTGTGAGAGGGCGCGGAACTTTGTGACGGCTCCACTAACAACGAGTGGGGAGAATCGTATATTTGTGTGTTACCGAATACCACCACAAAGGTAGCGGGTGAGTACAACGTGGGAAGCACAAATCGCTCCGAAATAAATAGATACATCATCATAATCATTTATTTATTGCATGCCATGGTAATAGTATAGGTGGTAATAATATTAATAAATATTTCTTGTTCTACGTGACATCCTGTAAGGGCACTACAACTTTGCTAAAACTATAGGTTTGCAGATATATATACAATATCAATTTTATTTACAACAACAACAAAAGGTAGTTTTTGGCATTTGAGGATACATTTATTGCACTAAAAGTTGTAGTTGTAGTAAGTTGTACATTGTTTTGTTTAGTAAATTACGATTCCCGGAAATCGATTACAGTTCTAGTCGATTGGTCCTAGATTCTAGATTCATATTTTAAACTTTCGGGACTTGAACACATAGAATATTTTCGCGGTTAAATCGCGTAGTAATTTATTGCTAATTTACCTTGAAGTTTCGACAACGTTACAGTCATCGTGGTCACCGAATGTGTTGGTGGAATGGTCACGGTCACCGTGGTCTGTACGTAATACAGACCACCAATCGTGGTCTGTATTACGTACAGGCAAGTGATGGAATCTACTTCGGCCAGATGTCCCTGCCTGTACGTAATACAGAGAATAGTGTAAAGAGGTTCGAAATTTCACTGATGCCGGTGAGTCGCTCATTGGCTCAGTTGGAAAGAGCGCTGGCACGGATAGCCAGAGGTCGCGGGTTCAAATCCGGCATGGGTGGAATTTTTAGCCTCTAAATAGGTTTTTTCATAATTATGTATATTAACCAACTAAGCAAAAAGACTTACAGATAAATTATTGTTCCGTATCCTGTGTTCATCTCGAATGTTGTTAATGTTTATATTGTCCGAAATTCGAAATAATGTTGTATGAGTTTTAGTATAGGTATAAGTGTAAGGCATCCGCTGACGCTCTTTCCACTAGGATCCCCTACCCCAGTCCCCCAGGGGATTGTACAGCACTTACTATTCCACTCCGATCCCCTGGGGTGGGGACTCAACAAGTACTAGAAAAATTATTTCCTTTTTAGTCCCCTCTTAAAAAATAATAATAAAAAATAGTTTTCATTGCCGTTACCTGTCGTGTTGTACTATATTTTATTTACATCAAGAGAGATAAAGATGATTGAATACCCTTACATATGGGAAAAGGAAAGCTTTTTATAACGATATAGTGCAGCCCTAAAACATTGGTCTCTCATTTGGGAGGTTGTGAATTTGAAACCTGGCATGTACATACATTTTGTGAAGTTGTAATAGCAATACTACAAACACTGGTTACTTCGCAAGTAAAACACCTGGGGGATCGAAGTGGAATAGTGAGTGCTGTACAATCCCCTGGGGGATAGAAGAGGAATAGTGAGTGCTGTACAATCCCCTGGGGGACTGGGGTAGGGGATCCTAGTGGAAAGAGCGATCCGCTGAAAATCAGCGCCGTGGCTCAACGATGGCATAAAGCTGAGCGGAGACCTTTTTGGTACATATATACGTGTTAAGGTTTATGTGAAGTTTGTCTTACTGTAATTTTATGAGCCAAATAAAGATTATTCTATTTTATTCTAAATAAAAAAAATATAAATTTTACTGGACTTAAAACATAAGAAGCATGTCCACTTTCGAGATAATAACTCTTTATTGTGAACACCAGAAAACTAAATTCCGTTAAATGGCTTACAATATGAGTTTTGCCGTACACAATTGGTAGTACCTACATCTGTTTTATTACTGATTTTTCTCGAACAGAGCTTTTTCGCCAAACGAGTGTGGGGAATAACCGTCATAGGGTGACTCGTTAATTTGCGTTAAAAAGTAAGCCCTTTTGCAAAGAGAAATGCTGCTACGTGTACTATTGAAGGCTTCTATTTTTCAGACTGCAAATTTTCAGCCATTCCCAGTCATGCATTATGTTTCTTTCGTGGTATAAGTGGTTTTGACCGTCTATGACTAGCGCTAGTGGCTTTGTTCCGAGCGGTTCCGTGCTTCGCAAGACACGTTAAGCAGTTGCCGTCGATAGTGCGGTAGTGATAGATAGGTGCGGGCTGCCGTCGATAAATGGCAGTCGTTAAGGCAAGTCAGAGGCCCTAGGGCGGCTTGAAAACTTCTGACAGTAATGCCGGCACCAGACGGCACCAGAAGGCACGGACATTTTATGTGACAATAGTAACAAATGTCCGTGGCACACAATCATGTGCACACTTATGTGATCACTTGTTTGAACTTCGGTCTGGCGCCGGCATCAGACCAGCCACTAGTCTTGCAAGCCCCACCAATCCGGACTTGGCCCCCCCGTGGTGGAGTAGGGCCTCTACCTTCCTTAGGGAAGAGACCCGTGCTCCTCGGTGGGGTTGATGACGATAAGTGGTTTTAGTGGTAGTAGGTATTATCAAGGTAGGTATCTTTACACGAATAGGAAATATGTTGTTGTATTTTAATACGACCTAGCCATTTGTTGTTGATGAGTTTAAAACCTGTATAAAATCTCGTGTCACAATGTTTGTTATGCCGGCGCCAGACAGAAGTTCAAACAAGTGATCACTACTTTGAAGACTTTGCTCACACATTTGGTCACGTGTTGTTGTATCTGCCAGATATGTGTTTCACACCTTTGAGATCACAGTTTTCCGAACTGTTCCGTAACGGCTGCGCCGATTTTTATAAAATAAACGTATTTAGTAGGTCTGTAAATAGATGGCAGGCTAATTAATATGGATAGACAACGCTCGCGGGGCCAGTTAGTACCTATTATACACGCTGCTCTTTTATTCGTCTGCCATCGCTAGTCCACTTAATGTACCCATTACCTACTATCTTATGTTACGTTGAAAATGTACTAATTAGACAACATTACCTACTTGAGATTTTAAAAATAAAATTAATTTCGAAAAAAAAAATCACCCTGTGTTTGTTCGTTTTGGTACCACTTTTGTGCACGCGTAGCCATGGAGAGCCCACAATGGAGTTTGAGTAATAAGTACCTACTATGATCTCTTTAGAGCATTGCTCTATGGATTAGTACTCTGTTATTTCTGACTTTTTGCTTTTTGTTTTCTGACGTTTCTTGAATAAAATTTATTCAAGAAAATAATTAGCTTTTTGGCTTTTTCTTGACGGTAATTAAAATGGTAGATAGAAATTATCGATACTCAAACATCGAGTACGTGGAAATGGTGCGCTTGTATGCCATTTCTGGAGATAACACTAGAGAGGCCAGAAGACTCTATGAGGTGCCCGAGCATATCCAGATGTTGCGTAATCGTGGTGGTGTTCCAAACCCGCAAGTGCCAGGACGCAATGTATTTTTAAGCGCGACACAGCGCCTAATTGATCATGGTCGATTTCGCACCCCAGACCACGCCCGTGGTGCCGGGGCGCCCCGTCATACAACCAAAGTAGAAGAAGATATTCTGGATTACTTCGCGCAGGATCCACGGCGAAGTACGAGAATGGCGGCTAGATTGTTTGGAGTCAGCAGGTTCTACGTGTGGAAAGTGCTAAAAAGGGAGCAATTATACATCCTGCAGAAAATATCTTGTGGACTGATGAATCAATGTTCACCCGCGGAGGGATGTTTAATATTCATAATGAGCATTGGTGGACTATGAACAACCCACATTTGGTAAGAGAACACTCTTACACAAATAAAAGTCAATATGACTTGACTTTTATTTGTGGTCAGAAATTAAGAGATTAGTGTATACAGAAGAATCACGAAGAAGAAACCAGTTGAAAGAGCGAATCATCGACGCTTTTAATGTTGTTAAAAGTGACACTGTAGCGCTGCAGAATGTGAAACTCAACATTCAAAAACGTGCTCGTTTGTGTAATGAAGTAAACGGTTCACACTTTGAACAGCTGTCGCGATACAGATAATTTCAAGATAACTTGAAATAACTTAACAATTTAACCAATTACTTGTGAGTCTACCTTTTTATTTCTACTAAATTAGAGAGCACAACACTCTCCTTTTGTGGGTAGACTTCAGCCCTTGTGGTGTATTACTCTTTGGACTTCCATTTCTTGTTGCGTAACAACCTGCACATAGCTGACAGATTGACAGTGTCGTAATTCAGTGACGTTTGTAATTGGTGACAGTTGATTCGCGCGTCTTTCTCATTCAAAAATTAAATAAGGTAGGGATACAGGGTGATTTTTAGTGAAGTAAAAGTACCTAATTAAAATTATTAATTAATTACTTATTTAGGCCATTATTTATAAGTTTAGATTCACATATGCATAGTCCGCAATGGATATAATAACTGGACTGCCGGTGGCAGACGAATAAAAGAGCAGCGTGTATCTAATAATATAATTTAAGCAATAAATGCCTTCAATTACCTATGCACTCATGCACATGTTTCAGTAAAAATAAAGTTATTTGTTATTATATTTCTGTATAATAACAAATAGTATAATAGTAAATATAACCTTCGTTAAGTCCTTATTGCATACATAAATATTTTATACATTTAATTTGTTGCAAAATTTGCAACAAAATAACGCCGTAGAGGTGCAGGGTACAGTCGACAGCATGTCAAGCTTTACACTAAGCTTAACGTAAGCATAAGGAGCACGTGCGTAAAGGTTAAGTTACAGATTTCACTGCAACTGAAATGTAAAGGTTGATCTGCTGTCGACTGTTCTGACACCTTTAAGGTAGATACTTACAGCATTTATAGCTTCCATTTCCGAAGGGCTCAATTTGTACGACCGCTCCATAGAGATGAACCGCGGAGTCGACCTGTAACGTATAAACAATCACATATACATATTCATATTATGTAAATCAGTTTCACACTATTTTGCCGCACTAGCGCCATCTCTAGCTTCATTCACAAACTAGTAAGCCACGTAAGCCAGTAAGCCAGGATTACACAGCAGGCGCTCATAAAAGACGCAGAAAAGACGCGCAAAAGACTCTTCATACAAAACGTAGTAGGTACGAAGGTACTTCCGAGTGCTAACTAACGCCACCAATAAAAAATCATAACTTTTTTTATACTCCGTTTTATCTCAAAGTGAACATGAGAAATCTTAACAACTGTGACAACTATCTTGAGAACCTAGTCTAAAATAATGTAATTTTTTTCATTGGCAGCCCTAGTCAGCACCCCGAAGTGCCTGAAGGGCGGGAAGAAGACACGGGGCGAGGCCGAGGGGGCAAAATCTATACAACGTGTCGCGTCTTTTCCGCGGCCCCGTCCCATGTCCCTTGTGTGCCGCGGCCGCTGGCTTATGGAACGCTTTGCATAGAAGTCTGCGAGCTTTCATATTGCTTCTGTGCAGGTCTTCTAGATGGCGCTGTACGTTTTCAGTTTCCGAAAACCTTCCTACGAAGTTAGTTATTTTAATTTCCACATCGACTTACTTACGAAACACTGATGATTCTTTAATTTTTATTTAATGAACAAAATATGTACGCACAACTTTTATGAGATTTTGGACTTTAATAATACCCCCAGTTGAGCTAATTTTGTGCTTCCAAGTTCCAAGTAGCTAGATCCTTTATAGCAGCTGTGAGTGCGATACAGACAAGGTGTTTTCGCACATGTTAGTTCGACATGCCGTTGTAATCGAAGGGACATGAGATCAAACGATTCAACGGATGTAGCCCGCAGTAAGTAGGTACCTAAGTTCTATTCAAGTAAGTGCTTGACGAAACACCGTTTCATATCGCATATGTTTTGAAGAAAGGTTTACGAAATACAACTAAGATTATTCGGCATGAATAAGCAGGTATATTTGTCAAGCAATGTATAATGTTAATCCTATCCTACTAATATTATAAACGCGAAAGTTTGTAATTATGGATGGATGGATGTTTGTTACTCTTTCACGTGAAAACTACCGAATGGATTTTAATGAAACTTTACTATAATATAGCTTATATATCAGAATAACACATATGCTACAATTTTTGGGGATATTGTGTGAATTATCTAATATACGGCGATAAATGTCAAGTAAGTAGAAAAAAATGTAACATCTGCGAGCTATTCTGGCGTGCGCTGCCAAAACTGCGTTGCCAAAACCTTTTGTGCGGCACGCTAATATTTTAAGATACTTGAAATACTAATCCTGCGCAGACGAAGTCGCGTGCACCAGAGTGCTTAGTGCGAGTTTGACATATCCAATCGAATAACTTTATTACCGCGTTAATCGAGCATTAAGTAGTGTAGTGAGTATAAGTAAGTTAACCGTTCGAACTGGCAAAACGCTGTCACAGTACAACTCGCACTCGCGTTTATTCGTCTTTTGGCTGGTAAACGTGTTCACTTCTCAACGTATTACAACTAGCACTAAGCATTTTTTTTTCCTTAGGTACTTGTCGCTAGGTGGCGCTTCCTCGATGCCATAGAAATATGAGTTTATGTTTATGTTAGTGCGAGTTTTTTAACTACTCGATCGCGTTAACATAAACTCATATTTCTATGGCATCGAGGAAGCGCCACCTAGCGACAAGTACCTAAGGAAAAAAAAATGCTTAGTACTAGCTGAGTAGCTAGTGTTACGTATTGTATTGACTTTCCAACATTGTATGTTTGGAAAACAGGGTAAACAATCCATTGTAGGACAGTGGTCCAGATGAACCGGTGAACTTGGCCATAGAATAAAACATACTTTCTAGCAAATGCCGCAGTTGATAGTTTTTACACAACACGAACACTTATCCCGGTCCCAAACTAGTATACCTACCCTGTCCTATGGTAACCCTGGCCCTAGAGTCTAATACTTACATAGTTTTTCAATAGAATGATAATTATAAGCACGACGATCTATAATCTATAAAACTATGTCCAAGGCACTACAGCGTCGGAGTGGTGAAGATACCACTAGACGCTGTATAAATCATCTCATTAAGTAGATGCAAAAAGGCCAATATTATTATTATTATTATAAGCACGACAATTATTTTTCATTTCTTATACTCTGAAAGTAGTGTTGTTTTGATCTGATTATTGGGTGGAAAATGCTGCTTCCCTCCCTAGAGAGGGAAAAACTCATTCAAATTACTTCCTACCTAAGGGCCGGAATGAACTTTAAAAATAGAACTACTGTCAGCTGTGAAGAGTTTCCTGTAAAAAAAACTAATAAAAAAAATGCTGCGGCCATGTGACTTTCTAAACAGCCAATGTGAACTTAGCGCAAACTTCTTTGAGCGGAATAAGACGCAATAATTACGCGGTGAGTTCCATTTTGAAAATTTAAAAGTCGAACATAAATTGGCTGGATACTAAACTGTTATATATAATATATGTATATGTGGCGGAATTCAAAAAAATAATTGTTTTTTATGCTTTATTTCTTTATTTTGTCTTTTATTTGAATATTAACAATGAGTTTTTATTTTCCTCATATTGGAAATGATAAGTAGAGTGTTTAACACGGGTTAAAGAATCAATTCCTACTCGGACTATAGCCTCGGGAATTAATTCTTTCCACCCTCGGCTAACAATGTACTAGTTTTCTGAGCAATAGCAGTACAATGTCATTCCAGGGGTATAACCCGAGCAAATTAAATAGGCATATCTCGTGAAGAAGATCGAATTGCTCGAGGCGCCGAGTTATGTAGCACTGGTTTAACCATTGCAATGGGATTGGTTACTAGACTACCAATAATGTGAGTGAAACTACCGTTACCGGACTAATATGACTCTAGTTAGAATATTTTCGGGGCTTAATCGCGTAGTATCGGAAAAAAGTGGGTTCGAGTGGAAAAAAGTCGCATAGCTTATCGTCCGACATTGTCAGTGTAGTGTGTCCCTAATGGCTGATTGAGGGTAGTTTGAAACCTCATCAGCCGAAGATGCGAACGGATGCCAGCCATCAGTCTTCTCGTGACCACAATGACTGTAACGTCGTCGAAACGTCGAGGTAAAATAGCAATAAATTAATACGCAATTAAGCCCCGAAAATGTTCTATGTGTACAAGTCGCGAAAGTTTAAAATATGTTCTAGTATGACTCTATTGAACTACTATGCATTTTGGAGACTCGCCCCCTGGTAAGGACATCAAAGACGGAAATACCCAGGCTAAAAGCTCTTGTTTAAATCAGTTACCTACTCTTTTATTACTTACACAGTCATTTCGAAAACGCGGAACGTCATCATGGCAACATCTGTCAACCCACATTTTACGCCTAAGGAAAAACACATTTTATTTTGCATAGTTCGTATGCGAAACATTGCACAAAAATGAAAGCGGGTAAAAATTACAACTTTAAATAAATATAAAGCTAGTTATGTATATACCTTTAGCTGAATTTCCTCACGCATGACATAAATCAATAGGTACAGTCGAAACCAGGTCAACCCTGACATGTTTGTTGCAAAGTCGTTCTTAACGTAACTGATTAGAGTGCACGTATATGTAATGGTTCATGTGTTGTCGACTATACGTCAGTATTTAATTAACGTCTAAGTTACCATGAGTTCGACAGTTGTAAGGATTCTTTGCATTATTTTTTTTTTGTTAGAAACCTAATACAAGGTATATCACTGACCTTTCTACGTTAGGTATTATTCTGTTACAAAGATACTTAACTACAGGAGCTCTACCAATATTTCTTTTAGGGTTCTGTACTCTGAAATGTAGAAACCAAAGCCTTTAAGGATCATTTTGTTGTCTTTGTAAATTGAGAGAATTTTTTGCAAAAACGATCTGTAAAACAAGATATTTTTCTTCTTTGGCTGGTTAGCCCAGTGGATCCCCTTAAGTCCCAATACTTATAATACATTTAGATGACATCGGCAATACACTGACAAAATCAAATATCCCATCGTTCTTCCTTAGTGCGTAACAACAGTAGAAACGACATAAATTACGATTATACATGTAACGTTCTATTAATAAAAATCTCTTTACTTTTACTCTTTAAGTACAATGTACTTCTGTAAGTACAATGTAAGTATGTAAAGTTACATTGCACACCGTCTCTCAACCTCCGACTACCGCTTTTTGGTCAATTCTCGCACTTAGAGAAGATGGGAGTTCAGTCCGCCGTACACAAGACCAAAGTCCCTTTTAATGTTGTGTAATAGTGACTACTAGACATGACGAAAGATTTTTAAATCCCCTTCCATAATGTGGGGACACATTTATTGTTCACAAATAAAACCTACATTTTTTATATAATTTCTGTTACTGTAATTTCTGTGTGCAATAAAGAATGTTCTATCTATCTACATTTTAGTAATTAACTAAAGTTTAACGAAGGTTAAAGCCATTTTTCTAAAATTATTCTATGTCTGTGGGAAAACAGCTCGCAGTGTCATGGCGTCGAATCTGACGTCACGCCCAAGTAAAAAAGCATCGTAATCGCTAGTAGTCACAACAAAGCACGGGTGAAGTTTATGACGTCACGCGGTGGGATGGGTGTCTCAGTCAAAATGGCTGAAAGCAGGACCTATTCAAATCTTTTATTTTATTGAAAATATGGGTAATCTCTAAAAACCTATTTAGAGGCTCAAAAATTCACCCATGCCGGGATTAGAACCCGCAACCTATGGCTATCCGTGCCAGGTTTTAAAATTTGTCCTTAGCACGGGTTAGTGCATTAAAAATAAAAATAGTATAATTGGTAATCTCTTTTTTCAAAAACGTATTTAGAGGCCAAAAATTCCACCCATGCCGGGACTCGAACCCGCGACCTCTGGCCACCCGTGCCAGCGCTCCCTCCAACTGAGCAAATGGGCGATCCACCGGCATCAGTGAAATTTCGAACCCCTTTACACCACTCTCTCACTCTCTGTATTACGTACAGAGAGTGGTGAGAATAGTATAATCTCTTTTTTTTAAAAGAATAAGGGCTGATTTTTCAATAGTCAGATAACTTTTATCTGAGAAATAAAAATGGCGGTTTGACATAATTTTCATACATAAACTGTCAAACCGCCATTTTTATTCCTCAGGTAAAAGTTATCTGACTATTGAAAAATCAGCCCTTAATCAAAGTTTTAAATCCTTTTAATAGTTATCTACTTTCCCCTAATATCGTTAAATCTTTGATTATTTGATACTGTCGTCACGCCGATTCATGAACGTCTGACGTACCTGGCAGCATGAGGGTACTGCAGACTCTCCCGTGGTGGGGGCATGGGAGTAGGGACGCGCCGCGTGCCCCCCCGCGGCCCCGCGCCCCCGCCCGCACTCATTGTGCCACCGCCGATTGTGTCACGACGGAACTGCAAAGAGATGGAACCCTTATTCAGTGCAACTCTAGACTAGACCACTCGGTTTGATAACTTCTGCCTGTACTCTTGACGATTGTTTGGTCAACTTGCGTTAGAATTGAGAGCGTAATAATAGCGTAAATACTCTCTATACTAGGGTATTAACCCTAATACAGAGAGTATTTAAAAACCTATTCAGAGGCTAAAAATTTCACCCATGCCGGGATTCGAACCCGCGACCTCTGGCTGTGGGTGGAATTTTTAGCACGAATTAGTGCATTAGAAATAAAATAACAGAGAGTATTGTAAAGAGGTTCGAAATTTCACTGATGCCGTTAGTCGCCCATTAGCTCAGTTGGGAGAGCGCTGGCACAGTTGGCCAGCGGTCGCGGGTTCGAGTCCAGGCATGGGTGGAATTTTTTGCCTCTAAATCGGTTTTAAGAATTGAGCGCGTTATTTTTTAAGTAGGCTATATTTATATACTTAGTATACATCCCACTGAACGGTACAGGCCTTCTCTCAGAGAGAGAGAGCGTATTATTACGCGTGCCCACCGCGGACTGGCAATTTCAAGCGTTGAGGTATGTGAACACCACAGACACTCAGGTTTCTTCCAGATGATTGTTTACCTTCACTGTTAACGAATACCACTCGTTACTACAAACTGATTTTTCATTCCGTAGAATTCTGACATTTCGTAAGTGTTGCTACTAAAAGAGTTCTCCACCGAAAAAGAGACAAATTTGTCCCATTTCAGGATAATAAAAAATTAAATGCTGCGCATTTTTTATGTTTTACCTACACAAGGTTTAATCTACGTATTTACTTGCTTAAGTGACTTAATACAAAAATAACAAATATTTCAATATCATGAACAATACCTACATCGAATTAACTATAATTACTTTATTTTATTCTAGAGCTGACAACACCGCCACCTAATTTAAGGTTTAGTAAACCTTTTTACAAGAATAAAATGTTAGCTGTCACGTCGCGTCGGTCACTTTCATTTGCTGGTTGTGATGAAAAGAGACGTAATTATCACTCGTCGTAAATTCACTTTTAATCTGGAGCACCGCACTTTATAAAATGGAAACATTCACTAACAAATAAAATGTATAGACTCAGATATTCAGACTCGTGTTGAAATTGAAAAATGTGCCTGGCCCAAAAGGTTTGTAATCTCTGATATGTCAAAAAATGATAACTGTCAGAGTGCTTAGTGCGAGTTCTTTAACTACAAGCAAGCAAGCAAGCGAGCGAGCGAGCAAGCGAGCAAGCGAGCAAGCGAGCAAGCGAGCGAGCGAGCGAGCAAGCAAGCAAGTAAATAAATACAGAACAAATTACATTATAAAATGCAATAGGTATTATGCTTAGTTATATATTAATCGGGTGGAAAGACGATAAATACTTATACTTAGGCCGACTTGCGTGACATTTCGCTTAACTTAACTTTAAATAAAATTAACTAAACACGTTTTCTCTGCTAAATTTCTTTAAACTAATCATAATCAGAATCGTCTTGCACAACACTTGTCATTCCGTCATTTAGCTAAATAAAGTTATGGACGAATGCGGTTTTACGTTCCGTTTTACGTCTGAACTTATTTCCGCTGACAAAAATGAAGTTGGTTAGAGATAAAAATCTGCATGGAACGAAACAAGTTACAAAAAGAAAACAAAACTTTCAAAATGTCATTCTGCGCAACATCTGTTCCTTTTATTTTGTTTGGTTCTTTGTTTGAAAATCGACTTCTCGAAGCACACCAAACAAAGAGTTTATGAATATGACCTCACTTCTCATATTGACATGACACTGAACAGCTGTGAAAGTAAGATGGCGCTAACTATGATTAGCAGAGTTAAATAGCCAATCTCGGCTGTTTAAATATGACAGTCGCCTAAACATAATTAAGAACAAAATTTTTGTTGTGCAAGTCGTTAATGTTAAGTAGTTAAGAACCTAATTTTGATTAACTCGTATTTAAACACTTTTTAAAAGCGTTACGCAAGTCGCCCTTAGTGTAAGTGATCCAATTATTTAGAAAATGTATATTTATCACAGAGGAAACAATCTTTTCTTTATACGAAAAACATGATGATGTGACAGTACGTAGCATACTTCAGCCATCATTGTAGAACTCTCTCAACGGTACTCGTGGCCTAACAATCTCGGATCTCTAGTACTCGCAAAACAAAACCATCGTTTTTAGGGTTCTGTTTGTGAAGGGTGCCAAAGCTTAAAAAAATAAGTGGCGTCCCCCATTCATGGAAATTGTATACAGCCTTTATTTTTATTGTTCTCTGTCGTAAATACACTAATAAATGACGTGATTATAGTGTCGTTCAGGTTTTTAGTAAGTATCAACAATTGTTGATAATAATTAACAAAACAAATAATTAGTTCTATTATAGTTGTTACGGAAAGCCGGATAATTATGAGTCGGACTCCTAGTAGTTGGCACCCCCTATGAAATAAAACACATTTTTGCTACATAATTAAGACATTCATGGTGCTAAAACACTAACGCCTGAACTGAATACTACTCATGTACTGAAAACTAAAACTATTATTCATAAGTTTTGTCGAGAAACAACTCTTGGGTTATTAAAATAAGAAGAAATGGACACTTGCTCTCATTAGCTACTTAGTTCTACTTACATTTGAACCATAATTTACTGGATGTAAATACTTCACTTCACTTGTGTAAGATTCTAATGCTTTACAAACGTGTCGCATTTTTTTGGTTTTTTAAAATAAAGCTTGTAAGTTTCGATATCTACTGCTCCTTGAGAAATATTCGAAAAGAAAGTATGACTTCTCACCTCATCCCAATATCTCCTAAGCCATTAACTTCCTACGGCATGGCCCCTTTAGAAATATTTAAAGATGCAGAGAACACGTAAGTTTAAGGAAGGTGAGTGTGAACACTCGATATTTATTTTTGTGCGAGTAATCCCTTCGGTGCGCGCAATCGACTCGCACTTGGCCGGGTTTCCTCAGACGACAACGCCCCCGTAAGCTTTGTCATCTTTTGGTTTCATTTTCTATGGCATCACAAGAATGATGCAAATGAATATTTTTATGAAATATGCTTTTATAGGATTCCATAATAGATCTTGAGGATTTACACCTCAGTGCTTCTACGATTTATGTCTATGATCAAGAACTTTAATAATTCATTGTAACTTTAAATCATTTTACTTATTTAAAAACCTATTTAGAGGCTAAACATTCCACCGGGATTCGAACCCGCGACCTTTGGCTATCCGTGCCAGCGCTCTTTACGTAGTAAAATCTAACTGCAAAGTAGTTACTCGGGGCTACAAGTGATGCAAATTACTTCAGCCAGATGTCGCTGCCTGTACATAATACAGAGAATATTGGAAAGAGGTTCGAAATTTCACTGATGCCGGTGAGTCGCCCATTAGCTCAGTTGGAATGAGCGCTGGCACGGATAGCCAGAGGTCGCGGGTTCGAATCCCGGCATGGGTGGAATTTTTAGCCTCTAAATAGGTTTCTAAATTGTCCCTAGCACGAATTACTGCATTAAAAAAAAACATTTTACTTCTGTAAGTCAAGAAGACAGACTCACATTAGTATAATAATTTATGTACCTATATTGTCACACATTTTATGTTCACCAGCTTTTTTCATATTTCAACAACTAGCGAGACCGCTATGTTGTTGACTATGTAACTTAGATATTTAAAGCGCTTTTGGGGTGCTAACTAGCGGCACCAATGGAACGTACAGTCTAGAATCTTGTTTAGAATAGAAGTTTGATTTTTGAACGCACCCACGTTTTTAGCGTAAATCGATTATGTTCTAAAATATTTATCAGAGATATTAAGACTTTGATGTTTACTTTTTCAAGAAAACGTATTTAAATTTTATTTTGATACAGTTGCTCAAAAAGTGGCGTATTACAGGGACGTATAGCGTACTGGATGTGGGCTATTACACACTCGTGCTTTTTTTACCTTTCCTGCACTCGTGCGTTTTCTTTCCCAACTGTCAAAATAATGTCTACGATGGCTGCTACTTATGTATGCGGAATAGAAAAAATAAACAAATGTATATGGCTAAATATGCTTTTATTGTTTTTCAAAGTATTTTCCACTATGATCGATGCACTTTTGCATTTGATGAAACCAATTTGTAAAACACTTTTTCACTTAATTTTAATTTTAACACTTAATTTTATTTAAAAGCGAACATGAGAAATCTTAAGGTGGTTCGGGGTGATTTTAGCGGAAATTGATTTAAGTCCTAGAATGCTAATACTACACTCTAGGCTATAATATGTTCTGTAAATAGTTATTACAGATATTAAGATTTTTGTTGTTTACTTTTTGAAAAAAGGTATTATAAAACAAGTTATGATTTTTTCATCCCACCATCTCGGAAAGAGTATTTTTAATCTTCAATATCTGAGTGGAAAAGCCGTTTTTATTCTCTAGAGGATAAAGTAAATTGAATTTAGAACATCGTGTGCACTAAGTTTGTGAATTATAAAAGTGTACCTATCTTGTGATAAAAAAACGTTTACAGTTTTTTTTTTGCATTTAGTCATTTCCTCCTGAGGTGGAATGAAAAGTTACGTGTTGCACTCGAGTGCAAAGATTTTTCATCTCGTGCTCTTTTGATTCCCTCGCTAACGCTCAGGATTCTAATTTTGAATCACTCGCTGCGCTCGTGATTCAATTTTAGAATCCTTCGCTTGCTCGGTCATCAAAATTGAACACGCGGTTGAAAAGCAACTTTGCACTCTTGTATAACAAATAACTATTATTCCATTGGTGGCGCTAGTTAGCACCCCTAAGCGCCTTAACAACTATTTTAGAACCTAGAATCAAAAAGCAAGGACTTTAATTAATTTTCGCCGAAAACGTCCGTTTTTAGCGGAAATCGAATAAAGTTCTAGGTTGTTACAGATACAATTTAAGCGAATTCTTACCCGGCAAGAAGGTAGATATCTTAATAAGAATTATTTCCTTGCTAGGACCATAAGTTCCGGAACTACTAAGCATATTGCGACTAAAAGAAGCCCCTCAGCAGAGTTGTTCCATACAGATTGATTAATCTGATTAGATTGGTAGTCTGATCTCGAATGAAAGCGGGCTTCTGTACTGGTGGAAATATGAAACTCGTATTGAGGCCATAACTATTTTCAGGTGGGTATTGCATACACTAGGAAAGCGTTGAATCACTTTGTTTATTTCATGTTGCAATAGTTAAGCGAATTTATTCCTGTTGTTATTTACCTACCACCTAAGTGTATAGACTAGCTTTTATATTTCTTTCTTCCAGAAATTTACACTTTTTGGAGGGTTAAGACGTTATTGCGACTTTGATTTTGAACCGCTCTTCGCTGACACAAGAACGAGGCGACCACACAGAGCTAAATAATCGCACCAACAACAGTTGTGTAAAAAAGAGGCCAACGTCTCGTCCAAAAAAAATGTATGATATGCAGAGACTGCCAAGTTTCTGCTTACACGGAATAAGCTGTATTTGGACAGAAATGGAAAAATATTGGAACTTTTAAATTTACAGACTATCCTTGGCAAGTTTATGCAATTTTTTTTTCTGTAAGAATACTACTTACCTACTCCGTGTAAGCAAGGAACTTGTCAGTATATGTGTCACTGGAAGATAACAAGATCCGCAAGTCTTATACACAAGAACGAGGCGACCACACAGAGATAAATAATCGCACCAACAACAGTTGTGTAAAAAAGAGGCCAACGTCTCGTCCAAAAAAAATGTATGATATGCAGAGACTGCCAAGTTTCTGCTTACACGGAATAAGCTGTATTTGGACAGAAATGGAAAAATATTGGAACTTTTAAATTTACAGACTATGCTTGGCAAGTTTATGCAAATTTTTTTTTCTGTAAGAATACTACTTACCTACTCCGTGTAAGCAAGGAACTTTTCAGTATACGTGTCACTGGAAGATAACAAGATCCGCAAGTTTATAAATTACCTAGGAAATTTATAAACTTTCGTAGGATTGTAAACGAGAGATAAATTGTATTATTTTTACGCCTACATTTTCGCAAATTAATTAATTTGCGAAGTCTCGTGGTAAATTTTTAAACTAACGGATATCCATTCGTAATATTCTAAACAGTTCGACCAATCACAGAAGAGCTTTTAATTTTACGCTTTTATAAAATGCGGCAAATACACACTGCTCTCTGATTGGTTGATGTCGACAGTGGCAATGCTTGTGTCCATAGACTTAGGTTAAAATGTAATTAAAAAAGAAAAAACCAGTCATAAAAACCTGTCCGGTTAGCAAAAGAAAGATTTTTCAAACCTCTTCCATAATGTCACAGCTATTATTGTAGAAAATCTATATTTTAGTAATAAACTTAAGTTTAATAATAATAGAATTCGACGGGCCAACGTCCCAAAGCTTTAGCTTTATTAGAGTCTTCTATCATTTTAACGACTTTTTTAATTCATTCCTCTGTCCATTCCGACTTCTTACTATTTTGGTCATGACCACTATAAAACTTTCGTAGCTCTGTGGTAAATTTCACTTCATCAACAATATTTCTAGATGGAGCAGGAACACGTGACTTATTCAAGCAATCAGAGCGCAGGTGGCGTTTTGTAAATGCTTACTTATTATTTTACGCTTGAGTTTGGTAAGTTTATCAATTTGCGAAAATGTGGGCGTGAGATAATACAATTTATCTCTCGTTTTTAATCCTACGAAAGTTTATAATTTTCCTAGGAAATTTATAAACTGGCGGATCTTGTTGTCTTCCGGTGACATATGCATATCATATAAGCAATGTCTGTGAACGCAACAGTCATCAGCCCCTGTTATAATAGACGCACCAAAATTAAATGCTGAATGATACCAATCGAGTAAATGACAAATTTCATGCTCACAACATCCTATCGGAATCCTGACATCTGTGATTGCATTAGTTTGGTTGGAAAGCAACAGTTAGACGATTGGGATCGTTCAGGATTTGAGTGAGATTTTCTATTTAAGGTTTTATCTTGAGAAAAGATGGTCCCACTCTGACCATCTTTTCTTTTATCAAATTTTTACGCTGCCTTTTTCTCTACTACAATGCGGCCCGAAGTCAGCGCCTTACATTTTACACTGACATTCAGCAAACAGAATGTAATTTTTTTACGTTGAAATAAATTGTGTTGATTTGATATCTTTTTAAGTTTGAGCTATGAAACCATCAAACGTTCATTTTTTACCTTACACTATTTTTACCTTAGGGAATAGCACCTAAGCGACGACGGATACACATACAGGATGTTATAATAAAGCTACTGACGCCCGAACTAAGCTACGCGTTCAGGTCCCTAAAACAAAGTAGGTAGGTACCTACTTTGTCAATTATCACAGAAAATTTAATAAAAGTTTTTGGGTCACAAATTGAGTTATTGAAGCGATTTCCAGTGTTCGGCAGGCAGTGTAAGTAAAAATCAACGCTTCGTTTGTTTGAGAGCTAGGAGTTCTGAAATTCAAAATAATTTCATTTCCTGAAAAAAAAAGCTTGAGCATTTCGATAAGATTACTCAAGAATAAATGTTCTATATTTGAATATAAAAGCATTCATAGTTTTTCCTTGCAAAAATTCCAAATTTGAACCTCAATATTATATGCCATTGAACTACTAGCCAGTGCAACTATGAGAAGAATATTATGTAGGTACGTCAGGAAAAATATCAGTAACTTAAAAACTGTAGTTAACGCAAAGTAAATATAAACATAAACTTTCTTTCCTAACTTCGGACATTGTATACCATTCGGCAATAAGATACCTGAAGATATATTAATAAACTTGCCAGAAGCGCAGATCAAAACGTATGTAAAGAGCTATTATAACATAGATTATTTATGTCAAAGATATCGGTAGTTAAATACAATTAATACAAGTTAAATGAGCTATAGGTCACATTTGAAAATACCTATTGAGGTTGGAGATTTTTTGTCCATTTTTTCTAGAAACTGATCGAAATGTTCAAATCGACAACCAGTTTATTTGCTTACATTCATTAACTCGCAATCACGGAGAACAGAAATTAAATATAATTTCTGTTCGTTAGTCTCGCTAAAGCTAGAGAACTAGTTTCACGTAACCTTTGACACTCGCTGGTTGCCTGAACAATACATACATACATACATACATACATACATACATACATACATACATACATACATACATACATACATACATACATACATACATACATACATACATACATACATACATACATACATACATACATACATACATACATACATACATACATACATACATACATACATACATACATACATACATACATACATACATACATACATACATACATACATACATACATACATACATACATACATACATACATACATACATACATACATACATACATACCAGGCCACTCAGAAAGTTTTGCGAAAAAAAGTTTTTATGTATAAGACACTGGCCACTTGTAATTGTTTTGAAAACGTCGATTATTTAAAAGTAAAAATACTACTGTTCGATTTTCAAATTTCCCTCCGCGTTTTTTTGAGAGCCAATTCAAATTTTCTTGTCTCATTAAAAAATGGATCTGCATCGAGAACATTTTCGTGCTATGATTTTTTACGATTTCAAATGTGGCTTAAAACCTGATGAGCCATTCGATCGACTTCGAATTGCTTTTATGGATGAAGGACCTTCAAAAGCAACCATCTACCGCTGGTATATCGAATTCAAACGCGGCCGTCTTACTTTGGGGGATAAACAAAGGAGAGTGGTCGTCCTGCGACGGCTGTCACCGAAGAAAGTGTGCTGGCAGTAAAAAAGTTAAATAAAGAAAACAGACGAATTACGTACGAAGAGATTCAGCATACACTGCAGATTGGATCAGGTAGTCTGCAGTATACACAAGATTTTGCACGAGCACCTTCGCGTAAGGAGAATAGATTCACGCTGGGTGCCGCACAACCTCACTGAAGCTCAGAAGCAGGCTCGTATGGACATTAGAGATTCAAATAGTTCCAATTAGCTAGAAGTGCAAATCTTTTAGTGTGCCCCGTGTATAATAATAGTATTAGCAAATAAGCATACCTATAGTGCTATCGCGTATGTAACATTGACTTCGCAATTTTTACAAAGCAGTGCCCACATTTGAAGATACAGTATACAGTACTATACAGTACAGTCGGCAGCACATCAACCTTTACAATTACCTATGTGCAAACTAGTCAATAACTTTAAGGGTGACTTGGAAACAAATGTAAAAATTGACCCGCCGTTGACTGTACTACCGTCACAGAGAATTTAAATGCAATGTTGATTTAACAACTAACTGTATGGGGGAACGAATCGTTTTATTGACAGGAGGATAGTACGAGTAAATACTAGGGAATTATTTGCTGGAGCCTATAAGCGAATGATCAAACGGACGGACTGTTCCTGTTATTAATTTATCGAGGCTTTTTGACAACACGCTGCGCTGGATTTAATTGCTTCTACGTTTTTTCAAATGTCCCGATAAGGTTTACAATAGACTATTTGACAGGTTTCTGAAAACCAACTCAGATTTTTCGGTTGTGTTTAATAAGTGCTCAGAAAGTGAAATTTTTTAAATGTTACGTGTAAGTTTTCTAAAAAATGCAAATAAAAATTCTTTTTTAAAATAAGCCGACAATGCGGCTAAAACGTGCGGCGCCATAACCCTCTCGAGCATTATGGTGTCGCACAGGAATTAGTGAGGTCACTGGTCAGTACACAAACAAATGTCAAGTGAACTCACGGGTTCTCGGATCGGTATATTTACTGAGCTGTGACGTCATTATAGATTCGACCAATCCTGCCTGGTTATAGACGACGAAAATCGCGCCTATAAACATCAAAAGTCGCGACTTTCCAGTACATTAGTTGTCAAATTCTGACATTCCATCGCCTCAAATAGCGTGACTCGCGTCATCATACTACCTATGCTGGTTGTTTAGAATTGCTACGAGTACGAGTATATACAATTTTTTTTTAATTTTATACTGTTTTTTTCCAGAACTGATCCATTTTTTTTAGTTAAAATGCCTTAAATTCGTTTAAAACTCATCATAATTGATACAAATTTATATGTATAATTAATACTTTTTTTTCACACTGTCAAATTCGTATGACTGACTCTAGTGGCATTTTTCCGAGCGGTTCGCCGGTTGGTGCCGACTGCCGTCGATAAATGGCAGTAGTTAAGTCAAGTCAAGGCCTCAGGGCGGCTTGAAAACTTCTGACAGTAAGACCAGCCATTAGTCTTGAAAGCCTCCACCAACCCCGACTTGGCACCTATGGTGGAGTATGGCCTATACCTTCCTCAGGGAAGAAACCAGTGCCTCTCGGTGAGGATATAATGGGTTGATGATTATGATCCTACTACCGAGCATGAGCCTTAATCTGGTTTTAAATAGTATTGGCATGAGCTTGATCAACTTGGATTGACGATTTCAAGCGCTGATTGCACTCGCAGACACTCAAACTTCCTTGCTATGTTTTCAATCTGCATTCAACGGTATTTTCTACTTGAAATTAGTTATCAAATTTAAAGCCCGACCTCATGAATAAGGAGCCACGATATCAACCCTTGCATAACCTCACTGCTGAGTACGGGTATCTTACTGCATCACAGAAGGTTAGGCCATACTCCACCACGGGGCCAAGTCCGTGTTGGTGACGGATTCAGATTCTGACTAAGAAGTCAAAAGTTATCAAACCGCCCATAAGGCCTCTGGCATGGCTTAACGACTGCCATTACATGACAGCCGGCACCAACGGCTTAACAAGGTAAATTTATTTAAAATACCTTTATATGTTTTTGATCTCGAAGTCTTCTGAGATTAGCGCTACGCACCGACTCATCTAAAATTACTTACCAAGTGATTATTTAAATTGCTTACAGATAAACGCACCATGAAAATAACGCCCACTCTCTCACATCGCCCAAATAGGGATAAAAAGCCTTGATAATAAATAACTAGGCGGCCGGCGGCGACCACAAAGTGACTGTGGTTCATCGACTGCTCTGTTATTCTTTCAGCTACATCGTGTGTACAGAGCTAGTGATTATGTAAACAGTGAACCGTTCATCTGGCGGTTTTGTTTATCTGATGCGTGCGCTCACCTTTTGCCATTGCGTTTTATCGCATGAGCCCCGGCGGGCTGCATGCATAGAAAGTTTCTTTAGTAGTATCACAGAGGAGGTAGTATTAAGTACCTGGGCGGCCGAGGTACAATCGCTTACTATTGGCAGGGGACTGGCGAGGTTGGCGTGACGGCGAAGAGGCCAATGCCCAAAAGTGGGCGTCCTACATGGGCATGGAGCATTTATTTTTACCCATTTTTTTAATGTATATTTTACCTTATCGGACAGCAATAAATTCTGGTTAAAAATCGTAATGCAATTCCATTAGTAAGTAGAGAGAATCATTCCTCTAGTCTACGTGTTATCGCAACTTTGGTCGGCATTTTGGGTTGTTCTAATTGAAAAAAAATTTTTTTACAATACCAGTGAAATTTGCAGAGAGCAGATGGGTAGCGGCGGAAAAAGTATACAACTCAAAATGTGCCGGAGATAACAAAGAATCACGATAGACATCCATGCTGCCCCAACGCATTGTTCTCGCAGAGGATCCCAGCGCTCTATTTTATAGAACTGCAATTCGTGGTTCGTTATGGCAATTTGATGTACATTGCAAAGTCAATTAACTCACAAAGTAACAAGTAGAAAATCTCGGCAACCCAGTGTTACTTATTGCGTAACACTGTCGTGAAGATATATTCCGGGGCTCCTAGGGCGATACTAAAACTCGCCTAGGTAGATTGCGAAAATGACTATTGCAGAAATAGAGTCGGAAGATCTATTAAATACAATCCATGATACAATATTGTTTGTTGTCCAGCCGTAAAACTGTGAACACTCGTTTTCACGAGAACCAGTGAAGTAATAAGTTTCATTATTGACCGCCCGCCTAACCACGACCACTTTGTATTGGAGTGGAAAGGATGCATGTCAAGCTTACGATCTATTGATAAAATCTTTTGGAACACTTGGAGAGTATCTGCTTGCTGCAAGATAAGACTATTCATTATTTTAAAACATCGCAGGGTAGCTGCGCCGACCTGATCCATAGATGGATGCGGAGAGATGCAGACTATGTGCCACATTACTGCCCATTGTCCGGTATGGTCAATAAGAGGAGGCATTCGGATGATTCACGAAGCCGACAAGAAAGTGACCGACCGACATCCCTTTCATATTTTAACCCGCTGTACCATACGCAAAAAAAAAAAAAAATGATTTTGAACCGGAAAGAAACACGAAATATATTTTACTAAGTTACATTACATAGTGCAACTGCTAATAGCATTTTCTTTCAGACCACCTTACGGTGGAACGTAGCTGAAGGAAATGGGAAGGCGTGTAGCCGGTGCTGGGATGTGAAATGTTAAAATCATTGCATTAGATAACAAGTATGTAAAGACGTCACAACTTGCTCTAATGGCTGTGACACTATGTGCAAGTAGAGGGGGAGGAGAGTGCTTTAGGTGAGCGTGTTATGAGAGTTGTGTGAACCGTGTCCGTTTCTCAGTTCAACAATATTCTGTGGCTCCAATAATATTACAGCACTTGCATTTTAGTCATAGGAACTGCGTATATAAGCGAATCGAAACCGGGTAGTACGACGACGCTCGTGTTTTAAATGTCAAAATTAATTAATTGTCAAATTGTGACATTTTAGAACCGTGACTCGTGGCATCGTACCTACTACTCATGCAGGATGACCGATCTCCAATGCTTAGAGTATGTGTGTTGTTACTTTGAATGATGGGATACGCAATAGTATAATAGGATTTGTGGACCGAAAAAGGTAGTTGAGACCAGATTTCAGAAAATAATATTGTTCGTTCCTTGGTTTGAACAAATGGAGAGGATGAAGGAATAAAAGATAGACGGAAGAAATATATCGAGTTAATGTTGTGTGGTATGGCCGGTAAGGGGCATCGATCAATTAGTGTACGTAGGTACATGCATTAGCTGAAGGCTGAAAATGTACCCGAAATTATGTGCTCGAAGAAGAAGAAGAAGAAAAAATACATTTATTTATTTTAGAAAATACTATTTTTGAGAAAAAATACAAACAATTATTTATTTTGCAGCGACTAATAAATGTTGATAAAGCGAAAGAGGACCGCACAAGTCGCAAATCGCGGTCTCTTCCTACCCCTCTGGGATAAAGGCGTGAGTTTGTGTACGCATGTGACGCTTTGAGTGGCTAAGTTAACTGTTTTATGAGCAAACGAGGTAGGTTAAGGACACGGTTCAATGTCGGGTCAATATTGCTTCCAATTTCATTGCTTCAATCCAATCACATTGAGATGTCAGGCGATACAACACGGTGTAATTTCTGTTCAATATAGCATTCAATTTTATTGCTTCAAGGGCATTGAATAAATACAGTTTGTTAACTTCTAGAATATACCTCAGCGTCTATCGGATAGAATCAGATATATTCGTTTAATAGAAATATTGGCATTAGTATGACATTTAATTTTGAAATAACTTTTCAAAATAGTGACGAAAAGTTTTATACAGAGCAGGAAGTAGTATTACACTCGTGTGCTTTCGGCGAAAACCGAAGCCCACTCTAGAGCCCGAGGTATATTTTAAAAGCTAATAGACTATACCATATCAATGCTATCGCGCAATATCATTGAAGGCTACGATTCGACGAATGTTTTCAATGCGATTGACGCATAAATGACTACTTTATAAGTGAAGTCGTTTAATGTTCAATGCTTTTCAATGGAATTGTTTTAATTAGTTTGAACCGTGTAAATGGATAAGGTCGTTCAGTTTTCAATCAACAATGCTTTTCAATTGCATTGTTTCAATATGATTGAAGCGTGTAATATCGCCTTTAGCTGGGCGGTGTCGATGCCGCGGCGAATCTCTTTCGCGGAACAAATTCATCTTTACGACGTTTCGGTAAAGGCGGCGGCAGTTCTGTCGGACGGTCCACGAGCTTCTCCCGGCGGGCGAAACGTGGTTCGCTGTATTCCACTCTAGCTTTAATGCGACAAAGAATACAATGGCGGGCTATGTTTTTGAGCATGTACGTTATTTTATGACCACCCATAGGCCGAACGGATTGACCGATTTTGACATACGTATCAATGAAATGGGTAACAAACGAGCCAATATATATAAACGACATAGAAAACATAATAATATCTAATGTATGAAAATCTCGTGTGAAAAAAACCAATTTTTCTGCATTTTTTTGTGTATATTTGGTAGGTCTCAGAATAGGTCGTAGTTAATATGGCAAAACAACGTTTGCCTGGGCAGCCAGTAATGCCACCTGTAATGATAATGCCGCCGATATACTTCCCACTGTAGGGCACAGGCCTACAACGCATGCCCATGGCGAATAAACCCATGGATCAAAAGTATAAACCGATGCACCCGCACAAAAAATATTTGGTCACTCACAGCATTATTTATTAAAATACAAGCTGTCCCAGTGAACTTCGTACCGCCACAGATTCTGTTTATATGATTCTTGTTACCATGGCAACGCAATAAATAAATGTCTTAGAGTTTGACTTGAAAAAAGGTAATGGTAACAATAAAATATAAATTCACGGGAACAGATAACCGCTATGTCATTGTATGTCCCCACTGCTGGGGCACGGGTCTCTCCCTGCATCGCATGAAGGTTAGGCCTTACTCCTCCACGGGGGCCAGCGAACTTCGTACCGCCTAACAGCCGATTCTTTTTTTTTTTCTATGCGTAGGATACATCTTCGTACTTCAAGGAATATTCTAAAAAAAGAATAAGCCAAAATCGGTTCAGCTGCTCTCGACATTTGCGCTTACCAACACATTCAGCGAATCATTTTTATATTATAGAAGTAGGCGAGTAGAATGATTTCTTTAAATAGTCAAGGCTGAAGGGAGAAGATGCAACCACTGAATAATACACCTGCCTCTCAGGAGTGTTTTAAATAAATCGTGTTTTTATAAATAACACTGTGTAGGTTGCAAAAAATATATTATTTGTATTATATAAAAAAGCAATCGCTGTTATAAGGCATTGTTTTAATACTTTTTGTCTTGGTAAATTTACAAAAGTGTATAAATGACTATAGTCATTTATATAATTACGCGAAGTTCTAAGTTTTTTAGAATCAGAACATTACAGAACAGAACAAACAGAAAAACATATTCGTGTTTTAAGATTCGATTCTGCCTAAATAGTGATGGTCAGAGTAATTGGTTAGGCGCTAAGGCAGCCGGTAGTTAGTCTACCGGCCATATTCTCGCCTAACTAAATGCTAGGCCAAGACCGGGTCGACTTTCGGTGGGCAGACCACCATCCCGGTGGGCCAACGACATTGTCAAAACGACTGGGAACCATTGGACAAGACTAGCAAAGAACAGGATGTGTTGGCATGAAAGACGCCTCTTCCCAACAGTGGGCTCAGTTTGAGGGCTGATAAGATAGATTTTAAAATCATACTTTAATGACAATATCTTTACTTTGCGGTCTTCACAATCGGGAGGTCGTAGGCTCAAATCCCGTTGTACCCATGAAGTACCCAGTACATTAATTTGTGAAATTACAGTTGCAATACCGCTCATTAACGGTGAACGATAATATCGTAGGCAAACTTACGTGTCTGAGGTGTTCAACTAAGTAGTGCTTGAAATTTCCACTCCGTGGTGCACTCTTTCTGAGACACGGCCTATGTGCCCTGCAATGGGACGTTTATAGGATACATCATAAAAATAATCTTTAACCTATGTGATGGTGGCTAAGCAGTAAACGAAAAACCACACAAGAAAAGACCAAATCTAAAACCTTAAAACCTTCCCGGCGGTTACTGTTGTGCAATCTAAAAACGTCGAGCTATTAGTTTCTTTACACATGTAACACGTCCATCCACAAGCTGAAATCATTTCTGCTCAATATTAGCACTTATGATGTACCCAATAGCTACCGTCGTTCACCCCCTACCTGCCATATAGACTCTAACCCAGCAGGGGCACTAGAACACGCTGCGGTCCTTGAGGCAGCAAATACACCCCAATGACTCTTCCTCCTATAGTTTTAAGTGCTATAGTCCGATGCGTAAAAGGCGTGGACTTCACAAAAGTCTGTTGAAAATGAAACAATACAGCTAGTCGGGGCACGCGGCCGTGTTAACACGTCAATCAGGGCTCAAAACGCGGGGCACAATGCCAACCTTTTCAAAGCTCCTCTCGTGAACTCCCGTTTCGACAAAAGGATCGTTAGAATAGCTTTTAGTTGCCCTACAGAAAATATAAACGAGTTTCCCATAAGAATCAATTAATTACAACTCCTCTAAGAGGAATTCCTTTAACAATTTATAATTATAACAACAGCAGAGAATAGGAATACTTGGCGGAGGCCTTCGCTCAGAATCGGGCAGCCGTTTGATAAAATATAAAAAAATATAATTTATTGTATCATCGTAAAATTTTGATTGTAGAATAATTAAACAAAAAAATTGTTCAGTTAATAATGAAATGAATGCGCATGGAATGTAAGGTTATTGACATAAAGCAGAAAATATAGATGTAACTGTATTTTCAATGGGCAAATAAACTCAATTTATTTTTAGTTCCTTTTTTTTTAATAATTCATAATTATTATTAACAATATTAAAAACACTTAAATTATGCAAAATGAGAGCAATCCATTTGCTTCGTGAAAGAAGGAGAAACCATCAAGCACACTTTGACTTTTGTAATGTTATATCTTAAAAAACCTATTTAGAGGCTAAAAATTCCACCCATGCCGGGACTCGAACCCGCGACCTCTGGCTATCCGTGCCAGCGCTCTTCCTACTGAGCTAATGGGCGACTCACCGGCATCAGTGAAATTTCGTGAAACATCTGGCTGAAGTAATTTGCATCACTTGCAGCCCCGAGTACCTACTTTGCAGTTAGGTTTTTACATCGGAATGATATCGCTGTACCCACATGATTTTATTCATTTTAATGCACTAACCCGTGCTAAGGACAATTTTAAAAAACCTATTTAGAGGCTAAAAATTTCACCCATGCCGGGACTGTTATATAATAATAATAATTATCTTTATTTCTTTCAAAATTCTTACAAGATGTTTACATTTTAGGCGTATTACTTACAATATTTGAGGCAAAGCTGCATAATATTATTATATCTGTGTATATCTGTTATATCTGTGCGGGAATGTTATATCTTTTAAAAACCTATTTAGAGGCTAAAAATTTCACCCATGCCGGGATTCGAACCCGCAACCTCTGGCTATCCGTGCCAGCGCTCTACCAATTGAGCCAATGGGCGACTCACCGGCATCAGTGAAATTTCGAACCTCTTTACACTATTCTCTGTATTACGTACAGGCAGCGACATCTGGCTTAAGCAAATTGCATCACTTACAGCCCCGACTACCTACTTTGCAGTTAGGTTTAACATCGGAACGATATCACTGTACCCACATGATTATACTATTTTTATTTTTAATGCACTAACCCGTGCTGAGGACCAATTTAAAAACCTATTTAGAGGCTAAAAAAATTGTAAATTTAAATTGTAAGTGATGCAATTTGCTTAAGCCAGATGTCGCTGCCTGTACGTAATACAGAGAATAGTGTAAAGAGGTTCGAAATTTCACTGATGCCGGTGAGTCGCCCATTGGCTCAATTGGTAGAGCGCTGGCACGGATAGCCAGAGGTTGCGGGTTCGAATCCCGGCATGGTTGAAATTTTTAGCCTCTAAATAGGTTTTTAAATTTGTTCCTTAGCACGGGTTAGTGCATTAAAAATAAAAATAGTATAAACAATAAAATAAATATTTAGGTGGGCCTCCCAAACAAACGTGATATTTTTGCCGTTTATTGATTGATATTAATAACAGCAATGGATGTACGTTTCAAATGTTCACTAAGATTTAGCTTTGGAACCGTAATAGGTAGTCACTTTTTTTTATTTGTGACGCTATTTACCTCCGTGTAGCCCTCAATCCCTAGTCTGTTAGCTTTTAGAATATACCTCTAGAGTAGGCTTCGGCTTTCGCCAATTTTCGCCGGTTTTCGTACTGATGATCTAGTTCTGATTTCGAAATTGTCATACTCTAAAAAAATGCATCCAGTGCGCTCCAATAACATTGTCTCAGCTAATTTATTTATCCCCTGCGCTGAAAACACTCGCATCACAACTCTCGACTTTCTCTATATGAAATAATTAATTCGAATCCCGGCATGGGTGAAATTTTTAGCCTCTAAATAGGTTTTTAAATAACATAACATAACATAACATTTACATACAGGCACATACATTGCTTCTGGCCCCACACTAGGATACCCTGTGTCGTGGGAACCAGAAACAACGACATCACAAACATGTAAACATCCAAGACCTGGGGGTTTTTTTTTGTTCCCAGCCGGGATTCGAACCCGGAACCTCTTGCATGGTAGGCAGACGCGCTACCGCTACGCCACAGAGGTCGTCGAAATATTTTATTGTTTTTAGTATTTGTTGTTATAGCGGCAACAGAAATACATAATTTAATCTGTCTAAAACTCTAAAAGGTTCATGTGATACAGTGACCTGTCGGTTGGACAGATGGAGATGGGTCTTAGCAATAGAGTCCCGTTTTACCCTTTGAGTACGGAACCCTAAAAGGCTAATTTTATCAACGTTACACTAGATTTCACCAGAGAGAATAATACCAATTAAAAAGGTGATTCTTAATAGAATAATTGTAACTGTGTTGCAATTGAAGTGGTTCTCATAAACAGAATTCGAGGAAAAGATTTCGTGACTGGTGACTTCATGATTAATTATTAAGATGTCTCATCATCGTTCCAGACATTGTTGATGCAGAAATTTTATGCGCTTCGTTTGTTATGGTTAAACTTGAGCTCTTTTTAACCGACTTCAAAAAAAGGAATAGGTTGTCAATTCGACGCGTATATTACTTTTTTTTTAAAACCTATTTAGAGGCTAAAAATTCCACCCATGCCGGGATTCGAACCCGCGACCTCTGGCTATCCGTGCCAGCGCTCTTTCCAACTGAGCTAATGGGCGACTCACCGGCATCAGTGAAATTTCGAACCTCTTTACACTATTCTCTGTATTACGTAGAGGCAGCGACATCTGGCTTCAAAGCTTCAAAATGGCGCAAAATATTTACCATTTTCTTCAATGATGAAAATGAAAAATAATAGCTAATAATGCCGCCTTCCCGCCTATTTTCTTCATTTCTTTTCGAAATATACGGCCTATTTAAAAAAAACAAAATTTCACTAAAGTACTCCTTTAGGCGTTTTATATAATCTGTGGTTAGGTTTTTTCCCCGTAAAATCTCTATCACAGACTATTCAATCAGCAATTTCATGTATGTTTTTAATTTGATTAAAATAATTAATTTCACGCTGTTCCTTTCTTTTAAAATACTATGTTACTTAAGAAGAGTTATTATTTTTTGGCCATTATTTCGATTGGCATCATAAAAGTAGGGGTTTTTTTTTAATTTAAGTCGGTTCGATTCCCAGACAAGGCAAGTAATTTTTAGAAAATCTTTGAATGCAGAATTACTAACTTTTAGAAATAACATAAAGTCTTCTTTCAGCAAAATACCCTATCTACGATATTTAAGGTACTTTCTCTTCATGGCCCATAACTTTGGGACGTCCTGTATACACTTATCTTATCGAAAAACACACTGTTTACCTCAGGTTAAAGACTAATTTAGTCACTCTAACTAAACAAGTTACTTTCCCCCTAGAGTAATAATGTATTATTTTTTTAATTATAGATTCCAGTGATATTTTATAAACACTATTTGACTGCATTGGATTTTTGTTCAAGTTATCAGTTGATTGCTCAACAGATAACTTGAACAAAAATGCAATGCAGTCCGAATGAGGCATGTACGAGTATTTTTTTATTTAATAGGTATTTGTTATTTTAAATAAGCTCAAGACCGAAAAATCTAATTGCGCGTCCCACGCTAACGAAACCCGAAATATACCCGTGCGAACTCAAAGTCAAATTATTTGTTGCATTATAATTAAATATTATGATATTATCAAAACATATTTTACATCTCCCATATTCGGTAAGTAGGTTCTTATTACCTCCAAATGGGGCTTGTAGGTGACTAATTAGCGATCTAGGGTAATGATGTAGCTAGTAAAGCCCTAGGGCGGTAAGTAATAAAAAAAAAACTTCTTTCTTTCAAAAAGTTCGCGTACAACCATCATACTGGCAATATCGTGCATCATAAATTCATAACCGTCATGTATTCAACCCAATGACCAAAGAGGTCGCTTTGCTATTCAGCCTTGTCTACGTGTGAGTATAATAGTCATCAATTTTAAATATCGAACGGCGAAGCTCAATTCCGTTCTTGAAAACGAAAATTAAAAAGTTCTTTCCGTGATTCTTTTTAAAGAAAAAAGGCGGGAATAGAAAACTTTTACTTTAAAATGTTTTATTCTTTTAATGCTGGTTTTTTTCTACTTACCGCAGAATCGAGATGTAAAGCAGAATAGTTAGCTCGGGTGTAAGCACCAATTGCACCCTCTAACTATAAATATCTCGGGCTGCAATTGATGCCCTCGGCTACTAATCTACTATTTGTTATTAATAATCTAAAAAATGGTAATCGATTTTCCAAAAAAACTATAGGTAAAGTAGCTTATTTAAGTATGAACCGTTTTCAGCACAAGTTCACAAATCAATTCGTAGATGGCGCTTACAGGCGTGGCCATAGAACAACCAGAATACGGCTGTCAAAATTAATCTGCGCTGAGCAAAATTTCACAGACGTGTCCCGGTTCTTGTATGGCCACGGCTGTAAGCGCCATCGATGAATTAATTAGTGAACTTTTGCTTAAACGGCTCATTGTAGGAGCATAAGTTTCGGGTCAGGTTGTCACGGTGCAAACCTCTTTACACCATTTTGTCTTTCATTCTGTCCTATCATATTAATATCGAAATTAATGAATGCCCATTCCAGATTTCTTTGGGTTTTACTTACTTCTTGACAGCATCGACATAAAATGTATTATCATAACTTTTAAAATTATCTTTAATTCTGCTTTTGGTCGAGGTTTTCTGTTTGTCGTTAATATAAAATCGTATTTAAGTCTAGAAGTATTGAAGTTCTTTACATTTTTATTAATTCCACATTAAGAACTCTTGCAAGATATCAGACTAAGTTTGGGGCTTTATTTGTAAATTTTTTCTCCGATATGATCTAGATTTTGAAATTGACACCTAGTTTGAATTTTAATGTTTATTAAGCCGCTGTTTCTGCGCTACTTTGAATAAAACCTTTTCATTTAATTTCAGATTCTAACTACGTGTATGCAGATTCTACTTACTCTTTACGGATAGGCTATATTCCCTTATCTTTTGGAATGAAATAACATTACTGTGCACAAACAACAAAATTCTGCTGATCAATTCAAACCACTTTTGCAAAATACCACAAATAATACAGAGACCCGTGCCCCAGCAGTGGGGACATACAAGGGTTGATACCATACCATAATACAGTAATGATCGAACCTGCCCTCTCTTATTCGCAACCCTCTGTCTAAAGGCGAGTGCACACTGTTCCGAATAGAAATACGCAATAAATTTTATAGGGGCTGGATAATACGTCCTGTGATAGACAAGGGCTAGCCACCAGCCAGTGTGGGATGAATAGTATTATTGTTGAGATGTGAACTTTGGGCTTAGTGTATGGTCACATGGTCGGTTTTGTCACAAGAAAGATATAACACTTTATTGAACATAAAAATGGAAATCACACAGATATTTCTTTACCTAAGAGTACAGACAGCGGCCTTATGACTAAAAGTGATCTCATCAGACAACCTTTGTATAGACTAATATATTGGGGAAGGAAATAGATACAATGTCATGTCTTGCTTTTATGTTAAACGTTTCCGGTTAGCTGTGGCAAAGCGTGAATTTTAGGAACGGTGTAACAGATGCTCATGTAGCAAGAGAGGGGCTTTTCTACCCATACCAACTTTACTATATTCGTATCTATAGTGTAACTTGCTTACGACTGCATTAAAATTTGTCGAACATCTAAATATTCTCGCAAATTTGGCTCTTATTATACTTTAAAATGGCGGAGGAACGCTGGTGCTTATTATACACTAGAATATTTATGCATGCGTAGAGTCAATTGGTAAGGAAAAAATGTACTTCTCTTTGATGAACGATAAACTAATTTTTATCTTAAAAAAATTACACATACTCTCACAGAGAGAGAGAAAGGAGTCACCCATCAATGGTTGTTTATTTTAACCTTAATCTAATTTTACATTTATTAAAATTTCTTCTAATTTAGTTCCTTGTCATGCAATCATTGTATTGCTTGGAATATTTTACCTTGCTATATTGCGTAGAGATTTGGCGCTGGATACCGGCATAACTCGGCAACAGAGCTTAAGCTACATAATTTTCTCGCGCCAAATCACTGGATAAGTAAGAAAACAGATAAATTTTATCACATTTATTCAGATGCAATTAGATAAATATCTGATCAGTAGGGTTATCACCCATACATTTATCAATGCATATATCTACCTATCTGAAAATGTTATGTCGCAATATGTTTTATAGTATTCCATGGATATAACTTTACCCATGGATAAACCTATTTCACCCGTGGATAGATATTCCTGTCAGATAGCGTTGGTTGGTGCAAGCCAATCTAAGTCGACTCGTGTAACTATTGTCACATGTAGATCCTTGTAAACTATTACTTTCGCGATTTCACGGTGATTTAAGTTAAATCCAAGTCCAAATATTGACAAGTTAAATTGAAAAGGGATCCCCTTTCAAATTCAAAAATGTTGCATTCAAAGTAGCACAGAAACTGCAATTTAATAAACGTTACAAGTTAAACTAGGTGTCTATTTCAAAACCTCTAAGATCACTTTGGAGAAAAAATGTACATAAAACTCCAAACGTAGAATTTTCGAAGTCCTTAACTAACAGAGTTTATATAAATTATTGTGAAACCTAGAAACTCTTATTGTACTGTTTTTGATTCAGAAATCATTGTTGGGAATGTCCATCATTGTCATTGTCTTTACCGGTTGTATAAGTTAGTATATTTTTGTGTATATTTATTGATACACATCAGTGAAGCGTCATCGTGCTGCAATGACGCGACTATTTCCTACAGACTCAGTCTAGAAAGCTCACTTCTCGGTAAATGATATACCCACCCAAGTATGTTCTCTGTGAAGTTTAGAGGGTGAGCGTTATTATTTCCAGCATCAGTGCAATGCAACGCACCAGGGTTTGCACAACTGTTCTGGGGAAAGTTAATGAATAATAGTTAATAAAAAGGGACCCGTTTAAAACGTGTTAAAAATCATGAAACCACAATGATGATTTTTGGCATAGTATTCTTTTATACATTTTATTATTCAAAATATGTCCGACAGTAGAATAAGTTCCGCCGTTGTAAATTAATAAATATATCTAACAACCGCGTTAAATATCTTACATACCTAACGGTAGGATCTGGCGATTATCGTTATCGTTTGATATTTAAGTTTTTTATGTACTCTCAAATTTATAGTGCACAATCAAGTACCCATGTATGTAATCTCAAAAATAGATGGTTTTCACTATAAAATAAAGCTATGCCTAGTCGCGCTTTATTATATATTTTAAAGTTAACACAATATGACTTGAAGTCTAAAGTAGCTATTCTAACGTCGATGAGCTCCTATCCGTAAAGTTTTTGAGCATACCCGTTGATTCAAAGATCATTGTAGTTGGAAACCTTATTTTAAATCACCAACGTCTAAAAAAATAAAACTGTATTTAATAAAACTGTATTTAAGTTCAAACCTACGACTTTCATTTCACGATTTGTCGTATCGTAATTTGGTTAAGTAAAATCAAGCGGAGTCGCTGAATTTAAAAATCGAATTCAAAGCTTATTTTTATTTTTCGATGGCAGTCAGTCAGTCTGTACGTCACTCACACTCGAAGTGTTTAGAAATATGTTCACGAAGTTAGACAGACGTTCAGGCAGGCCGTAAAATGCTATATTTTTTTTCATTACCGACCATTATACAACGGACAAAGTTTAGCAATTTACCATTTTCAAGCTCTCCTCGCCTGTCACATCAAACCCGAATCACATTTCACCGTTATTGAAAACCAAACTTCCAAGAAAAAAACACAAATGATTTTGTAAAACAAGAACTACACCACAGAAATAAAACATAACCTCAAAATTGTCAAAAAAACGCGCGAACATTAAATAGGTTCTATTAAAAAAAAATCACTTAACAAACAATACCAAACCACACAAAAATATTTATTGATGTACCGTAAAGTTGGTTCGCGATGAGCGTAGAGAACTTGTCGAGAGGGTTATACGCGCCCGCTTGCCGGCGCGGGCCTCGCGGACTGCGCTCTGCTCTCCAAATGCACCCCGAAGTAGCTACAAAGCTTAAGGCGTTTCGGGGCGCTAACTAGCGCTACTAATGGAAAAAAAATCTATTGTTTTATAATACGTTTTCATCTAAAAGTGAACACGAGAAATCTTAACAATTGTGATAACTATTTTTAGAACTTACAGTCTCGACTTCTCGAGTACATTAATAGATTAAAACATTAATCGATTTCCGCTAAAAACGGCCGTTTTTGGCGGAAAGTGATTAAAATCCTTGATCGTTGATTCTAGACTTGTCACAGTTCTTAAGATTTCTCATGTTGACTTTTGAAAAAAACTTATTATTATGATTTTTTTTATTCGTGACGCTAGTTAGCACCCCGAAACCCCTTAAAGTTCCTGGCGCCAGATAGACTGCCTCGTTGATCTAGCGGTATCACGTCTGATTGCCATGCTGGAGGTCCTGATTTCGATTCCTTCTGGAGGCCGTGTACAAATAGCTTCGTCAAAATACATCCTACACCCTGTAGGTAATTCCAAGTTTGTGACGTCCTTGCCTCCTTACTCAAGCGCGGCATATTCTAGTTTAGGACCATGACAAGAGATTGTGTTGCGTGGAAGTTAATATTTATTAATTAGACTTGTCTATACGCAAAGAAGTCCTTTGGTACCAACACTTTCGATCATTATAAAAAAATTGCAGCTTTGTCATAGAAATAATAGGACGCGCTTGCTCAGGATGGGGAACAGTCACAGATATAACATAACATAACATTTACATACTGGCACATACATCTGGCCGTACACTAGGATACCCTGTGTCGTAGGAACCAGAAACAACGACATTACAAACATTTATTTATTTATTTCATTATAAACTCCACCCTTACAGGTTTTCCACCTAATACAGCAGGTTAAATAAAAATAACACCACGAAAAAGAAGAATATAGACATTAACATAAACAAACAAACAATGCAAAATTAATCAAATTATTCAGGTACATAATCAATTCATAAAATTTCATCAAATATTAAAAATACACATCGATTCATAAAAAATCATTCCACATTAAAACAAATTAAAATCCAGCTGCCCAATAACACAGTACAAATTATTTAAATTAATTTCAATTTCATTTGTAAACATGTAAACATCCAAGACCTGGGATTTTTTTTTTCCAGCCGGGGATCAAACCCGGGACCTCTCGCAAGGTAGGCAGATGCGTTAACCGCTGCGCCACAGAGGTCGTCAAAAATAGATATATGATATTTAGATAATATCTAAATAAAAAATAACTAGTGAACCCATAAAAGTATCTGACCTTAAGAGTTAAGAGCAATTTCTTTAAACGATTTTAGAGGATGGCGGCGTCAATAACGTCAGTCTCTTTACAAAATTAAGGCTTTTATTTCACACCAGCACACAACAGCAAATACAATGACAATCAGAAATAGTTTCCTATTCACCTGAGGTTATAGCGTCTCTTTATAACCAAAGGTGCCACGAGCACGTCCTGCTGTCACAGACGTAGCGGAGAGAAGAACGATTGACCGAGTTACCGAGTGAATGATCGAATTGAATGAGTGAGCGGTCAATCGATGGAAATCCATCGTGCCCGTGAGTGAACGATAATTACAATGTTGCCACAACCACCCCCCTACGGAGAATGGTAAGTAGGATATACTATAAAGGTTACATTGCAAATGTTTACCTAGACTTATGTGGTAAGTATACTGGCTGTATATGGCAAACTTAATATTACAGAAAACATAGCAATACATATTATTTAGAATGGCATAAAAGGTATGTATGACTATAATGTAGCGAGCTTAATATTACCTTAAACACAGCAAAATCAGGCATACAGCCTTGCTTAGACACAGTAGGGAGTTAAACAACATGACATGTTTAACTTACTATAACATATCCTAACTTAATATATGCAAGCCTATTATTAAAGACCTCTTGTGGATACAAAAACAAAATTATTAAATATTGTTCCAAAATTATACAAACTTTGTTTTATTTACCTTTGAGTATTTACATAACTATACTCCTGCACAACATGTGTTACACCTTTGTGAAATGAAAAGAATACAAGATGCCTAATTACTGTATTTACCAATCTTTTATGTTTTTAAACCTAACCTGTCTCCCTGAACGGGTGCGTTTAATGAATGCAGGTAGGGTCGGTACAGGCGAATGGACCACAGGTAGAGGCGGCGCTACCTGGACCGGGGATGGGTCCATGGTAGGCTGCAAGAAAGGCGAGCCCACCTGGGTTGGTGGCACGAGTGACTGCTTGGCAGAAACCGGCTGCGGGGGAGGCTGGTCCCCATGACCTGACTGCGGGGTCCGTTCCAGGAACGCTGGCTTAACACGGTCTACGCTAACTACTGTTGTTTTACCTTTTAGACTGATAGTAATGGTTTTACCATCTCTGGAACGCCCTATAACCGAGTAGGGCCCTGTGTATGGAGGTTGCAGGGACCGGCGGATGGTGTCATCGCGTAAAAAGATGTGTGTCGCCGTGGCCAGTTCCTTAAAAACGAATGGCGTTTTTGTGGTATGATGTACAGCAGGTACCGGACGAATGGCAGCCATTTTCCGCCGTAGCTGTACGACGAAATCAGCTGGGTTGTCGACGGAGGTTGGGTTAGTTTGTTGAACTAGTAGCTCACCAGGGAGGCGGATGGGTTCGCCATACAGCATCTCAGCTGCAGTGGCTTTCAGGTCTTCCTTGACGGCTGCACGCATACCCAGCAGTACCAAAGGTAGGGCCTTGGTCCATGCGCCTTCGTGGCACATAAGGGACGCTTTAAGTTGTCGGTGCACGCGCTCTATCATGCCATTGGCACAAGGATGATATGAAGTGGTTCTTACCCGTTTGGTGTCAAACTGGACCATGAGGCGGCGGAATAGATCCGACTCAAACTGCGTACCTTGGTCTGTAGTTAGTGTCACGGGGACGCCGAACCGAGAGACCCATTCCCGGGTGAATGTTTCAGCAACCTCCTCTGCTGTGATGGAGCGCATGGGCCATGCTTCCGGCCATCTGGACGCTCTGTCTATGGCAGTGAGGAGGTAGCGGAACTCGTTGCTAACTGGTAGGGGACCTACAATGTCTATATGAACCTGCATGAAACGCCCAGATGGTTGGTTAAAGCTGCCCATCGGCGTTGAGATATGTCTCGACACTTTGCTGCGTTGACATGCTAGGCAAGACCGGGCCCATTCTCTACAGTCCTTCCTAACTGATGGCCATACGTACCGCTCGGTAACCAGCTTGGTTGTTGCCCTTGCGCCGGGGTGACTCAGGTTGTGCAACTTGTCGAACACCGCACGGCGAAACCAGGGAGTTAGGTACGGGCGAGCTTTTCCCGAGGATACGTCGCAAGTGACATAGACATTGGTTCCTGGAATATTTACCTTAGTCAAGCTCAGTCCAGAGGAACCAGTCAGTGTTGCGAGCTCGGTGTCAGTCTCCTGTGATTTTGCTAGGGCTTCGTAGTCCTGCTCGAGCGCGATGGCTTCTATACGTGACATCGTATCAGCTACCACATTGTCCTCACCTTTTATATACTTGATGTCCGTGGTAAATTGGCTGATAAAGGATAGCTGGTTAAGCTGTGGAGGGGGTAGCTTTTCTCGCCGCTGGACGAAAGCGTACAGCAGCGGTTTGTGGTCAGTGAAAATCGTGGCATGCTGGACCTGCAGTATATGCCGGAAATGTTGCACGCTCTCGTAAACGGCGAGCAGCTCCCGGTAGTAGGCCGGCCACTCAATTTGCTTCGGTGTAAGCTTCTTGCTGAAGAAAGCTAGAGGGACGTACTGACCGTTAACCAACTGTTGTAGACAAGCACCAATGTGGATGCTCGACGCGTCAGTGAAAAGACCGAGCGGAGCGTCAAGCACGGGGTGCTGCAGCAAGGTAGCTTGAGCTAGGCTCTCCTTGCAGGCCGCAAAACTCTGAAGGAGGTCAGGTGTCCATATGAATGGCTTCGCACCTTTCCCTTGGAGCTCCGTGAGTGCGTTAATCAATGGTGCTTGATTCTTAGCAGCGTGAGGGATAAAACGACGGTAAAAGTTCATCATTCCCAGAAATCGACGCATGCCTTGAACAGTTTTGGGAGGGGCATAATCTACAAGGGCTTTTATGCGGTCTGGGGGAGGACGAGTACCTTCTGCGGTGATATGAAAACCTAAGAATAATACCTCACTAGCTCCTAAGATGCACTTAGCTGGATTTACTACGACCCCATAATCCTGCAAACGTTGAAAAAGAATTCGGAGATGCTCTATGTGTTGACTTTTGTCCTTTGAATAGACTAAAATGTCATCGACATAAGGAAAACAGAATTGCAGTCCCCGAGTAACCTCATCAATAAATCTCTGGAACGTCTGGCCGGCATTGCGCAGACCAAATGTCATAAAAGGAAATTCAAAAAGCCCAAAGGGGGTTGTGATAGCTGTTTTGGGAATATCAGGGTCGCTCACAGGGATTTGATGATAGGCTTTAACTAAATCTATCGTGCTGAATATCGTGGCTCCGGCTAAATTGTGAGAAAAATCATTAATGTGCCGTACCGGATAGCAGTCAGGGATGGTCCTGGCATTCAGGGCGCGGTAATCGCCGCATGGACGCCAGGCGTCTTCCTTCTTAGGGGCCATATGCAATGGAGAGGACCATGAACTCTTGGAGAGCCTCGCTGTCCCGGAACTCACCATGTCCTCGAACTCCTTCTTGGCCTCAGTAAGTTTCTGAGGAGCCAGGCGGCGGGGACGGCAGGAGACGGGTGGGCCGCTAGTAGTATTAATGTGGTGTACAGTCTCATGTTTGATCACTCTTGGGAGGCCGTGCGGGCGAGTTATATCGGGGAACTCGGCTAGCAATTGTGTGAAACTCGAGTTTCCGGAGATTATGGACTTAATACTGGCCTGGTCAGTTGTAGCGCTGGTAGCAGGCGAGGAGAGTCCAGTAGAAGCGTCCACTAACCTCTTGGTACGGCAGTCCGGCAGAAGATGGTAATGAGCCAAGAAATCTGAGCCAATTATGGCAATGTCAACATCCGCTATGACAAACTGCCACACAAACTCGCGTCGAAGACCTAAATTGAGATGTAGGGAAACCAAACCATATGTTCTAATGCTGCTGCCATTCGCAGCTGTTAGGCCATAGTCCTGCGACTGCTTGCGACCTGGGAACCAGCTGCGAGGTGCGCAGCAGAGGTCCGATCCAGTATCAATGAGGTACCGACGTTTAGTGCGTTGTTCGGTAACGAAGATGCGGCGGCCAGCAGGAAGACAGTCAGTAGCCGCCACTACTGACTGCTCCGGGTGTTTTCCGTGAAACTGCAATTACCAGTGCACTTTGTGGCCTTTGTTCTAAAACGTTTGTGGTACCAACACCATCCATTTCGCGTTGGTGTAGCCCCTCTGGATCGGTTTGGAGTCGCTGATGGAGATCGGTTGCGCGACCTGCTTCTCTGCAGTGCTGCCACCTGGCGAGTCAGCTCACTTACCTGGCGGGCAAGGTCCTGAAGAGGGTCCGGAGCAGTGGTCGCGCAGATGACTCTGGTAGAGGGCGAAACCTCCGCGATTCGGTCTGCAAGCTCGGCCACCTTATCTAATGGTAGGTCTGCCTGAGCAGCCAGTATGGCCTGGATATGCTCCGGCAGGCGGCGGAGCCACAGCTGGCGTACAATGGAGTCGTCCCCTATGCTAGTCCCTGCCAAGGTCCGAAGGTGTCTGAGAAACTGGGTAGGCCTCCGGTCACCCAATTCCTCATCCCCTAACAATTGTGCTAATCTTTTTTCCTTAGATAATGAGAGCCTACTTATTAGCTCTGACTTTAAATGAGTGTACTTGTTCTCGGCCGGTGGGTTGTTCACTACCTCTTCTACCACGTCTATCACGGACTCGGTGAGGCTGGCCACAATGTGGTTATATTTAGTGTCCTCCGCTGTGATACCAGCTAAGGCGAAACATGCCTCTGCCTGACTAAACCACGAGGTTGGCTTTCCTGACCAAAATGGTGGTAGCTTACATGCCACCTTGGCAACCTGCGGTCCCTCATACCTATCCCGACCGTCCTGCACACTACTGTCAAGTGATTTCGTTACTGGCAACATTTTGATTGGTAAATACACTAACTAAATAACCTAAAAATAGGATAATCTAAGTATAAAGTTAGCGAAATACAGTGAGGGTTACCCCGCGTCCGTTGTAAACGAGGTTCACGATGTCCCGTGGCAGCCGGCCATCGATCCGGGCGCGCGTGGCCGGATGGCAGGCAGGACGCGTCGCACGTCGCAGCAACGGGTGCCGGGTGCGCGTAGGCGGAGGATCAGTCGTCGACGGCGCCACTCAGCGCGGCGCGGCGTGAGGTGTAGGTGCAGGTGATGCCAGTGCTGCCGGCGCGGCACAAACGGCGCCGGCGCGGCAAGTGCTGGCACGAGCGGCACGTGCGGCGGCGCCGGTGCGGCGGACGCGGTCTTAAGCAGCGTGGCACAAGGGCGCGCGCAACGTCGGCGCAGGCACGAGCAGCGCAAGCGGTGCGAGCGTCGCCGATGCGGCGGGCGCGGCGGGCACAAGCGGCGTGGCTCAGAGGGCGCGCGCCGCGTCGGCGCGGCAGGCACTCAGCGTGGGCTTAGCAGGGCGGGCAGCACGAAAGGTCGGGCGCGGCAGGCGCGTGGCAGCGCGGTGGCGCGAGGCGGCGGCCGCGTGGCAGCGCGGTGGAGCAGGCGCCGCGTGGCAGCGCGGGCGCCGCGTGGCAGCGCGGTGGCGCGGGGCGGCGGCTGCGTGGCAGCGCGGTGGAGCGGGCGCCGTGTGGCAGCGCGGTGGCGCGGGCGCCGTGTGGCAGCGCGGTGGCGCGTGGCGGCGGCTGCCGTGGGCGGCGCGGTGCGGCGGCCGCGTGGCGGCGCGATGGAGCGAACGCTTGGCGGCGCAGGGCGGCGCCCGCGTGGCGGCGCAGTGCGGCGGCCGCGTGGCGGCGCGCTGAAGTAAGCGCCTAGCGGCGCAGGGCGGCGCGGCGTGGCAGCGGAGCAGCAGCGGGGCAGGGCCGATTAGCCCCATTTTCTGTTGAGCGTCATCGTATGAACGCGGTGCGACGGAGCGGCGGCGTAACAAAAACCTCGCGTGACAGTGTTCTGTCAGGGGTCACCACTTTAGAGGATGGCGGCGTCAATAACGTCAGTCTCTTTACAAAATTAAGGCTTTTATTTCACACCAGCACACAACAGCAAATACAATGACAATCAGAAATAGTTTCCTATTCACCTGAGGTTATAGCGTCTCTTTATAACCAAAGGTGCCACGAGCACGTCCTGCTGTCACAGACGTAGCGGAGAGAAGAACGATTGACCGAGTTACCGAGTGAATGATTGAATTGAATGAGTGAGCGGTCAATCGATGGAAATCCATCGTGCCCGTGAGTGAACGATAATTACAATGTTGCCACACGATTTATACTTTAGATATACAACTAGTTCAATTTATGACGTTTACTAAGTCGCAGTTTGTGTGCTACTTTAAAAAGAAATATTTTAATTTAGAATTTTGTTATTCAGCATATAATGAAATGGATATAATGAAAAGGTTTCATTCAAAGTAGCGCACAAACTGCGGCTTAGTTAACGTTACAATTGAAACTGGGTGCCCATTTCAAAATCTAGATCATTTTGCATGACGAGCCGAGTAAGCAAAATTTAATGTATTTAAGATATGTTTATCAGGAATAATAGGTACTCACGATCACGACGTTTAACTAACTTAACTAGATGAGAATATTACTAGATGTAAGTACTTCTATAAATAAAAATGATTTAATTCATCTCTTTCTACTTATTTTTCAGCCTAATGCTTAAGCAAACAAACATAAGCAAACATTAACTATACACGTTTATAGAAAGTCAGCTTCAATGCAAATCACGCCATATTTGGATCTATACAGTTATAGAAAAGGTAAATACGCCTCCTACGAGGGGAACTGCATTCAAAATAAAACTAAATCAAAAACTAAATACAAAAGAACGACGCTATGTAAAAGCAAACTGCTGCTCTTGCAAATAATAAATAGGTACATATTCCTCTGAAAGACACTATATCAACCCTAGTATGTCCCCATTGCTGGAGCACGGGTCTTTTTCTACATCGCAGGAAGTTTAGGCCATACTCCACCAGGGGGGCCAAGTCTGGGTTGATGTAGGATTGTAAGACAGCGGCGGGCCTTACTGTCACAAGTTATCAAGCCGCCCATAATGACGACTGCCATTACATGACAGCCGGCGCCAACGGCTTAACGTGCCCTGCGAAGCACGGTAGCGCTCGGAAAAATGTCACTAGCTGTATTAACTAATATTTTTTTTGTTGTGATTTTAGTGTTTAATATGAATGCATTTTTTTTCATATTCACGTTAAGTTCCGGACTTAATATAAGGCCCAACTCATACAAACCAACTTTTTATTAGTTTTCGTTATACTTAACACCAAGTTTGATACCTATATGTATTATAACTACACAGGAAAAAAGGTGGTCCAGTCATTGGCCCCGTTTAGCAGGCCAAGTAAAACTATTTGTTATTCCTGTATCGACTCTGATATGGCAATAAATCCGATCTATTTTTCTTGGACAAAACACGTTACGACTTGATTTGGTTATATAGGTACGAGTATCCCAAGCTTTACCGAGCCACACTGTAACATTTTGAGAAACATACGTTGTGAAATTCGCGCGTAAATTGACTTCTTTCAACTCCTCCTATCGCTTTTGTGTAATGTAACTGAAAACATGTTTTTTTGTCCGTACCTAGTGTAAAGTTGACAAATTAGAGATAGGACATCCTTCCCGATCACAGTCGGTACAGAGTGGTCGTTCTGTAGCATGTGTGTTTGTTTGATTTCGATACGTCCGTGCTGGGCATTACACGGTAGTCGGTAATGGTAAACAAATGTCGCGAGCTATTTTTTGGGGTTCGCAGTTCTACGTGAGTCCCTAGCGAAGTCTTTATTGTAAATAAGGACTTCGCTAGTTCGCTAGTCGCTTACTTAGTGTAAATTTATTTATGTCTTAATTTATAAGACTTTCTCACATTATATGTGAGAAAGTCCTATAAATCATTATAAGTCCTTGAAATAGGTACATGGGAAATACTGACTGTAGCCATGGCTATATCCCACTTCATTGCCTAACGCGCAAGTTTCTTGTGACGGTGCAAACCTCTTCACACCATTTTTATTTCTTTTTCTATCTATCATTTTCAAATATTTAAATTACGTCACACATTCTTCGATTTCCCTCATTTTTCATCATTACTACTTTACCCTTTGACCACAGATCTGACTATTTTACCTGCTTCTCCGTTTATCAGTTTTTATCCAGTTTTCTGTTTTATTAAAATATTATACTACTAATCTACAAATAAAACCACACCTGAAGTCGTTCCAGAGTTTATTATTATTTGTAAAGATATCCAACGTTCCAAACTAACTCACATTGATTTCCTTGACTTGTCTTATTCATGCCTATACCTATCCATTTCGTTACAGTTACTGGACAAAGTGTGAATGTAAATAAGTGGTATCACATAGGAAAACTGCAAATATTTAGCAATCGTTATCAACCATTGTATCTCTCTCTTCTCTTCATTGTTCATTGTCTTCATTGTATCGGTCTCTTCCTGCATCGCAGGAAGGTTAGGCCATACTCCACCACGGGGGCGAAGTCCGGGTTGGTGGAGGATTGTAAGACAGTGGCGGGCCTTACTGTCAGAAGTTATCAAGCCGCCCATATTCTGACATGATATTTAGCAAAAATTCTTCGTATTTAAAATATACATGGCCGTTTTAAGTGAAATTTTAGAATTGGTGCAAGTTCATTTCAATTACATATCGCATTCCAAGTTAGGGGCCTATTGTAAACTCGCTCAGTGAGCACGTATTTAGGCGTTACCTTTAGGTTAGGGGGATGGTAAAAATATGTTATTAATAGCTGCTAACAGCGCAATGTAGAGTCAAGGTTCTTAATTTAAATTATGTTTGATGATAGATTTGTGTAAACATGGGATGTTTTTCTAGCAGGTACTGATTAAATAACATTTATCCCCCGTCCAAGATGGTTGACATGGCTGATAATAGAATTGAGAACTTTTAACTAAAAGTTTCGTAGGCACTACACATTATTTATTAACTTACTAGATTACAGTAAGCTAATCTGGGTTCAAGTGAATAATGAATTGAGATTTATACAGCTGTCTAGTTCCATGGTTCCCTTAGCGCTTAGGGGTGCTACCTAGCGCCACCAATGGAATAAAAATCATAACTTATTTTATAATACGTTTTTTTTAAACAGTAAACTAGAGAAATCCTAATATATCGTCGGTATAAAGGTAAAACTCATTAACTGCTTTTCCATTTTTTTAATTAATAAACTGATAATTATTTTTGCCCAAAAATAACACTACCTATCTAGTTTACTCATAAAAAAAAATAACGATGGGTGAGCGTTTTTAATTCTGTACTAAATATTATATGTAGTATCTCAAATTCACATTAGCGCAGTTTCTACGATTAGGCTCATTTGCAGTTACTGAATTTTATCTTTATACCGACGATATGTGGTAACAATATTTAAACTAGTATTTCGTATAAGTATCCTAGGACTTTAATCGATTTCCGCTAAAAGTGGCCATTTTTGAGTTTGATTCTTGAAGTCCTAGATTGTTGATCTTAGGTTCTAGACTAAAAATAGTTCTAATAGTAAAATAGTAGGTAAAAATAGTCATCACAGTCGTTAAGATTTCTCATGTTCACTTTTGATAAAAACGTATTATAAAACAAATTATGATTTTTATTTCATTGCTGGCTCTAGTTAGCGCCCCAAAGCGTCTTAAATGGTAACTGCAGAAATGTATAACTTTACTTAATATATAATGACAACTACCACACAACCGAATCACTTGTTCTGGTCCAAAATTAGGAAACCCTATTTTTCTCTGTGCCTGTGCAGGCAAGGACATCGATATCAACCCTTGTATGTCCCCACTGCTGGGGCACGGGTCTCTTTCTGCATTGCAGGAAGGTTAGGCCTTACTCCACCACGGGGACCAAGTCCGGGTTGGTGGAGGATTGTAAGACAGTGGCGGGCTTTACTGTCAGAAGTTATCAAGCCGCCCATAAGGCCTCTGACGTAGCTTAACGACTGCTATTACATGATAACCGGCATCAAGCACGGAAGCACGGAAACTCTTGGAAAAAATGCCACTAGCGGTAGTAACGGACGGTCACCCATCCTGCACCTGACCGCGCCTGGTGACTGATTCCAATCACTCGGTTCGACTAGGCCACGAGCGGCAATGACATCACAAACCGACAAATACACCCAAATAGAGTCTGGGCATATTTGCATGTTTGTGATCCTTCTTGCGCTCTTCGTTAATAAATATGCTAAGCGGCAAGTATTGACTGCATTAGATATTTTTTTCTCCTTCTATTTGCTCGTAGATTCATGACTATGAGACGTGAATATGAGACAGCTTTTAACGCCAACGCTCTTCATATTCATCCGCAGATATTTTGTAACGTAAAAAAAAATATGCCCATAAATATTTCCACTGAAACTAATGGATTTTCCATGAATCCATTAATTTCTTCCTTAATGGTGCGCCATCTATGCACCAATTATGGAACTAGTAGACTAAGGTAGTGAAAAGTGAACGTCTCTACACAGAGCTATAGTGCTTACGTAGTCTTTTACTCTTTGTATAGAGGTCGCTGTATCAAAACTTTCAACAAAACACAATATAACATTGATTGCAACAGATTTTTATTACTATTTATATAAATAACATAAAATCGACTAAGCTACACAGTACTCCGATGAACCCTTTACTACTTAACCATTGAATCTATTTAAGTACTTAGTCTGAATGTAAACAAAATACTGTCGTGATTTTAGACTACGACGAAACGCTTCACATGGATTTTTTTTTTTAATCAATCATCAAAACCCTCGTAGACCGTGCTACGGAAGTGCTACGAAAATTACTACGCGGGCAAAATTTTTAAAAGTGAAAGCGTTATTGTGTCTCATTCTGACTGGCACATAATGAACTTCATAGCATCAGTAAAGAGAAGGATATTCTCAAAATACTACCTATTGCCTTATTTATACTAACTCAATTCCGCGTGTTTGTCTCACTTTCCATTTCACTTTTAACCCGATTACAAACTTTAAAATAAATATCATAACACTAACCTTATCATACAAAAAGAAAACAAAGCCGAGTGTTATGTTTACAATGACATAGCGGGTGTTATTTTTAGTGCGCAGAGTCGGGGACCGATAGCCGCATGCGTGGACCGCTAGGGGAGTCCGCGCCGCGTCGCCGGCAGCCCCGTGCTGCCAGTCAGCGCGACGCAAGCCGCCAGCGCGGCCGCCGGCCGCCGCACCGACCACACGCCTTCCGACACCCGAGTGCAACATAACCTGTACTACCCATGTTAAAAAAAAACCCCGAAAAATAATAGTGTATAGTGCATCAACATGAGACGCAACGTGAAGATTCTGTTCTTCGTCGGGGCGCTATGGATGTTCTTCCTCGTCTACTACATGCAGTCTGACGCTGCGCCGTCGACGAAGGTAAGTTTGTGTTTTTGCGGTTTGAATTGTGAGTTTAATTAGTTGCCGATGCAAGGAACAGAGCTGGATGGGTGCCAAGTGTTTTGTTTAGTCACTATCGCGGGTGATCAGCTGTTGGCGCGACACGGACGCCCCCAGGCCTGCACAGAGCACAGATAGGCCATTTCCGACGGCAGTATCACTGAAAACTGAGTCTTATGTACACTCCATTAAGAAATATTAGTGGTTTGATTTACTCATTTATATAAAGAACCTACGGTAAATATTATATGGATATAAACCTACATAATTATGTTACTAGTTTTAGTAATTTGCCAACAAAATAATAGACACATTATTTTTTTCTCTGAAATCTGCTACTTGTAGAACTAACATTAACCCGGGCGAAATACAAAGCCGTCTTTCCTTCAATCGAATCCTATTATTGAATAAGCTTTAGAGATTTTATTCAATAGATTTACGGTAAGTGAACTTAGCCAAGATTTGGTTCTCTTTCACTCTTGCAACCCATTAGCGAAAATCGCCATAAATAGCAATTTTAATGCTGAATTATAATAAATGTTATGGTTCCTTTATTGCTCTTTTATGGTAAGTTGTCTACATTTTGAGTTTCAAAAGGATTTGCTTTTACTATTAACTGAGAATTAGCAAAATTGTAAAAATTGTCACATAAATTGACTTTTTTTAAATTTGTCAGTTTATTGTTATTTACAGACATTATATTTTGTATGTTGTAGATAGATAAGGTAATTTTGTTGTACTACATAAATAATAAAATTAAACAGATATTTCTTTACATATATCAATTTCTTATTTTCTTATAGATAATAATAAATTATTATCTCATTCTTCAAGATACTGTAAGTCAAGATCCTGTAGCTACTTATAATATAATAACCTACTATTTATCTGCATTACCGTAACATTGGAAAATCGTCGAAGAATTGAAAAAATACAGTTTTTTTACTTCTATTCTAAAGACACCTAAATTGCTCTAAGCGATTAAGAGAACGATAATCAGTGGAACAGCTGAAATAACAAGCTTGCACGTGCAATTTACTCTTTTCAGACTCGTCTGCAATTTATGTGTATCTTCTATAATATAAAAATGAATCCCTGAATGTGTTGGTAAGCGCAAATCTCGAGAGCAGCTGAACCGATTTCGCTAATTATTTTTTTTAAATATACCTTGAAGTACGAGGATGGTTCTTACGGAGAGAAAAATAGAAAAAATTTAAATAATCGACTGTTAGGCGGTACGAAGTTCGCTGGGTCAGCTAGTTAATTATATTTGTTTAGCAACATCCTCTGAGCTTAGACTCAATTAACCTGACAATAGAGCGGTTGCAGGTTAGCTAGGTTAATAGACCTAGACCAAGTGGACAGTCACTGTTGCGACTTTATTCAACCTTATCTATCTATATCGAAGATTACTCATTAGAACATGGACCTTTAGGCCCTCTACGGTATTTCATACGTACATCGTTTATCAATAAATTAATATAAGCACGACAATAGGTGTTATTTATTTATATCTATGTGGAAGTCTGCTTGGAAGTATTATAACCCGCGGAAATTTTGTCGGCATCTCTCGCGAAGAAAGTGGAATCGCGCGAGGCACCGAGTTTACTTGCACTGGTTATGGAACACCAGTTACCATTGGAATGCGTAGGTTACCAGATTACCAATAGTGTTAATGAAACAACCATTACTTAACACTCTGATATAACCTGAACTAATATACATTTAAGAGAACAAGTACTTTTATCCGGAGGCCGCTAGTTTGTTTATACAAATGGTCTCTGCGTCTGCGTTTATTTCCGTGTTTGTAATGTCCTTGGGTAATTACCATAGCATGAGGTGTTCTAGTCTGAGACCAGGAAAAGTGATTGTGTCAAGTTGAAGTTAATAAAAATGAGGGGCTGGGCTTCTGTAAGATCAATTAAGAGGGCAACGACTACGGACTCCACGTCAACAGAAGCAACACAAAGTTAATATTTCCTGCAGAGTACCAACGAGTTAGGTGACCTCGACATTTTGCATAAATTTGTATGCCTAGGTTCATGGATCAGCTACTTTAAAGTTTGCGACCCTGAGGTTGTAAGATTATTCTAGATGACCCAATCAGCGAGAAAAGGCTTGAGAAGAGCCACAAACCACAAAACAATGGTCAAAGATCTAAGCGCACTGATTACTGTGCATAAGCGAATAGACTGATCTTCTCTAAAAGAAAAACGGAAAATTTTCCATTTTTCTATACGCGTCTGAAACTTGAACCATGAAAGCTCGCAACGTAGGATAGACGAATTGGAATTGCAGAAAGCTCCGCATATCCAGGACAGAGCACTATACAAGCGCGAATTTCTCAGTGAGCTCAACATAAAGACACTACTCTTCATCAGCTGCATCCTACGGTTCCTCAATAATCCGAGCTACACAGACAAGCCGGACTCAATATCAAGCAGCTTAGATAGCGGTGATAAATTAAAAACACGGCTATCCTCAAGACCGTCAGCCCTGAGAATACCACAGTGAAGTGCAATTGACAACATGTTTGTGTCTCTTCTTAAAGTCCGTGTAGATGCGTAACTGGTGAAATAAAATGCAAACTGACAAACAGTTTCCGTATTTACGCCGATCACTATACTTACTTGTAATAAAAAATGAAGCATATAATTATACTTTTACGCACCTTCCTCTATTCTTATTACCGGTTTGTCTAGTTTCTGCGTGAATAATGCTAAGAATACAATTATTTTATCGAGAGTGAGGACTGGCTGCGGAAAGAGCTACTTTAATAACAGGTAAAGTTTTATCTGGTGGGATTGAAATAATATTATGATCTCATCTTTGACGTTTCGCAATTCTTTACTCAAAAACACATTTATTCGCGTTACTTCCATTGCGTAGTTCCACTAGGTATATACGGCTGAGACATATATACAACGGTATTTCGATACTCATACATAGTTATATATTAAACGGGGCTCCGTTTGTATGACTATGTATGAGTATCTAAATACCGTTTGGACAATCCGGGTGTTAAACGGGTGTTGTGTGTCGACCAGCTGCGAAAAACTAAAAGTGACTAGCCACAATAATACCTATACTGTACTCGCCACTTTAGTGCCACCCGAGACCACGGCAACTGTAACGCTGCCGAAACGTTGGAAATTAAAGTAATTACATTTTACCTAATAAATAATCGCTTTTAGATCCGTTTAATATATACAACGTATTGTAGAAGTATCAAATGACACTCAAAAAAGTCAGTAAAAGACTAAAAATCAAAAAACAGTATTTCCTTTAACAGATCGTTAGCAAAAATTGTCTCCCAAATGTCTCAATCATGTAAATTGTGATTTTAAGACCCCCAACTGTAATCATATAGTATTTGTGCAATTTAGATCCAGCCTCTCTAGGTCGGTAATCCTAGGACACTTTTTGCAAAAAAGGTCTTCAAAATAAGATAATTAAGACGTTCCGTGTGTGGTTCACCACATGGAACCTCTTAGCTACTGAATTTATTATAACCTATGACAACTTCTTTATTCGATCAATTTTTATGTATCATTCGTCAAAACTTTACAATCTGTTTATATAAAATCTTTTAGGTTTAGGTATAAAATTAGTACACAATCGAGTAAATATAGAATCGGACAGACACACGACCCAAACACGTACACGAACCCGTGTTTTGAGCCTTCCCGCTGTCGGATAACAACGTAAAATCTAAAAACAATTGAAGTGATATCTATCTATCTATAATCAGCCTACATCAACCCACTGCTGGGCATGGGCCTTCTTTTTATTGCGCCATTCCTCACGGTCCTGTGCTAATCTGATCCATCTCTGACCCGCAACCCTCACGATGTCGTCTGACCATCGTGTCGGTGGTCTTCCTACCAACCTCCTCCCCTCGAAGTGATATGACAAAGTTTTATTAAAAGTAGCGCAGAGACGTTACAATTCAAACTAGGTGTTCATTTCAAAATGTAGATAATATTGGAGAAAAAATGGACAAAAAAACTCCAAAGTTAGTCGTTTCGAAGTCCTCAATTAACAGAGTTTACATAATTATTATAATACATAGAACTCATGCATTATACGGGCTTTAATTCCAGACATCATTGTCATCTAAATAATCCTTTATGTTATAGTAGCCCTTTTGGCACAAAGTTTACTTAACAGATTTTTTGAACCGCGTTTCAAGCAAGCTTAATAAATCTTCAAGGATTTTATTTACAATATCTTCAGAATCGATAATCAGACGACTTGCAATAGAAAGTGAAATTTCAATTCATATTTTATTTTCTTAACTTTTCGTTCAATCCTGAAACTTTATGAGGTCAATTTCGATAAAAACAAACTAAATTTCCTTCTCGAAGACTTTAAATACCCCAAGTTATTCAAGAATAACTTTTTTGGAGCTCTTATAAAGTCGTGTTTAAAAATATATCATACTTTTTACGAAAATCTGTAAAAAGTATGATATATTTTTCCCAATCCATTTTTTAATTAAAATCCCACTTTTGAGAATTTGTTTTAAGAAAGTTTAAAACGAATTCAACACGTTGGCCCCAAATATTAAAATTTTAGACAAGAGTTCATTCCGCCTCCTAGGGGCTCCAGTACTCAGCAAGGGAATAGAACCATACGTCAGAGACCAGGTGGCCAAGTTCGAGGAGACAACATTTCATTTGAGCAAAATCAAATCCCACATGGCGTATACCATCATACGATTTTGTTTATTTGTTATATTTGTCACACAAAATTCACATACATCCTAAGATGCACACCTGTCTGGAAATTTCAATCCTTAAGTACACCAATAGATGATCTAGTCCACTCAACCTTAACAAAAATTCAAAATTGACCGCTTAATGAGAAATCCTGGTGCCAGGCCACCTTGCCAATATGGTTTGGTGGGATTGGACCTTCCACTAAATCCCGCAGTGCAAAGACAGTGGGACGAGCCGCTCTGCAGGGCTGTTCAATCAAGACTGCTGGAGACAAGCAGCGGCCCTGCGGAGAGAGCTCGTCTACTAGCAACAGCAGCAAACGAGTCTGGACTGTGGCTGCAGGCCCTCCCATCAGCGAATGTAGGCACGCTGATGGATAATGTGACTTTTTCAGCCGCCGTCGGTCTGCGATTAGGCTGCAAATTTGTTCAGCCCCACCGCTGCCTTTGCGGAGACCGCGTCAATGAGTTAGGACACCATGGCCTGTCCTGCCAATGCAGCGTGGGCCGACTATCGCGTCCCTGAACGACATAATCCGGAGGGCTCTTTCCAGCGTCGCCGTGACGCCCATCTTTGAGCCTAACGGTATAGCACGGGACGATGGACCCGACGGTATGTCTCTGGTGCCGTGGCAGAGCGGGAGGCCGCTAGTGTGGGATGCGACCTGCGTGGACACACTGGTGTCTTCCCATGTCACCCACACCAGCAGGGCCGCGGGCGCGGCGGCGACTACGGCCGAAGGCCTCAAGCGGCGCAAATACTCTGTCCTTGGGGACGGTTACCTATTTGCGCCGTTTGGGGTCGAGACGATGGGTCCGTGGGGGCCCGAGGCGCGTAAACTTCAAAAAGACATAGCGAAGCGCCTCATCGACTCATCGGGCGACCCAAGAGCTAGTAGCTACCTCAGCCAGCGCATCAGCCTGGCCATTCAAAGAGGGAATGCTGCCTAAGTCATTCTCCCCTCTCCCCATCGGCAGCAGTGTAGACTTTTTTATTTCAACCTTTCTTTTTTTTTGTAAATATGTAAATCTTTTTAAGTATTAATGCTGTGTATAGTTATAGGAAAATTTATTATTTTATTTAGTTTTTGAAAAGTAATAACTCACTCTATATAATAAATATATGTACATATTCTAGAAAGTTTTATATAAAAAAAATCTTTTGCGCTTCGGCACCGAATTTACATTATTTTCGTGAAAAAGTCGCCATCCTACCGATGTGGAGATTTGTCTTTGTGACATAAATACTTGTAGTCCAAAATAACTGGGAATCTGTTACTACGCGAATCCGAGCAAATTCCAAAACGCTGCCCTAAGTTCGTTGCACTGCAGAACCACACGACGGCGACGTTTACTGCATCATAACAATTTAATATTTCAACGTACGTGAAAACAGACTGAGAGGGTGTTGAGAAAGAAAGAGAAGTGACGATGACTCAAGTTTCTACCTCAAAGAAGCCGACTGGGCGCGTGGCGATCGATAGAATTTTTTGGGGTTGTTTGTACCCCACATAAATACGATACACTGTTTTTGTTTACTCCTACTTACATTCACATCACAAACATTATAAGACTATTTAAACATCGCATTTCTGAGCGCAAACGTTGCCTCCGAGTGTTTTTACGCTAATCACCATGCATAACCCACTAGGATCGTCGGGTTAACTTTTGTAACCTTTGGTAGACGAAACCGAACATATTAGTGCATTTTAGTAGAAACACACATTCATGGTGTCACGTGACGTGTCTTTTTTCGTACCATTAGACTAGAGGGTTTGATACGAGTAGAGTAATGAAATCAGTAATGAAATCGCCGCATCTATTCATGGCGGCGTTTCATAAAACTAGTCGTAGTTTATTATGACAATTTCATGCAGATTGCGTTCCCAAGTTTTTCTACTTGTTAATCAATGGGTTAATAAAGATAATAGGTAACATACATTTATCGACTGAATGGGTTCCCCTCGACGGATATCGCAAAAGTGACCGACCCAAGCGGATGTGGCGGACGACCTCACGGCCTTTTTGCCAGGCTGGCAGGAGGTGGCCATAAACACGGAGGAGTGGAAAGTGGAGGCCTTTGCCCAGCTGTTGGACAGCTGAGGTGAGGTTACATAAAATAAAAGCTATTTTTTGGGATCATCGACTTTGCAATGACAATCAAATTGTGATGGAACCACGAATTGTTGTTTTATAAAACAGGTCCTACCGTTTCAGTGTGTACAGGCCTTAGCCCATTTTACCTCGGTATCTGCTACAGATTCTTTTACATCCGCTGTGTCTCAGTTTATCTCAATTCTTATCTGTGTTTGGATAGGTTTGATTTTTCCTCTCAAGACACTATTATAGGATGATGACATCCCTGAAGTTAGATAAGTCCAACTCTACGCAGTAGTTATATTATAAGTTAATTAACAAAATGCTGGAGGAAATGTAAAATACACATATTCTCATCCATAAGACATATGAGGAGGTAAAAAAATGGTACCACATACATTAGTAAAAATGTTCTTTCACTCTTACACTGCGATAACACGTAGTTTGAAAGAATGTTTCGGAAGAATATTCCAAAGATTTTTATACAAATAAAAATATTTTGTTCGCAACTGTTCATGCCAGCTATATGTACGTGCTATACGAGTATGTACCTTTATATATTTATTAGTCCATTGTTGATAGATAGAAATGTCACCTGGTAAATGTCAAATAAGATGTAGGTATCCCATGATTAAATCCGCATCATGAGATGTATGGGATACATAATTAACCGACTATAAAAAGACTGTTAGCATATGTGGCAACATTGTAATTATCGTTCACTCACGGGCACGATGGATTTCCATCGATTGACCGCTCACTCATTCAATTCAATCATTCACTCGGTAACTCGGTCAATCGTTCTTCTCTCCGCTACGTCTGTGACAGCAGGACGTGCTCGTGGGATTTTTGGTTATAAAGAGACGCTATAACCTCAGGTGAATAGGAAACTATTTCTGATTGTCATTGTATTTGCTGTTGTGTGCTGGTGTGAAATAAAAGCCTTAATTTTGTAAAGAGACTGACGTTATTGACGCCGCCATCCTCTAAAGTGGTGACCCCTGACAGAACACTGTCACGCGAGGTTTTTGTTACGCCGCCGCTCCGTCGCACCGCGTTCATACGATGACGCTCAACAGAAAATGGGGCTAATCGGCCCTGCCCCGCTGCTGCTCCGCTGCCACGCCGCGCCGCCCTGCGCCGCTAGGCGCTTACTTCAGCGCGCCGCCACGCGGCCGCCGCACTGCGCCGCCACGCGGGCGCCGCCCTGCGCCGCCAAGCGTTCGCTCCATCGCGCCGCCACGCGGCCGCCGCACCGCGCCGCCCACGGCAGCCGCCGCCACGCGCCACCGCGCTGCCACACGGCGCCCGCGCCACCGCGCTGCCACACGGCGCCCGCTCCGCCGCGCTGCCACGCGGCACCCGCGCTGCCACGCGGCGCCCGCTCCACCGCGCTGCCACGCAGCCGCCGCCCCGCGCCACCGCGCTGCCACGCGGCGCCCGCGCTGCCACGCGGCGCCTGCTCCACCGCGCTGCCACGCGGCCGCCGCCTCGCGCCACCGCGCTGCCACGCGCCTGCCGCGCCCGACCTTTCGTGCTGCCCGCCCTGCTAAGCCCACGCTGAGTGCCTGCCGCGCCGACGCGGCGCGCGCCCTCTGAGCCACGCCGCTTGTGCCCGCCGCGCCCGCCGCATCGGCGACGCTCGCACCGCTTGCGCTGCTCGTGCCTGCGCCGACGTTGCGCGCGCCCTTGTGCCACGCTGCTTAAGACCGCGTCCGCCGCACCGGCGCCGCCGCACGTGCCGCTCGTGCCAGCACTTGCCGCGCCGGCGCCGTTTGTGCCGCGCCGGCAGCACTGGCATCACCTGCACCTACACCTCACGCCGCGCCGCGCTGAGTGGCGCCGTCGACGACTGATCCTCCGCCTACGCGCACCCGGCACCCGTTGCTGCGACGTGCGACGCGTCCTGCCTGCCATCCGGCCACGCGCGCCCGGATCGATGGCCGGCTGCCACGGGACATCGTGAACCTCGTTTACAACGGACGCGGGGTAACCCTCACTGTATTTCGCTAACTTTATACTTAGATTATCCTATTTTTAGGTTATTTAGTTAGTGTATTTACCAATCAAAATGTTGCCAGTAACGAAATCACTTGACAGTAGTGTGCAGGACGGTCGGGATAGGTATGAGGGACCGCAGGTTGCCAAGGTTGCATGTAAGCTACCACCATTTTGGTCAGGAAAGCCAACCTCGTGGTTTAGTCAGGCAGAGGCATGTTTCGCCTTAGCTGGTATCACAGCGGAGGACACTAAATATAACCACATTGTGGCCAGCCTCACCGAGTCCGTGATAGACGTGGTAGAAGAGGTAGTGAACAACCCACCGGCCGAGAACAAGTACACTCATTTAAAGTCAGAGCTAATAAGTAGGCTCTCATTATCTAAGGAAAAAAGATTAGCACAATTGTTAGGGGATGAGGAATTGGGTGACCGGAGGCCTACCCAGTTTCTCAGACACCTTCGGACCTTGGCAGGGACTAGCATAGGGGACGACTCCATTGTACGCCAGCTGTGGCTCCGCCGCCTGCCGGAGCATATCCAGGCCATACTGGCTGCTCAGGCAGACCTACCATTAGATAAGGTGGCCGAGCTTGCAGACCGAATCGCGGAGGTTTCGCCCTCTACCAGAGTCATCTGCGCGACCACTGCTCCGGACCCTCTTCAGGACCTTGCCCGCCAGGTAAGTGAGCTGACTCGCCAGGTGGCAGCACTGCAGAGAAGCAGGTCGCGCAACCGATCTCCATCAGCGACTCCAAACCGATCCAGAGGGGCTACACCAACGCGAAATGGATGGTGTTGGTACCACAAACGTTTTAGAACAAAGGCCACAAAGTGCACTGGTAATTGCAGTTTCACGGAAAACACCCGGAGCAGTCAGTAGTGGCGGCTACTGACTGTCTTCCTGCTGGCCGCCGCATCTTCGTTACCGAACAACGCACTAAACGTCGGTACCTCATTGATACTGGATCGGACCTCTGCTGCGCACCTCGCAGCTGGTTCCCAGGTCGCAAGCAGTCGCAGGACTATGGCCTAACAGCTGCGAATGGCAGCAGCATTAGAACATATGGTTTGGTTTCCCTACATCTCAATTTAGGTCTTCGACGCGAGTTTGTGTGGCAGTTTGTCATAGCGGATGTTGACATTGCCATAATTGGCTCAGATTTCTTGGCTCATTACCATCTTCTGCCGGACTGCCGTACCAAGAGGTTAGTGGACGCTTCTACTGGACTCTCCTCGCCTGCTACCAGCGCTACAACTGACCAGGCCAGTATTAAGTCCATAATCTCCGGAAACTCGAGTTTCACACAATTGCTAGCCGAGTTCCCCGATATAACTCGCCCGCACGGCCTCCCAAGAGTGATCAAACATGAGACTGTACACCACATTAATACTACTAGCGGCCCACCCGTCTCCTGCCGTCCCCGCCGCCTGGCTCCTCAGAAACTTACTGAGGCCAAGAAGGAGTTCGAGGACATGGTGAGTTCCGGGACAGCGAGGCTCTCCAAGAGTTCATGGTCCTCTCCATTGCATATGGCCCCTAAGAAGGAAGACGCCTGGCGTCCATGCGGCGATTACCGCGCCCTGAATGCCAGGACCATCCCTGACTGCTATCCGGTACGGCACATTAATGATTTTTCTCACAATTTAGCCGGAGCCACGATATTCAGCACGATAGATTTAGTTAAAGCCTATCATCAAATCCCTGTGAGCGACCCTGATATTCCCAAAACAGCTATCACAACCCCCTTTGGGCTTTTTGAATTTCCTTTTATGACATTTGGTCTGCGCAATGCCGGCCAGACGTTCCAGAGATTTATTGATGAGGTTACTCGGGGACTGCAATTCTGTTTTCCTTATGTCGATGACATTTTAGTCTATTCAAAGGACAAAAGTCAACACATAGAGCATCTCCGAATTCTTTTTCAACGTTTGCAGGATTATGGGGTCGTAGTAAATCCAGCTAAGTGCATCTTAGGAGCTAGTGAGGTATTATTCTTAGGTTTTCATATCACCGCAGAAGGTACTCGTCCTCCCCCAGACCGCATAAAAGCCCTTGTAGATTATGCCCCTCCCAAAACTGTTCAAGGCATGCGTCGATTTCTGGGAATGATGAACTTTTACCGTCGTTTTATCCCTCACGCTGCTAAGAATCAAGCACCATTGATTAACGCACTCACGGAGCTCCAAGGGAAAGGTGCGAAGCCATTCATATGGACACCTGACCTCCTTCAGAGTTTTGCGGCCTGCAAGGAGAGCCTAGCTCAAGCTACCTTGCTGCAGCACCCCGTGCTTGACGCTCCGCTCGGTCTTTTCACTGACGCGTCGAGCATCCACATTGGTGCTTGTCTACAACAGTTGGTTAACGGTCAGTACGTCCCTCTAGCTTTCTTCAGCAAGAAGCTTACACCGAAGCAAATTGAGTGGCCGGCCTACTACCGGGAGCTGCTCGCCGTTTACGAGAGCGTGCAACATTTCCGGCATATACTGCAGGTCCAGCATGCCACGATTTTCACTGACCACAAACCGCTGCTGTACGCTTTCGTCCAGCGGCGAGAAAAGCTACCCCCTCCACAGCTTAACCAGCTATCCTTTATCAGCCAATTTACCACGGACATCAAGTATATAAAAGGTGAGGACAATGTGGTAGCTGATACGATGTCACGTATAGAAGCCATCGCGCTCGAGCAGGACTACGAAGCCCTAGCAAAATCACAGGAGACTGACACCGAGCTCGCAACACTGACTGGTTCCTCTGGACTGAGCTTGACTAAGGTAAATATTCCAGGAACCAATGTCTATGTCACTTGCGACGTATCCTCGGGAAAAGCTCGCCCGTACCTAACTCCCTGGTTTCGCCGTGCGGTGTTCGACAAGTTGCACAACCTGAGTCACCCCGGCGCAAGGGCAACAACCAAGCTGGTTACCGAGCGGTACGTATGGCCATCAGTTAGGAAGGACTGTAGAGAATGGGCCCGGTCTTGCCTAGCATGTCAACGCAGCAAAGTGTCGAGACATATCTCAACGCCGATGGGCAGCTTTAACCAACCATCTGGGCGTTTCATGCAGGTTCATATAGACATTGTAGGTCCCCTACCAGTTAGCAACGAGTTCCGCTACCTCCTCACTGCCATAGACAGAGCGTCCAGATGGCCGGAAGCATGGCCCATGCGCTCCATCACAGCAGAGGAGGTTGCTGAAACATTCACCCGGGAATGGGTCTCTCGGTTCGGCGTCCCCGTGACACTAACTACAGACCAAGGTACGCAGTTTGAGTCGGATCTATTCCGCCGCCTCATGGTCCAGTTTGACACCAAACGGGTAAGAACCACTTCATATCATCCTTGTGCCAATGGCATGATAGAGCGCGTGCACCGACAACTTAAAGCGTCCCTTATGTGCCACGAAGGCGCATGGACCAAGGCCCTACCTTTGGTACTGCTGGGTATGCGTGCAGCCGTCAAGGAAGACCTGAAAGCCACTGCAGCTGAGATGCTGTATGGCGAACCCATCCGCCTCCCTGGTGAGCTACTAGTTCAACAAACTAACCCAACCTCCGTCGACAACCCAGCTGATTTCGTCGTACAGCTACGGCGGAAAATGGCTGCCATTCGTCCGGTACCTGCTGTACATCATACCACAAAAACGCCATTCGTTTTTAAGGAACTGGCCACGGCGACACACATCTTTTTACGCGATGACACCATCCGCCGGTCCCTGCAACCTCCATACACAGGGCCCTACTCGGTTATAGGGCGTTCCAGAGATGGTAAAACCATTACTATCAGTCTAAAAGGTAAAACAACAGTAGTTAGCGTAGACCGTGTTAAGCCAGCGTTCCTGGAACGGACCCCGCAGTCAGGTCATGGGGACCAGCCTCCCCCGCAGCCGGTTTCTGCCAAGCAGTCACTCGTGCCACCAACCCAGGTGGGCTCGCCTTTCTTGCAGCCTACCATGGACCCATCCCCGGTCCAGGTAGCGCCGCCTCTACCTGTGGTCCATTCGCCTGTACCGACCCTACCTGCATTCATTAAACGCACCCGTTCAGGGAGACAGGTTAGGTTTAAAAACATAAAAGATTGGTAAATACAGTAATTAGGCATCTTGTATTCTTTTCATTTCACAAAGGTGTAACACATGTTGTGCAGGAGTATAGTTATGTAAATACTCAAAGGTAAATAAAACAAAGTTTGTATAATTTTGGAACAATATTTAATAATTTTGTTTTTGTATCCACAAGAGGTCTTTAATAATAGGCTTGCATATATTAAGTTAGGATATGTTATAGTAAGTTAAACATGTCATGTTGTTTAACTCCCTACTGTGTCTAAGCAAGGCTGTATGCCTGATTTTGCTGTGTTTAAGGTAATATTAAGCTCGCTACATTATAGTCATACATACCTTTTATGCCATTCTAAATAATATGTATTGCTATGTTTTCTGTAATATTAAGTTTGCCATATACAGCCAGTATACTTACCACATAAGTCTAGGTAAACATTTGCAATGTAACCTTTATAGTATATCCTACTTACCATTCTCCGTAGGGGGGTGGTTGTGGCAACATTGTAATTATCGTTCACTCACGGGCACGATGGATTTCCATCGATTGACCGCTCACTCATTCAATTCAATCATTCACTCGGTAACTCGGTCAATCGTTCTTCTCTCCGCTACGTCTGTGACAGCAGGACGTGCTCGTGGCACCTTTGGTTATAAAGAGACGCTATAACCTCAGGTGAATAGGAAACTATTTCTGATTGTCATTGTATTTGCTGTTGTGTGCTGGTGTGAAATAAAAGCCTTAATTTTGTAAAGAGACTGACGTTATTGACGCCGCCATCCTCTAAACATAGCACCGAACTGCGATCCCCAACCCGCATGCCCAGTGGGGGGAATATGGGCATTACCCCCTAATGATGGCACAACCTTGCGCTAATTAGGGGAGGGCTATGTCCAGCAGTGGACTAATATAGCCTGAAGAAGAAAAAGACTGTTGGCACGTAACCTATGTAAAACTAGTATTAAATAGGTTTTTAAATAGTATTAATTAGCATTAGTAAAAGTTGTTGTAAATGCTCTGTGGTCAAAGTAAATTGTATAAGATATCATGCTTATTTTGTATACCTGCCTAAAAATAAAATAATTAAATATATATACATAATGTCGTCAAAAGAGCTAGTTCTCACAGCTCTATCCCGGGGGTAGACAGGGGCGATAGTTTGCCACTTGCTACGATCATCTCATACTCTTTATTAACACGCCTGTATACCAAAGCAGAGGTCGTGGATTCTATTTATACAAATGACCTGTCTGGGTGCAACTCCACGTTTGTGTCAGAGTAGATCCTAGCTTCGGACCAGGAGAATTGATTGTGTTTTGTGGAAATTATTAAATCACCTGCATTAGTCACTCATAAAAATGCTGGCTCTCACCTCTCTAGTGCAATGGAGTGCGGCATTTGCAATCTTGTTAGTAGCGAAGTTAATAAGTGACTCGGCCCAGTCTTATTTAGCGCTTCAAGTCAGGATAAGACAAGTAAAACACAACCTCACTCACTTCCGATACCGTTTGTTACACCACATTAGTGGCAGGTATTTCGACGTGCCAGATACATATTAATGTGGCTGGGGCAATTTGAATAACCAACGTCTGTGCATTCACTACGCGTGAGGCCTTAATTCCATGATTTGACCAGTCCGTATCTTTTTGGCAATGACCCGCAGGTGAAGGTACGTGTGCGTGCCGACGCCAGTATCTCGCTCATGGCCAGTCACTTGAATTTAAAATGCGAAAGGTACTGTTACACATGCTGATTATAATTAGCTGTGATTGGTTAGCTAAAAGACAAGAACTTGGAGCAAGTACTCGATTGGTACGAGACAAGCTAGGTACACACGAAACATTTAACATGTACAAAGGCGAGCTTATCTCTGACAGAGATTTCTTCCAGCAAACCTTAGAGAGTCTGAGAAGCAGTAAAAAGCGGGTCTATATACGTGTACAAAATATACTACATAAATATTGAATAACCTACCTAACTATGAAAGAAAGAAATAAACTACGTAAACTAAAAATAAATATATAGCTCAATGTTATCGTTGTTTCGATAAAGTATTAAAAATTGTACAGTATCCCCATCTCCTCAGAGAGAAAATTTGGCAAAGACGCACACACACTCACCTAATGCAAACATCATGTCGATACTAGATGTTCCTTAAGCAAACGCATTCACACTTGTTATTGCAATTCCCTTCCAATTACTTTATACCTCACGTCAGAGTGCTTAGTGCGAGTTTGACAGATCCAATTGAATAACTTTACTACCGCGTTAATCGAGGATTGAGTAGTGATTATGACTAAGTTAACCGTTCGAACTGGCAAAACGCTGTCACAGTACAACTCGCACTCGCGTTTATTCGTGTTTTGGCTGGTAAACGTGTTCACTTCTCAACGTAAACCATTACAACTCGCACTCAGCAATTTTAATTTCCATACTTGTCGGTAGGTGGCGCTTCCTCGATGCCATAGAAATATGAGTTTACGTTAACTCGATCGAGTAGTAAAAAAACTCGCAGAGTTTGCTGACCATGGAGAAGTTGGTAGTCATTGAAGTGTGTAAGCAGTTGGCCTAGAACTATCTTCTCGAATATTTTACTCAAAACGGGTAGAACCGAAGCTGGTCTGAAATTTGAGGGATCTTGCTTATCACCACTTTTAAATAAAGGAACGAGCCTTCTATATTTCATTAGATCTGGGAATATACCCTCATCTAGACATTTGTTAAAGATTCTGGCTAAATAGGGTGCTAGGGTGTCAATTACTGAGCTAACTACTGTTACTGACATACCCCACAGATCTTCAGTTTTTTTAAGCTTTAGCTTTTTAAACGATTTAATCACGGTATGAGCTTCAATATAATCAAACGAAAAATCGTGATCGCATGGGGGGATATTGTCTTTCAAAATAGTTTCAGCAAGAGCTGGAGAAGAGTCTAAAGGAGCTGTCGTTATAATTGGAACATTTGTAAAGAACTGTTCAAAAGCCGCAGCAATGTCTTCATTTGAGATTATTCATTTATCATTTATTTTAAGTGCAAATTCGCGATCTCCCAATTTGGATTTACCAGTCTCCTTATTTATAATAGCCCAAATTGTTTTAGATTTATTAGAAGATTGAAGGATTTTTGATTTTATATACTCGCATTTTGCTTTGTGGCAGACGGCCTTAAATAATTTTGAATATAGTTTTACATACTGTAGAAAACTGGGGTCGTATGTTTATGTTTTTTCTCATATAGTGAATAAAGTGTGTCCATACTTTTTCGGATGTCGGCTGTGGCCCATTCACTAAATTGTAATTTATTTTGTTTGCGGATATCTGTTTTAATTTAAAAACTTTTTCAAAACTTTCTGATACAGCCTCGAAGAAATCTCGATAGAGAACATTAGCATCTTGAGTTTTATTTTTTTGAATAGGTAATCTTTTTTTGAACTCAATTTAAAACAATTCTAGTTTTTTATTTGTTATCACCCTGCAAAGTACATCTTGCTCTATTTTTTTAAATCTGCATTAAAATGTAAAATTTGACCACTGTGGTCTGACTTAAGACAATTCACTGTAGAATAATGGGAGAATTCACAGTCACAGTATACGTTGTCAAGGCAGGTGGCGGTGGTTTCGGTTGTGCAGCGTCCAGCGTAAAATTATCCTCCTCACGCGAAGTAGCACCTTTAGAATCGCGTGAAGGCTTCCCTATGTAATCTGCAGTATGTGCTGAATCTCCTGATACGTAACTCGCCTATTGTGTTGGAAAACAGTTTTAAAAACGTGCTAGCAAAGCACGTTTTTTTCCGTAACAACGACAAAGGGCGACCACTTCTTTCTTCATCCCCTAAAGTTAGTCGACCGCGCCTGTATTCATTATTCCAATTATACCCGGTTGCCTTGGAAGGGGTCTCGCTCGTGAATGCCGTGTATATGAAAGTCTATCGTGCGATTCGTCCGGCTTAAGTCGCCACTGGAAATCGTAAAAAAATCGTAGCGCAAAAAGGTTTCCGGCGCAGATCCATTTTTCAATGAGACACGATAATTTAAATTAGCTCCCAAAAAATGTGGAGGTATTTAAATTAAGAAGTTGATAGGCACGTCTAGACTTACAAATACTGGCTATCGTGCATAAAAACTTTTTTCACAACACTTTTTGAGTGACCTGATAGAGTCGACAACACATCGATCTTTACATTTTAATTGCAAAGTCATCCGTAACGTAACTTAGTCCGGAGCACCGATGTAAAGTTTGATATGCTGTCGACTGTACTGAAGTCGAAACTGCGATACTTAGCAAACACTTAATGAACCTTCACTTGCGCCAATCGTGTTGTGTCAGTCGACAGATTCCGAGCCAATTAATTAAAAAAACATCGAAAAATTACACTATGGAATATTTGCATATTAGGTAACATCTGGGCGTCGAGCAGTGGTAGCGGAGCGTGGTCGGGAGGTCGTGGCTTTGAATCTCGGCATGTATCAATGACTTTGTTTTCTAAGTTATGTATGACGTTATAACAGCTATACCGCTCGGTAACTTTTAAGGAAAACATCGTGAGGAAACCTGAGAGTCTGAGGTATTACTACCTTAGCTTGAAATTGCCAATCCACGGTGGGTGCTCGTGGTAATTAAGCCACTCTTACTCCCTCGGCATGTATCCATGACTTTGTTTTCTAAGTTATGTATGACGTTATAACAGCTATACCGCTCGGTACCTTTTAAGGAAAAACATCGTGAGGAAACCTGAGAGTCTGAGGTATTACTACCTCAGCTTGAAATTGCCAATCCACGGTGGGTGCTCGTGGTAACTACGCCACTCTTACTCCCGTTCTGAGAGAATGCCTAGTGCCCTGCTGCGGCATTATTGGGTACATAAAAAAGGTAACGCCGGCAACCGGCGACCGCAATCAGCTGAAAGAATAATGGGCAGATGCGACCAATCAGAGCGTGCGAGACCGAGTAAATAACAATTAAGAATTAATTTACACGACGCAACGTCCAACAAATGACACTCAGCTTTTTAAGCCAAGAATAGTCAATAAAGCGTTAAAAGAGATTTCGTCCGTTCATCAAAGCTCCGACTGGAACCAATCGACCCATTGGCAATTTTTTGCCAGAAACCGTTCGAGACGTGATATTACGCAGTCGGATCGCTATTTATTTGCTCGTAATAAGTAATAAAGATTCACCGATTACGTTTCAACATAGTGGTTTTTCAATTAATAGTTCGGATTTGCCAACAGCTTTCGCCCATCGAGGAGGCAAGCGGTCGAGAACGGACGAGGGATTTATCATTGTTGTGTTACTCGACTCGAAAGGAGGGTTAAACAAACAACAAAGTATTTTTATTCAAAATTGCACAGTGTTACTTATTGAACGTTACAAAATAAACTAGGTGTCCATTTCAAAATCTAGATCATTTTGGAGAAAAAATGGACAAAAAACTCCAAACATTGTCTTTTCAAAGTTCTTAATTAACAGAGTTTAAATAATTATTATAAAACATAGAACTCATACATTGTACTGGTTTTAATTCCAGACATCAATGTCATCTAAATAATTCTTAATGTTATAGTAGCCCTTTCGGCACAAAGTGTACTTTACACATTTTTGAACCGCGTTTCAGTCAAACTTAATCTTCGTTAGTGTGTTTGACTCGTATCTATATATAGGTATATATATGTACCTATATAGGTATGTATGCGAGTATGCACAATTTTATGTTCCCTTATAACTCCTTGATAAATGACCAGATTTTAAGAAACGAGATCTCAATCAATCCATAGTGTTTGCAGGAGTGGCGTAGGTAACATGAAATCAGATTTAGTTTAAGAAAAATAAAAACTCACTAAGAAGACCAAAGTGCGGCGGTGGCCCAGTGGATAGAGCAATGGACTCGGAAGCGAGAGACCCAGGTTCGATTTACCAGAACGCTGAGCATTAACTTCTAAGCAGACGAGATGAACCTACGTTCTGTGCAATGAGTCGGTTATTGGTTAGTTTTCTAGCGTGTTCTATTAGGCCAAGCAAATTAAATTTAAAAAAGCGTTTGAGCAAATAATTTCCAGAGAGCTGGATATCATCAGGAAACGGTACGTTGGACTGAAAATATCGTTATTGCAATATTAAAGAGGGTTAAATGCGCCTGCGCCAGTCGTGTTGTATTAATCAATAAATTCCGAGCCAATTAAATAAACAAAAAAAAACATATCGAAAATTGCATTAAACAATATTTGCATATTAGGTAACGTCAGTAACCGCAATTAGCCAACAGAAACCTGGGCAGATGCGACCAATCAGAGCGTGCGAGACCGAGTAAATACCAATTAAGACTTAATCTACACTGAAATTTAAAAAAAAACGTCGACAATACTTATAGTAACTCTGTAGCCAAGTCATTGAATTTAAATTGAATACTTTTGGAAATAAAATGTTTAGTTATACTAAAGACACGATACATAACATAGCATGATATAACATTTACATACAGTCACATACATCGCTTCCGGCCCCACACTAGGATACCCTATGTCGTACAGAATCTGAAAATCCAAAAAATATCGACTATGTCTGTCTGCATTTAGGCCTATCATTCTGTCTGTCTGTAAGGTTTCCGAGTAGAGTACCCGCGTGTAAAGGTTGATGTGCCTGCAACAGATACATGCGTCGACCAACAGGAACGGCACTTTGACTAAGTTAGTTGAAGAAGAAGAAAGAAAGAAAGAAGAAAGAAAGAAAGAAAACATTTATTTAAATTGCCACGAATGCAGCAGGACAATCTTTACATTTTTTCTGCAAAGTCACCCTTACTGATCAGGGGGATTCCATTAATTACGTCAGGTGCAGGATGGGGGACCGTCCTGTGACTACCGCTAGTGACATTTTTTCCGAGCGCTTCCGTGCTTTGCAAGGTACGCTAGGCCGTTGGTGCCGGCGGTCATTAATGGCAGTCGTTAAGCCATGTCAGAGGCCTTATGGGCGGCTTGATAACTTCTGACAGTAAGTCCCGCCACTGTCTTACAATCCTCCACCAACCCGGACTTGGCCTCCGTGATGGAGTAGGGCCTAACCCTCCTACGATGCAGGAAGAGACCCGTACCTCTATAGTGGGGACATACGGAGAAGCGAGTGGTTGAAAACCAGCCGCATTTGGCTTATCATATAGTGCATTATATGTAGCCTATAGGATTAGCAAGCTATAGTGGCTGTGGGCTGGTCACATATGCCGAAGAACCGATGTTCGATGTAGTTCAAAGGTTCTCGATTGGAGATCACGAACTGGCTCGCTGGAACGACGACCTGTGGCAGTTTGCTGACTGGCTGGATGAGAATGCCCAAGGCCAAAGGCGTGCCTAGGCCAGGCTTATGTCTGGTTGATTGATAGTGCATTCTAACTTCGTATCATTCTTTGCTAGTTTGATTTTGATAAAGCAATAAACATAGTATCTCCCTATTGAATAAGGTCACACCTGTGATGATAGGGAACGGTTGGAAATTAAAAAAAATTTAATATTTTTAACTTTTTCTTTAAAACCAAATAATACGTTTAATGCAACAAGGCATTATGGTAGTACAAAAAAACCATTGCAGTTTGTGCAATTATATTGATGATGATGACTTTTGAGCAGTGAAAGTGCACTAATGAACAAGTATAATTTAGAATCGTGGCGCGTAAACCACATTTACGTACTGACTTTCCCAGGCTTGAATCAAATGCAGGCTGTTAATGACAAGCTTCAATTGTACCATTCAAATGAAAGCGAAGAAACACCTCGAAAGTGTGGAAAAAAGACCTCGAGCGTGGTGAACCTTGCCCCTGTCACGCTACATTTACTATTAAGCTGAGGTTATTACTTATTATCATCTTCTTTGTATAAATGTAAACTTCGTATCTATTCTTCTGAAAAGAATAGATGTGGAGTTTCTTTGTTAGTTTTTCTCCACTTCTTCTTCTTCTTCTTTAGACTATATTAGTCCACTGCTGGACATAGGCCTTCCCTATTGAGCTCCATAGCGTCCTGTCTTGAGCTTGCCGGATTCAGCATCTGTCGGCAGTTTTTCGCAGATCGTCATCCCACCTGGTCGGAGGGCGTCCTACACTGCGTTTTTCGAGTCGTGGTCTCCACTCAAGAACACGTTTACTCCAGCGGTTGTCGGTTCTGGCCAGCCCACTGCCACTTCAGCTCGCTAATTCTCTGAGCTTTGTTGATAACTTTCGTGCTCTGTCGGATGCATTCGTTACGAATCCTATTCTTCAGAGAAACTCCGAGCATAGCTCTCTCCATAGCTCGCTGAGCGACTTTGAACTGGTGGACTAGCCATCCGTAGGTCATCACAGGTAGGACGCACTGATTGAAAACGTTCGTTTTAAAACATTGCGGTATGTTGACCAAACATTGTCCGAGAAGACCCGGCGTAGTTTCACAAACGCTGCCTTGCCCAGCTGGATCCCCCTCTTGGCCTCCTTCTCGTAATTGTTTTTACCTAATTACCTAAATGTTTCTTCCCCGAATAATCTATCAATTGTGAAACGAACAGCTGACGTTGATTAAGAAAACATTTGGTTTTTATACTAAATAAAATTCTTTTGACTTTTTTTTACTTTTATAATTCTACTACACGTGTGTATGTCAATGAACTCCTCCTAAACGGCTGGACAGATTCGAATGATTTTTTTTGCACGCGTTTGGGTGGCGCCCTGGACGGCTTAGATTTATGAATCAGCCTGGCAGATGGCGCTGCCTGCAGTAGAACGTCTGTTGGGTCCGCTAGTTATTTATAATATTAAAAATAATAACTTTCACACAACACAATCGCTTGTACTGGTCTCAAACTAGAATACTCTGTAGCGAGGCAGCGATACACCCAACGAATCGAAACCACGACCTCTACTTTGGTATGCATGAATAGAACATAGAAACATGGATTATGTTACATTATTTTTTTTTATCTTACGCTTAAAATATGATTCATGTAGACAATGGAGCAGTCTTATCGCACCATCATTATATTTTTTTGGTGGACGCTTTTGACGGATTGTGTCTTTTGTCTTAGCTAATGTCTTCATTAAATTGTCTCTATTAATTATCTTTAGACAACCTAACAAAAAGTTGCCAAATGTGCAATGGAACTCTAATGCGATAGCTACTGCGTTGGAGTCTGCGACATTGAATTGTATTGTCAATGTTGTCTCATTAGTGAAAATGTTGCAAGTTGTGCTGCGAGTCTGAGAAAGAGGTTAATGCGAAGAAAAACCGTACAAATTATAGACCAGAGGCATTGTTGTGCGCATACGGTCGCGAGAACCTGGCTGCGATCTTTCCAGCGCTTTTGCGATACCTTTGTTATTGTGGCAACGTGACATTGCAATCGGCACAAAAAATGCAATAATCGATAGCTAAGAGCAAACAATATAGCTAGATAGAGCTCTCTCTGCGGAATTTTCTTAGAACAATAAACACTGTTTGTTTACTGTTTGTGGCTCGTTGATAGGCACTTAAATAGAAAAGTATGTCTGTAAACCGCATAAGCGGAAAAAACGAAAGGAGCGAGTGATGGTTCTGTTTCATTTTCGTGCATTCAAGCAAGTTGACCGACATTCAAAGCCGCTTCCTACCTACAGTAATAAAAATAACAAGTATAAAACCATTCGCCGCGAATCGAGCCAATAGCGATAAGCATCACGATTTGAACTGACCCGGACATATCGAATTGGTCTGCGATCTGTCTCATCCATTATCTGATCTTTATATAATTTACATAAGCAACTAAGTACTCTAAAATTACACACACAATAGAAAGTGAACCGTGAACCACAGTCAGTCGTTACTGCCTCTGAAATTAAGGCTAAAGTAGTAACCCAACTTGTTAACAACGGCTTCGATCATCAATTGCACTGTTAGTAAGACTACAGTTACGTAGTCACCTAGTTTTGTTAGCCTCTCTCTCTCTTCTGCAAGTAATAATAACATTTTATCTCCGAAACCATATCACAGACGCTATTACGTTATATTTTACTTAATAAATGACGACATGACGCCAGTGTACATTCTGTCGCGAAAATGGCCACTACTCTAACCGGTGAAAGTCCCTTATTAGGACTGAGGTGTAAATTGTCCCACGGAGTCACTTAAAAGCCATTTTCATGATTGTGATTTCAAGATGCCATTTTATGAAATCGTCGCTTTATATCAAATAAGTTCTAATGCTGTTGTGACACGTCAATTTAGACTTAGCTTTGCAACATGCAACGTTGCACCTAAGCTATTATTACCCTGTGTGAATATGGCTCTACATTATTTTGTGGTGGCTGTAAATGTTTTTTTTATACTTAAGCCATTATTTAGACCCGATTACCGTATCGAAAAGTATTAAGTTTCTATCTCCTTTACATGTTAAAAGAAATTACAGAACAGCTTAACGACAGCGTCGGTTGTTGGTAACTTTACTGTGGAGTAATAGCCTTATCACACTAGCGATTTGAAAGCTATGCGATTGCGCGGTGAGCACGCCGCGACAACGCTGCGCCGCCGGGGCGGGATGGTGGCGTGCGAGCCGCGTGCACTGCGATGGATACTCAGAAGCAAAATGGTTTGATCTGACGAGAAAACACTACTGCTGGCTTTACTATTTCGAAGACGCAGGAAACAAAAGCTGATACAATTCAACGATGCATCTGGGAGGATTCATGAAGTAATCGACTGGGAAAGGGGTACTACTATGTAATCCCGTGTAGCGGGACTATTTTTAATTTTAGTTATAAATAACTTTGTATCCTAATGGATATAAACAACGATTATTGAACTTCTAAACGCTGCGTCCGCTTAAACACGTATCTTTGTTATTATTCAATTGGGGAGAGGCGTACTGTCTAACGCGGTGTTAATTGCGGCGACATCGTCGCGATTGTGCAGCGTCATCGAAGGGTGCTCGCCGCGCAATAGCTGAGCAACCGCGACGAGCTCGCTGCGCAATCGCATCGCTCAAATTGCTAGTGTGATGGGCTTTAAGTGATACTGAATCACTCAGCAGTATTCTGCAGGACCTCTGGTTTCCTTGGGGACTGTTTCATAGAACTACAATAAATGGTTTACTTTGACAATTTAATGTACATTGCGAAGGCGATTTAGCCACCGGTTATCGAGTAGAAAGACTGCAATGCAATGTAAACTTCTTTAAATTGTCATTATAAACTACGAATATATTTTTATAAAAATCCCACTCAGTCATAGAATAGTGTAGTTTCTTAAACTTGCCATAGAACGCAAGTGCAATATAGACCACTTCTACCAACTCAGTAGAATAATTATTGGAAAGTGTTTACTGAATATTAAACAGTATTACAGACAAGCTATCAGTTAGTTTCAAGTTCTCTTCACCATTTATATCGATGTACCAAAGGTATCTACGATACACGCCAGAATGGTTATGCAATACGACTAGGATACAGTCAATAAAAAACAAATCGGCCAACTGCGAGTCGTGCACCGAGGTTCGTTCACCACAAAGATAATATGAGTTTAGCAAAGGTCTGTCATGTCATGTCGTGTGTCATGTAATGGCAGTCGTTAAGCCATGTTAGAGGCCTTATGGGCGGCTTGATAACTTCTGACAGTAAGGCCCGCCACTGTCTTACAATCCTCCATCAGCCCGGACTCGGCCCCCGTGGTGGAGTATGGCCTAACCTTCCTGCGATGTGGGAAGAGACCCGTGCCCCAGCAGTGGGGATATACAAGGGTTGATATCTATCTATCAAGGTGTGTTGCTGTAACCTTTTGCGATTAAAAATGGAAGTTTGGCATAAATGCTATGCAAGTTATCCTATATTATATTTTAGGAATCCTAGATTCTCGGTTATAGATCCTAGTAATCACTATTTCCGTAATTGAGAGAACAGAAAGACACTCTTTGCAAAAACATTTGTTTTCATTGGTGGCACTAGATTCTGATATTAGTATACAAAATATATTAAATAATACAGCGCCCCCAAGTGCCTTAAAGTGGTACTTGAAATCGTTTTTTTTTTGTATTTTTCTTTTCTAAGTAATGCAATTTGCTTAAGTCAGATGTCGCTGCCTGTACGTAATACAGAGAATATTGTAAAGAGGTTCGAAACTTCACTGATGCCGTGAGTCGCCCATTGGCTCAATTGGTAGAGCGCTGGTACGGATAGCCAGAGGTTGCGGGTTCGAATCCCGGCATGGGTGAAATTTTTAGCCTCTAAATAGGTTTTTAAATTTTTCTTTTCTGTTAATGCAGATTTGTAATACGTTAGTATATTCGTACTGCCTATGACACCTGCGCAGTATATTTTGCACACATAACACATTTTTTTATTAAGGTTCTGAATAGAATAAATTAAATGTAGCAGCGCCATCAAGTGACTCAAAGTGGTACTCTGACATAGCTTCATATAAATTTAATTTTTGTTTATAACTTTTCTGTTATAGCAATAATGACTTGATAAAGCCCAGAATCAATTAAGACCTTATTTTTGAAATAAAACCTTCGTAAGCACAACACATTGTAGACTTTTAGTCCGGATCTACTTACGGGTGTTGTTAGTGTGAGACGAGCAACCGACGACGCGAGCTCCGTCTCTGCTCACCATGATTAAGCTCTGCGAATCGGAGCGAAACCTGGTCGGACTCTTCCGATATAACAACACCCGTAAGTAGCTCCGCACTAAAAGTCTACAAGACCTTATTTGTCAAAATCTGACTTAGAACGAGTAACGAAGGCGCATAGAATCAGAATTGTTACCGTTTTCTTGGTTCTAGATTGAAAAGTGTCATCAGTGGACAAATCATATTGGAACTTTTATCTTGCACATCATACCAACACGCAAATTACTGCGCTAGCCACAACGGGGACCAGTACTTAATCCCTTCCCTGTTATTAAGGCTGTATCGCTTTCACTCTAGTACAGCTATCATGGCGCGTATTTACAACATGATCCACTACCTGCCGCTTTATTGTCTACATGGTGTCTTTTCTAGAAGGTTTTTATCAGTAAATAAACATAACATAACCTTACGCCTGTATCCCAGAATGGTAGGCAGAAACCAGGGACTGCCACTTGCCACGATCCTGAAAGATCACCTTCGCTTCATCAACGTTCATAAGTCGTATAAGAAAATATTTTTATAGGAAAACTTAAATAAGTTTTACTACATGGAAATGTTCGAAATCATGAAATGAAGGTGTCTCACAATAAAATTTATTTGTATTGATTAGCTGAACCATTGAGTTTCGGAAGTACATGAAGATGTTTGAAATAAAACTTTCGCAAACACTACACATCATTAACTTAGATCTGGATTCAATTACTTTATTTATTTTCCGGGGAGACCGACTAGGTTTCGTCAGAGACGTGCAACCGACGACACGAGCTCCGTTTCTACTCTGCTCTGTGTATTAGAGGTAAATCTGGTCGGACTCTTCCGACACAAATCAAGTAAGAGTCCAGAATTCCGGAAAATTAATTCCGGATAAAAATCCGAAATTAATTTTCCGGAAATGAAAGTATAAGTAAATTTCGCAAGATTTCTTTTAA